>CM052541.1:115218403-115287089 GCA_028533065.1 Trachops cirrhosus | reverse complement strand
TTGCTTCACAATTGCTGTCCCACTGGGTCTGCTGGTTGCCACCCCTCGGCCAAGGTCTGCCAGCCGCCACTTGTGTGCCCAGGGTCTGCCTGCTGCGGTCTTGTGCGCCCCAGTTGCCTTGCGCGCCCTGGTTGCCTTCCGTGTCTGGTCCAAACGCTCTTTGCTCTCTGCTCCACAACCTGTGCAGGCTGCCCGACTCTGCCCCTCCTACTGGTCTGGATGAACATCTCTAATTTAACTCCTTGGGTGTCCGACTTCCAAACAGTTCAATTTTTGGTCAATTCTGGTTGTTATTCTGTTTCTAAATTGTTGTTGTCCCTATCTTGGTTGTGCGAGGAGGCACAGTGTGTCTACCTATGCCTCCATCTTGGCCGGAAGTCCTGGTCATAATTTTCTGATACAAATTCAACATCTAAGGCCAAACTGTCAACCCGTGAATAGAAATCTGCATATACATCTATACATATATATGTACATGTATGTGTGCCCATTATTTTTTAACTTTCCAGATTAATCCCTGTTGATCAAAACGAAACATAAACCTCAGTCTGATTTAAAACACATTCTCAAAAGTGCCAACTGTTAAACATAGTGCATTCCTTTGAACTCTCTCCCTCTGCCCACCTAATCTCCATTATATTGCAGAATTTACTTTCAAAAGCTATTCTGATGCCTGAAAAAACCATAAATTTTAAGTGAAAAGTCTGTTTTTGTTACATGATACTGTAAAACTCTCATTGACTTGAAAATTTAGGTATTTTATAAAAGTGGTTAGATTTATTTTTTATAGAGCATTTAAAAAATTTTTTTAATCTTTATTGTACTGTTTTCCATTACCATTTATGTCCCTCCCCCCAACAACTGTTGTCCATGACTTAAAGTTAATCCATTTTGATTAAGATTTCCTCTCAGAAACACATCTTAATCAGTTAGATTTTTCTACAGAAATCTCTGTATAGCATTATCTTAATAAATAGTCAGAGCTTTGCACTTTTAAAATTGTTTGCTATACATTTGAAGACAGTATTTTTTTAATTCTTTCAAATTCACTTAGAAAACTAAATGCTGATTTGGTTAGTTCATTTTCCAGAACTTAATGAAACAAATACTCAAATACTTCAAGATCAACTATCTCCAGAGTTAACTTTGGAAGTCTGAGAACAGTTTTGTGTCTATTAGGATAATACCAAAACAAAAGGTTATTCATTCCAACTATTTTACTTCAGTGAATAATATACAAAACTATTTTATCCAAACATACAGTTCATCCTTGAGCAACATGAGGGTTAGGGAGACTGACTGCCCCACACACACACAGTCAAAAATCTGCATATAACTTCTCACTGCCCCCAAAATTAACTACCGTACAGTCATCCCTTTTGTTACTGGCAGGGACAGGTTTGGGGACCCTGCAAACACCAAAACCCAGCATGTCCAAGTACCTTGCATGAAATGGCATACAATGCATACAGTCAGCCCTCCACATCTGCGCGTCCCCAACCAGGAACAGGAAATACTGTTTTCAGTACATGGTTGGTTGAAACTGTCCCTGGGATAAAGAGGGCCGACTGTATATTTATTGACAAAATGTGCATGTAAGTGGACCCACACAGGTCAAAGCTGTATTGTTCAAGGGCCAACTGTACACATATTTTGAGTTTTAGGCCATTTTAATAAGAAGGTAGGTTTTTCTAACTCCCTAACATTTCCTCAATTTGAAACAAATCATGTGAAACATAAATTCTTTTCTATACTTAAAGAAACTACTGCTGAGAAGCTTTATTTAATAACCCCCTAAAATACCCTATTTTCAATCTACACCTTTCTGCTTGCCTTCTCTGGATTTCTACTAGAATATCTCACCCTACCTCATCCTACTCAACCTTACTTCCATCTGCGCTCCTAATGGGCTCATTACTTCAGTTAAATCGACATGATCATTATCTTCCAGTGCATATTATATAGTTCATCCCACCTTTCTACCCATTCTCTCAGAAATGCCTATCTTTCTTTTCCTTTCCACCTACCCAAAACCTGCCCACTTCAGGACCCAACAAAACACGCAGTAACTGACTTCCCCTTCAATCTCTAGAAACTTACTGTGCATAAAGTGTTACTTTGTTCTTCAAGTGTTTCATATATTCTGCAATCAGCTCCTTGAAAGCAACAGGGACCAGGTTCCGCACCACATACTACATCCAGAAGCATTATCTCCATAAATCTGCATGTAGGCATCTGAATATGCCCTATGCCAGTCAGCTCCCAGAGCTGAGTGAAGGTAAACAAGTCCAATCCTACAGCAAAAAGTCACTACCTCTATTCTGAACTATTACACATTTGTATACATCTCTGAACTCGGTGGAAAGACAATTTCAAGCAACTGCCTGTTGGCACTGCCCCTGATGTGAGCCAAGCAGGCAGGAGCTCTTCCCTGACTTGTGTTTCACAGAAGTGCTAAGTGTGAGGCCTCAGCTGACATAGGCCTCCAAAAGGTCCCAGTGATGAGGCTCTACGGCCTAGACCTCGTTGCCCCCTAGCGGTACCAAAAGAGTAGATGCCCCTCACCTCGACCAACATCTCCTTCCACCCCAACTTCTGACCGCCCTTCCACCATGGAGTAGCAGGTGCAGTCTACTGAACAAGCAAATGGTCGAGTGGAGAGCGTATCAGGATAACATAAGACAAATGGAGGTGGCTAGATGAGTCTGGGCTCATCTGAGGGAGGAGTAAGCAGATAAACCACTTTCCTAAATACCTACTCCAGGAAAGCAGCAAAGTTGGGTGCAAAAATTAAAAGTCCAAAGGTTGCTTTACCAACAGCCCTGGACCCAGATGCCATTAATTGAATGGATATTTCTGATGATTCTTACCTATTAAGTCCCCCTCTAAAAACCCAAATAAGACATTGTGTTTTACTTTTTTATCTCTCTAGGGACTGACACAGCCTACCATCCCTTCACACATGCTATTAGTTGCCTTTCAAACATCGGACATTTAAACCTTTTTATGAAAGTATTACAATGAAAGCAAAGAGTAGACGTCTAATGAAGATGGCAGCAGCACAGGTAAACAGAGCTCTCCTCCTCCCACAACCACACCAAACTTACAGCTACACTAGAACAATCATAACTCAGAATCGTCATAATGCGAGCTGAATGGAAGTCCAGCAACTATAAAATTAAAGAAACCACATCATTCCAGACTGGTAGGAGGGGTGGGGATGTGGAACAGGCTGGTCCCACATCCATGTGTAGTGAATAAAAATTTGGGAGGGATATCTCAGGAGTGAGGAGTCCCAGACCCATACCAGGTCCTGCAGCCCAGGGTGCCAGGGCTAGGAAGTTAAGTCCCCATAATTTCTGGCTGCAAAAAACCAGCAGGGATTGAGTAAGCTCGAGAAACTGCTAGAGTCCCAAACAGTTCCACTTGAAGAACCAACATACAGACTTACTCAGACTCATTCCCTCTGAGCTTCAGCACCAAGGTAGCACCTTGAAAAGCACCAGAGGCATACAGGGGAGAAACTGAAGTGTCTAGAATCAAGGCGAGAATTGGGGGACAGATTTCTCCCACACAGAAAGGAAGGCAAAGGCCAATGTCCCTTTTCTGTACCCTCCCCCACACCACAGCAACAGAGAAAGCAGGCAGGTGCCATATCTGAGACTCCATCAACCTGGCTAATACTGTTTGGCCCACCCTGGAGATCCCCTAAAACTCTGTCCCACCCAACTTTACCAATCCACCCAAGCTGCTTTTCGATATAAATGGCTGGCCTTGGCTCAAGCTTTACAACTTCCTAAATCCTCTTCAGCCAGCAACAGCCAGCCTTAGTGAGCCTCCAGTCCCCATACCACTTGCTAAGTAGCCTCAGGCCTGGCACTAGCAGCAGCCAACCTAGATTCATAGCTTTCCTACACCTGGGAATCTCTAAGCACAGCACAGGCAGCAGCCACCTCAGATTGCTTTATAGCCCAGGCAGGGTGTCCCCAATCAAAACACAGGTGGGGGCTGACCTTGGCCTGCACCACCTGGGAAACCCCAGAGCTTGTGCACACAGTGGACAACAGTACACATCATATCAGAGCACCTCCACTCTGCCCCCACACAGCTGATCCTCCATGAAGGGTGGAGGTTAGCAGTCAGTGGTCACAGCCAGTCCTTGAAGCTGAGAAGCCTGGGTAAATCCTTCCCATTTATCTGCCAACAGCACGCAAGACTCAAATATGAGGAAGGTGTACTCAGCCCACATAAGGGCACACCTGGAGTATACTGCCTGGGTGATAGGGGAGGCTGTGCCACTGGACCCTACAAGACACCAACCTACTACAGTAGGTCAAGCTACCAAGACATAAAGTCATAGCACCTCTACCTAATACATAGAAACAAATACAAAGAGGCTTGCCAAAATGAGGAGACAAAGAAATAAAGTGCAAATGAAAGAACACATCAAAACTCCAGAAAAAGAACTAAACAAAAGGGAGATAGGCAATCTATCAGATGCAGAGTTCAAAACACTGGTTATAAGGATGCTCAAGGAACTTAGTGAAGTCCTTAACAGCATAAAAAAGATCCAGTCACAAATGAAGGACACACTAATTGAAATAAACAATTTACAGAGAAACAGCAGTAGAGTCAATGAAGCCAAGATTCAAATCAATGATATGGAACATAAGAAAGCAAAAAGCAACCAATCAGAACAACAACAAGAAAGAAGAATCTACGAAAACAAGGGTAATGTAAGCAGCCTTTGGGACAACTTCAAGCATTCCAACATTCACATCATAGGGGTGCCAGAAGAAAAAGAGCAAGAAATTGGAAATCTATTTTTAAAAAAGCAGGAAAGAAAACTTTCCTAATTTGGTGAAGGAAATAGACATGCAAGCCCAGGAAGCACAGAGAGTCCCAAACAAGATGGATGCAAAGAGGACCACTCCAAGACACAAATTAAACAGCCAAAGGTTAAAGAGAGAATCTTAAAAGCAGCAAGAGAAAAGCAGTTAGTTACCTACAGTTACCTACAGGTTCCCATAAGACTGTCAGCTGACTTCTCAAAAGAACTCTGCAGGCTAGAAGGGACTAGCAAAATACATTCAATGTCATGAAAATCGGGACCTAAAGCCAAGATTGCTCTACCCAGCAAAGATATCATTTAGAATCAAAGGGCAGATAAAGAGCTTCCCAGACAAGAAAAAACTAAAGGAGTTCATCATCACCAAACCATTATTATAAGAAGTGTTAAAGGGACTTACTTAACAAAAAGAAGATCAAAACTATGGACAGTAAAATAGCAATAAACATATATCTATCAACAATTGAATCTAAAAACAAACTAAGTAACAAGAAAAACAGAGAAAGAATCATAGATATGGAGAGTTTTTTGATGGTTGCCAAATGGAAATAGGGTGTGGAAATGGATGAAGAGGTAAGGGGATTAAGAAGTACAAATAGGTAGTTACAGTATGGCTATGAGGATGTAAAGTACAGTGTAGGAAATGGAGTAGCCAAAGGACCTATACACATGACCTGTGGATATGAACAATGGTGTGGGGAATGCCTAAGGGAGTGGGGGGTGCTGGGTGGAGGGGAACAAAGAGTGAAAAATTAGGACAACAATAATAGCATAATCAATAAAATATAATTAAAAATTAAAAAATTAAAAAAAAGGAAAGCAAAGAGTAAAACCTCATCTGATTTTCGCCATCATTTCAATCTATCTCTCAGCTTAAGTAGTTACTATCCATTTTATATGACTTACAACTAGGACAGGAAAGTAAAATTTAACCCTATCACTGAGAAATTAAGAATACTGGCAAAGAAATGAACTTAAGATACAGAATAGTATCCCCTTATCCACAGGGGATATGTTCCGAGTCTCCCCAGTGGCTGCCTGAAACTATACTATGTGTTTTTCCTATCAATATACACATATGATAAAGTGTAATGCCTTTTCCGTCTTAACTCTGTACTTATGCACTGTGGCTACAACTTTTGTTGTTTGAATTACAACAGCAAAACTAGCACAAATTTCTTTTTCCTCTTCACAATTTCACAGGTAGAAGATCTGTTCTTACCATAGATCTTCACAAACTCAGCATGTAATTACTTTCCTTATTACAAGAACTTTCACCTTTTCACTTAAAAAAAGAAAGCGCTTTACAGCTTCTCTTTGGCACATCTGAATTGTGAGCATCCCTGCTCTTTGCTCTGGGATGATTGTTAAGTAAAATAAGGGTTACATGAGCACATGTATTGCAATACCTAGACAATCAATCTGCTAGCCAAGATGGCTACTGTGACTAACAGGTGGGTAGTGTGTACCATGTGGATACACAGACAGACGGGTGATTAACATCCCAGGAGGAAGGGAGTCAGGCAGTGAAACATTTCATCATGCTACTCAGAATGGCACATTAGTTGAAACTTATGTATTGTTTACTTCTGGAATTTTCCATTTAATATTTTTAAATTCGTTGACCATGGGTAACTGAAACTGCAGAAAGCAAAACCACAGATAAGAGGGCACTACTGTACATAATTCAACATTTTTTCCCAGTATTTAAAAAACAAAAAGTTCTTCAGGATATTTTTAATGAATAAACATCTGGCCCTTAATGCTATAAAAGCTATAGCTACAACCACTACTCCATGAGAATTGCTTCATTTTGTAGCACCTCTGCTGCTCCAGATGAATCTGACTTTGCCCTCAGCTCCAAGGGTAGGTCCGAACTGGCCTGAACAAATGAGCATAATCTCACTCCCCTTGCTACAATCTTTGATTTAGGAATAAGTTGGTCCGATCAGCATAAAACCAAAATGTTAATTCTCTATCCCTCTGGACCATTTGGTATGTGGGTGTGAAGCCTGGCATTATTCCAGCCATTTTGCTAACACAAGGGAAGCTATCCAAGGTCAGAGTTGATACAGAGAAAATAGAGCCAAGAGAATCACAAAGAAATGGAGCCAAAGCCTGTCAGACCTAAAGCCCACCCTACTCTGGATTTTATCATTACATGAACAAATACATTCCCTTTCTTGTTTAAGCTATTCTGAGGCAAGCGTTCTATTACCTGCAGCTAAAGAGAAATGTCACTCATCATTTCGAGGCACAAAAAAGAGTAAGTCCATAGGTTTAAGAACAGAAAAGACTCTTCTATCCTCAAGGGTCAAGATGTTGAAATTTCACAAGAGGAATTTCCAAACACACTGCTGGCTAGGACAGCAACTCCTCCTGATCCCAGCCCTCGATCTGAGAGAGTAAATACCAAGAAATGGCTTTGCATGTCTGTGCATGCTAAAGAAACCAAACTGGAGAGCTGGAAAGACTAGGGTTGGGCCTCCCTCGACCATTGGAAGTAAATGCCAGACCAGCAGTGATAGCACATCTATCTATTACTGTGGGGTGTTGGGCTGCACGGAGAACCACACTCTCCTCTCTAGATAAAAATGCACTGGGCTGCAGGGGACACAACTCCTTTGGTAAAATAATGTGATCGTCATATTTCCCTCTGTGAAAACAGTAACCAGGACCAACTATAGGAATGAGTAAGCCCCTTGGGACTCTCAGGCAACTACAATAGAGAGGAATCTTGAAAATAAAAGAAATTCTCAAGAAAATGTAGCAGGGCTGAGGGTCATATCTGTGACATATTGAAGAATTACAGCCTGCCCTTTCCTTTCCATCTTGCCTTCCATCCCATTTCCAGCACAGAGGAGTCAGCACAGTGGCTGAGGTGGCTAAGGACATAGCAGTGAGAAAGAGTTGGGGGTCTGTGCAAAGGCCTAAGCCAGTCACAGAGCGGCGGGGGGCAGGCAGTGGCCTAGAGGTGGTAACAGCAAAGACAGCAATGTGACTGACAGATATACGCACAGTAAGTTATTTCTGATTGATCAAATAAAATGTACTGAGGACAACAAGAGCTGTGTTTCTCACTGCCAGAGAAAGTATTTGCAAAGTATTCCAAGATGTTGGGTTAGAATTGAAGGTATCATTATGAACCCATGATCTTATCATATATACACACATATATACAGAAACATTCATAGGTGTGTGCATATATGTATATGCTTCTTATAACCTTCATAAATATATATCTCCTAATACTGTCTCCAGATAGGGTCTCATTTTCTTCAGTTACAAAAATGAAAATTAAAGGTAGACCATAAAATCATCCTGAATCCCTTCTGGCATTAAAATGTTGGTTGACACAAGGAGATCCACCTTTCTGCAATCTGCCTAACCTACCAAAAATAGTATTTCAGAAATACATATGTCATGACAGTTAAATATTAGATATTCAATAGGAGAAAGCAGAATTATCCATTATATCTACCACACAGCATGAAGTCGCACATTACAAATGTTCACTCTCTAGATGTTGTTAGCACTTAGAGAAACTGTCACCTCAGCAAAGAATTTCTGTTGATGCAAGACAGACACAACATGAACATTACTCTGCTCTGAGAGGGCGAGGGGGTAGGAAGGACCATCACTGACAAAAAGCTACCACTGTAATCAGTTATTCCACTTCCACTTTACAGTAGAGATGAAATTTTAAATATTTAAAAACCAGAACACATAACATGCAGAGAGGAGCAAAGGAAAAGCAATTAGAATTGTGAAATATTAACTTTAGCTTTTGCTTCTCATAACTTTGATAAATACATCAAAATGTTAACTTTTCTGCTAAAACTAAACTACAAAATGCCCTTGTAAAATGAACACGTATCTATGAATTCTTCTACTCTTTTTTACAACTTTGCCACTCCCCAAGTAGCGGAAACAAATTTAATATTAGCCACCATGATAACCAGTATTCTTACTCTACATAATGATTCTTTCAGGAAACACATATTTATTTTCTATCCAACTCAGAAGCATTTCTTTGTTAAACTGCCCTATGCATATCTAGTATCTCAAATGCTATTTCAACCAGCATAACATCGTCCTGATTTCCTCATTAATTTCATGAGTTAAACAAAGTCTTGACACAAATTCATTGTATATTTACCTGATAATGACTTTAACTTTTTGAAATGACCCTTTAACACAATAAAACCAGAAACCATGTCTGTACAGAATTATGATGGGCCAGTTTATGCAACCACTATTCATTATTAATTGGTTAGATCAAACAAAATACTGATGAACATCAAAACCATTTAATACTGTAATGTTATCTCATAGGAATCATTTTCAGTGTATAAAAATTTTTAATGCACTGATTCATTTTCTCTCACTGAATTTACCGTTTTTTGCATTTTTAATTTTTCTTTTTCAGTTACAGTTTACTTTCAATATTATTTTGTATTAGTTTCAGGTGTACTGCATACGGTGGTTAGACAATCATATACTTTACAAAGTGTTCCCCCAAATAGTTACCACACTATTATTGACTAGTTCCCTACGTTGTACTTTACATCCCCATGACTGTCTTGTAACTACCAATTTGTACTTCTTCAGCCCTCCACCTCTTCCACTCAGTCGCCAGTACCCTTCCCCTCTGGCAGCCACCAGTCCGCAATTCTCTATGTCAATGGGTCTGTTTCAATTTTGTTTATTTATTTTGTTCTTTGGATTTCATGCATAGGTAGTATCATATGGTATTTGTTTTTTCTGACTACTTAATTCACTGGACATAATATCCTCTAAGTTACAAGTTCTCTGGTAAGCTCAGAAGAGCTAGAAAGAAAAGGTGTTGACTGTTAGGTCTGGCAGAATGAACAAATCACAGACAAGGGAACTATGGCTCCGGCAACTGGCAGAGGGTTCTCTAGACTGGGCTTCTCCTTAAATTATGCTTGAGAATGAAAGAGTACATGGAGATGTGAAAAACCCCACACTAATACATAGTTAATGAGCAGAGGGACCTGTGCAGCTACACTCAACACATTATCACACACTCTTACTAGACAATACACAGTGCATTTCACTTCGGCAAACAATAAACAACCACCTGTAATTCCAATCACCTTCACCAAGCTGCCAAGAGATGCAGATATTTCTTGATGTTAGGTTCAATGAGAGGTTCTAATGCTGCTTATGGCAAACCAGCATGATTTCTGTTCTATTTATTTTACACAAGGGCGTTATTTGAATTTTACTGTTAAAAGACATGATTCTTCTGTAGGAACTTCTATAGCAAAAAGATTTAAACAGAGTGAGCTTTACAGAAAAAGAACAAATAAGGCTACTGGGAAGCAATTTAATTTGGTCAACAAATATAGTTACTGTGAAAACTTGTTAGTTGATGGAATCATTAAAAATGCTGCTAGTCAAAAGTCAAAGGTATTCCCTAAATGACAAAGAGACTTCACGAAGGCGAGATTAGTTACAGTACTGGATATCCTGCAACCCGGAGATAACTCTTGAGCCAAGGGGCTGGAGGAATGGACGTATATGCTTCAAACTGAATAGCTGTCTACTAACAACTACAATTACTCCCCAAAAGAGAGAACTAAAGGGGAATCTGATTCCAAAACAAGTACTGATCTCTTACTCCTTGACTTACGGTACATTTCTCCCTTACTGTCAATGCATAATCAAGACTGTTTATAGGATCCTCGACTGGAAGTGTTGGCTTAGAAGATTCTTGTAAACATAAAATGCAACTGAGCTAGAATAAGCGATGGAAAGCTCTTTGCCAGAATGTAAATTGTGGTTATTTCTATGTGATGGGATTCTAAATTACTTTAATTTTCATACTGGTACTTCTCTGTATTCTCTGAAATTTCCAAAGGGAACACAATATTACTCTATTCATCAGAAAAAGCAAACAGACATATATAAACATATGTGTATATACACATACATATATACACAATTTTAAATATTTTTAAATGAGCAGTGATCATTCAAAACTCTTTCACTTTAAAATAATTTAGGAAATAAGACTGAATTTTGAATTGATAATGTCATTATTAGCTTTTTAAAAAATGCTTCAGCCTGTAGCCATACCACCCTGAACAGGCCCAATCTCATCTAAAAAATGCTTCAAAAAATTCTACATGTCAACTACAATATTTGATTATTAGAGACTAAAATTTTAGAATCTGGTTTAAACATATTTTACATAATCTTAATAAAGCACATGAAGTGACAGAATTTGTGTAAGTTTTCAGAAGAAAAGAGTCTGTTCTCAAAGTTACGGCAGTGTAACCTCTCAGCATAGAACAAAGGTGATAAAATAATTCAAACTACTAATCAGGATAGAGAGAATCCTCTGAGAAAGAGAAAGGTTTGCCTAGTTTACAATCAATTAAATAAAAAAGAAACAAGTCAGTCAGAGAAAGACAAGTAGCATTAGATTCCACTTTTATGTGGAATCTAAAGAACAAAATAAATTAACAAACAAAACAGAAACAGACTCATAGATACGAAGAACAGACTGTGACGGTTGCCAGAGGGGAGGGGAATTGCGGGACTGGGTGAAAAAGGTGAAGGGATTGAAAAGTTCACATTGGTAGTTACAAAATAGTTATGGGGATGTACAGTTGGTCAATAATACTGTAATAGCCATGTGTGGGGCCAGACAGGTACGTGAAACATCAAGGATTCACTCTGTAAACTATATGATTGTCCAACCACTATGCTGTACACCTGCAATTAATACAAAATAACATTAAATGTAAACTGTAATTGAAAAATAAGTTTTTAAAAGGTTAAAATAAATGTGTAATTTTTTTCCACCGAAGAGACAAAATACCTAAAAGTCTCAACACAAATCCAAAGTCAAATTGATCATAATTAAAATTTTTCAAAAACAACAAAAATGTCTGATCTAAACAATATAATAAATCCAAGACATAGCTGAACTCCTTTAAAAAACCAATAGTGACTAAGTGATGTCTATCCTAAGATGTAACATTTCCTTAAAAAGCTCAAAAGCAAGAGGCAGTTTATTAACTTGGGGAATATACCTAGAGGGCTAGGGACAACCCTCCCCTTGAAATAAATGAACACTGCTTTTAAATAAACTCCATGAGATTCTCTGTTTCAGAAACTAATCCCTTTAACCTAACTCTTTCAAGGAGCATTTAAATGTATTCCATTTTGCTTCATGCTTGAGGTAATACAACTTCTACTCACTGGTACCCAGAATTAGGGTGATTTCTAAAATATCTTAATTTTAAAATATGCTCATATTCATCAAGCTCAACTAAAGTTACAACTGCAGGCTAGGCTTGGTAATTTTAGAAGTCATCACTTCTTTATTCCAGTTCTGAAAACCAGTAAAGCACTTCCTATATGATTTTTAGCAACAATTTTCCAGCTCTTCATTTCCTCTGACACATTCCCTAACATTCAAGAGTATTTGAACCTAGCCCCAAACAAAAACCTTTCCTTGAAGGACTTTTCGTTTCAAAGTAGTAAATTAAAGCTTATAAACCTGAACATTTCAACAAGGAAGAACTTTTGCCACTGATTTGCTACTAAAAAAAGAACCTTAGCATTCTTAAGGTTCCGGGATAAATCTTAAAAAGCAAATCATACAATTGAGAAAAATAACTAGTGGAATTTTAACTTATTAATTTGGGCAAAAGCCTACATTTAAAATATTTCAAAACTGAAAACAGACTTTTTAAAGCCAATTTTAAAATGCTATTAGGAAAACATTTAACTTTAGTGACCAATACCATTTAAATAGCGGAGTTGGGAGAGGGATATATTTAAAAATCCTTTCCAAGAATCTCTGTTAGTTGTTCAAGTACAGATCACTCTCTTTCAGTCACTTTATCTCATAAAATCCTACACTGAAAATGAAATCTAGGTCTTAAACCTCCCTTCCAAAAAATTTTCTGCACCTCTTGTTGTCACACCTCTGGTAGGCAAAGGGTACAGAAGAAAGCTTGAGCAAGAATAAATAAGAGACAACCAGGTGAAAACTGAGTATTTAAAAAAGACAAAGAATGAGTGAATAAAGGTGGGAAGAAATAATGAGAGCAACCCAAAGTCTCACCCCTAAGCAAAAACTAAAATGCCTACACTGTACAATTATGTTGTACAAAAACTGCAATGACAAGAAATACAGCATCTTAAAGTAGTAGCACTCTCTTTCAATTTCAAAACCAGTACACAAAGTAATTTTTGTTAGGTAGATACACATCCACAGGACTCACAGGACTTGTGCAATTTAGTTAAATAAAAGAAATTCTTTCACTCAAATTCTTGGCCAATAGTAAAATAAATCCATTTATCACAATAACAAAATAGAGTTAAACCTTTACATGAAATGTATCATGCAGAAATACATTTCATTACAGGTCCTTTGCACATCAACATGCAAACCTAATGCACAACTCATAGGCCCTAAGGGCTGAGTGAGCAGCAGCATCCAATCTAAGTCAAGTCAGTCTGTGTTTCACTCATGAACACTCCTTAGTGGTCAGTACTGCCAATGGGAATCCAACTCATTACTGCTTATAAGTTTTGTGAGTCTAGGAAAGTTGAAAATCACATTTTCTGAAGACAAATCAAACATTTAAATAGGAATTTTCTCTCTTGTGATTAATGACATGTGCAGCTCACGAGGGGAGACAACTGACAAATCACATTATGATCTGGAAGAGACTTAGGGACCTTATAAGGATTTATTAGATATGATGTAGTTTTTTCACACCTTTACTCATTTCAAATCCTCTTCATCAGACATAAAACTGTCCCCATGGCTCTTAAAAATCACAACCCAGTCAATACTACTGTTGGCAAACTCAGCAAAAGTTGTGTTATCAAGTATCAGCCTCCTCCCATTCTAATATGTGAGAAAGGAGGAAGTGAATCCAAGGAAAAGAGAAACATGAAAAGAGAAGATGTGAAGATGGGGGCAAAACAAAAGAGAGAGATGGGAAAAGTATTTAAAACTTACAAGCAGACTTCCAGTCAAGATGGCAGCATAGGCAGACATGGCTCAGCTCCTTGCACTACCACATCAAAATTACAACTAAAATATAGAATAACCATCACTCAGAACGGTCAGAAATTGAGTTGAATGGAAGTCTACCAACGGAATTAGAGAAACTACATTCATTCAGACTGGTAGGAAGGGTGCAGACACAGAGCAGACTAGTCACACACCCATGTGTGGTGGATAAAAATTTGGGAGGGAAAAGTCCCAGCCCGACAGCAGGCCCCCCAGCCCAGGGTTCCAGTGCCAGGAAGATAAGTCCCCACAACTTCTGGTTGCAAAAACCAGTGGGGATTGAGCCTGTAAAAGAAACTTCTAGAGTCCCAAGCAGTTCCTCTTAAAACCTGCACTCAGACTCACACTCTCTGAGCTCCAGCACCAGGGTAGCAGCTTGAAAAGCACCACTTGTTCTTCAAGGAGGAAGTGAAGTGTCTGGCATAAAGGTGAGCAGAGGCCATTGTCCCTTTTCTGAATCCTACTCCTCATGGAGCCAGAGAGCCACAGAGCTGGCAGGCTGGTGCCATATCTGAGTCCCCATCAACCTGGCTAACACTATTTGCCCTGCCCTGGAGATCCCCAGAGACTCTGCCCCATTCAACTTATGGGCTCAGCCAAGTTGCTTTTCCTTATGAATGGCTGGTCTTGGTTCATGCTTCACAACTTCCTAAATCCTCTAAAACAAGCAACAGCCAAACTCAATGACTTCCCCAGCCCCCATACAGCTTGCTAAGGGGCTCCAGGCCAGCAGTAGCAGCAGCTGGCTTAGATTCACAGGTTGGCCTTGCTGGGGAATCTCCAAGCCCAGCACAAGTAGCAGCCATCTCAGATTGCTTTACAGCTCAGATACAGCTGTCCCTGGCAAAACACAGGTGGGGGCTGACCTGTGTTTTTGGCCTGCACCCCCCAGAAAACCCCAGAGCTTGTGCATCTAGTGGATAACTCCAACTATGCTGGAGCACCACCACCCTGCTCCCGCATAGCTGATTCTCCACAGAGATGGAGGTTGGTGGTCAGTGGTCACTGCCTATCTTTGCAACTGACTGGCCTGGGTATATCCTTCCCATTGACCTGCCAACAGCAACCAAGACTCAACTACACAAGGAGGGTATACTAGGTCCACATGAAAGGTGCACCTTGAGTACCCAACTTGGGTTATAGGGGAGGCGGTGTCACTGAACCCTACAGGGTACTTACTATATTAGGCCACACTACTATAACATGGATTTAAAGCTCTACCTAAGACATAGAAACAAACATTGGGAGGGTGACAAAATGAAGAGACAAAGAAACATGGTCCAAATGAAAGAAAAGATCAAAACTCCAGAAAAAAAAAATAAATAAAATGGACATTAACAATCTTATCAGATGCAGAGTTCAAAATACTGGTTATAAAGATGCTCAAGGAACTTAGTGAGGACTTCAACAGCATAAAAAAGATCCAGTCAGAAACAAAGGATACACACTAATTGAAATAAAGAACAACTTACAGGGAAATAGCAGTAGAGTGGATGTAACCGAGAATCAAATCAATGATCTGGAACATAAGGAAAAACAAAACAAAACAAAACAAAACAAAAAACAATCAGAACAACAACATAAAAAAGAATTTAAAAAAATGAGGATAGCATAAGCAGCCTCTGGGACAACTTCAAGTGTTCCAACATTCACATCATAGGGGTTCCAGAAGGAAAAGAGAAAGAGCAGGAAACTGAAAATCTATTTGAAAAAAACAATGTAAGAAAACTTTCCTAACTTGGTGAAGGAAATAGACATGCAAGCCCAGGAAGCACAGGGAGACCCAAACAAGATGGATGCAAAGAAGCCCACTCCAAGACCCATCATAATTAAACAGCCAAAGGTTAAAAATAAAGAGAGAATCTTAAAAGCAGCAAGTGAAAAGAAGTTAGTTACCTACAGTGGAGTTGATAAGAGTGTCAGCTGATTTCTCAAAAGAAACTTTGCAGGCTAGAAGGGACTGACAAGAAACATTCAAAGTCATGAAAAGCAGGAACCTACAGCCAAGATTGCTCTACCCAGCAAAGATATCATTTAGAATCAAAGAGCAGATAAAGAGCTTCCCAGACAACAGAAAACTAAGGGAGTTCATCACTGCCACATCATTATTATAGGAAACATTAAAGGGACTTACTTAAGGAAAAGAAGAGGATCAAAACTATGAACAATGAAATGGTAATAAATACAAATCTATCAACACCTGAATCTATGAAACAAACTAAGCAAACAAGAAGAACAGAGACAGAGTCACAGACATGGAGAGTGTTTTTGATGGTTGCCAGATGGGATGGGCAGTGTGGGGAAATGGGTGAAGAAGTAAGTGGATTAAGAAGTACAAATAGGTAGTTCCAGAATAGCCATGGGGATATGAAGTACAGTATATGAAATGGAGCAGCCAAAGAACCCATACACAGGACCCATCAACATGAACAATGGTGTGGGGAGTGCCTGATGGATGGAGGAATGCTGAGTGAAGGGAGGCAGGGGTGGAAAAATTGGGACAACTGTAATAGTATATCAATAAAAAAATTAATTTCAAAATAAAAGACTTTACAGCAAAATACAAAAAAAATAAAATAAAATAAAACTTACAAGCTGAACTCAGACCTAATTTTATTAGTGAAAGAGTGGCATAATTTTGCTAGAATCTGAATGTAATGTGCCTATTGCTGACAGAACAATCAATCAGCAGCTCCAGAGAATTCTAAATTAAAAAAGATCAATTACTGTACTCAAGAAATATAATAAAGCCCAGTGATAGATTAGAAGAATAAATGCCCAAAGAGCAATGTGGGCAATGTCTAGTCACACAAAGGTGCTAGCAATGAAAGATCTCAAAGTCAGGATGGACCGCAAGTTTAATCAATCATCATTTAAAAACTATTTAAAAGAAACTTCATGTGAAATAGAGCTTGATAGTGGTACAGGGGAAATGTATTAAAATCAACATTATAATGTTGATTAAACATAGGAAGAGATTACCATGACAGGTTGTGAAATTGTCTTCCTCAGAAATTTTTTTAAAATATGATGCAATAGTTTAAGCACAGGTCTCTCTGTAGTCATGAGACATACAAAGGGCCCCTATCACCATTCAGATTCCCTGGCAACACCTTTACCATATAGTACAGATGCATATTTTACAGTGACAGTCACTGAGCAACTCTCAGTATCAGCAACATGAGGGCCAGAAGTTGTATGTCAAAGAACAACCTTGCCCTTCCTCTATTGTATCTAATTCCAAAGACAATTACACAACAAATTAACATGTAGACAAAAACTGTTATGTAGTGGTAACTTTCCTATACCGAGGCTTAGTAAAAAGGGAAGGAAAAGGAAAACTCATTTTGTGAGAGTTATATTAATGGAATGCTCCAGAAAAGTACAAGAGTAGAAAACCTAGAAGTTATTACAATTCTTTGAGTATTAGTCACCACTGATCTACAAAAAAAGTGCTGAATTTGGGGAGACACTTGAAGCTAAATTAAAAAGACTTATGGAGTTTGGAAATTTTAAAAGGAAATTGGGAGTGGTGGCTGTCTTGAAGTGAAGGAAAATGAGCAGGCAGGTGGCCTTAGTGTGGCAATTAGGAAGAAGGCACCCCTGAGAAGCCTGGAGGCAAAGTTTAGCCAGGCCAGTCAGAGAAGCTCCTCAAGTGTTAGAACAAAGGGATCGATGAAGTCTCCAATCCTTTCAACAGAATTCTTAGTAGCAGAGGTCCCTATCTCAGAAGTATATATTTACAACATTGGTCTTTTCTTTTAAGTACTTGTTTTCTACTTCTCTCCAAAGTTCTTTTGAAATTATTGGGCTGTCTTAACAGGGTTAGCTCAGTGTTAAGTACAGTGTAGGCTTAAAAGGGGAAGGAGTAATCTGAGGGAAGGAAGGCAGTCCCAGGCCAGCAAAGCAAGAAAGAGGTAAGAACAGTCACAAAGTTGAGACCTCCTATCTCTCCTGAATGCTCTTCCTCCACAGTCCCTATTCAAACCTCAGCAAATTCTGGGACACTGGCAGAAATCAGCTTGCTCTCGATCGTTTTCATCTCCTCCACAGTCTAACTTCTAACCGAAAGTATAGAAAAAGTCAGAGAACTCAGTTATTTGCACTTCAAATCATTTTGTTTCCCATATTTGGTTCTCAAATTTTGGTGTGCATAAGAATCAAGAGGTAGGGGTGGGGCAGGTCATCCCCAAAGATTTGGATTCAATCAGGTCAGAGCAGACACCAGGAATCTTACAGGTTAAAAAGTCCACCACACTTTCAGAAACTCAAGCTGGTGGAGAAAAATATTTAAATGACAGAAGGCAAGCAACAGAAAGAAAAAAGTTAAATCAAGGGATTAAAAGAAACATTTGCCTCAATTAATTTGTCACTCAGCAATTAAAACTGATTGTACTACATGGATAACTTCCATTTTACTTCAGAAATGAAGCTTCTTAGTTGGTTTTCAACTATGATTCTTCATATGAATAACATCATTTGACAGTTATTGCAGGTACAGAAACAGCCCAGGTTTCAGGGCATATTCTTGTGATTTTTTTTTTTTTTACCTTCATCCAAGCACAATGCTCTCAATTACAGGGGTTGCCACCTTTTGACTGGAGGAGCTTCAATAACATACTATAAAAGTAAAGCATTCTTATAACAACATAAATTAAGCATTTACAATATGCAAAGCACTGTACTAACCCAACGTTTATATGCATTAACCTAACAACCCTGTGAGGGAGGTCTTATTGTTGTCCCATTTAATAGATAAGATGACTATAGGTCACAACTTACTGGGATGATCACTTCATAATCACTATGTTGTATACCTGAAAATATTGTCATCTTGGATGTCAACTATAACTAAAAAATAAATTTTTAAAAAAAGAAAACTAGGGCACAGAGAAAATAGTTGCCCACACAACTATTAAGTAAACAAAGAGTTCAGACCCATGTCTCTCTAGATGTGTCATAACAGACTCCCTCAGGTTTTAGGGAATATATTAAAAATTGGCTTTCATATCATAAAACATAAATGAGATAACTTGCTATATAGACTGTGAGGCAAAAAAATAAAATATGAAAATAAATAGTTCTAAACACCTGCTTTGAGTGTCTTGTATAATTCAACCGTTAACTTTTTAAAAGATACTGGTTTGCCAGCTTTACTCAGTCACTTGTTCAGCGGCTGTTTAAGGTTGGAGTGACTGCTAGTTAAGGCACACCTCATTCCACAACTCCTGCTCCACATGGAGGACAAACTGCCTGTCCAGGGATTCCGAATGCTACCAACACATGTACCCTGTGCCCTTCTGTGTAGAGTGATAGCTTAATTTTTTAAAACCAGGAACAAGTTCTAATCTTTTAAAATCATTTTAAAAAATAAAATTGTCTTCCTTTTTTATCTTTTATCTAAGATTTATGCACATTTTTTCCTGCTATCATTTAGCACTGGGGTCAGCATTCTGACAGTAAATATTTAAGGCTTTGAAGACCACATAGTCTCTGTCACAACTATTCAGTTCTGCCACCAAAGCCACAGACCATACATAATGAGTGGGCATGCCTGTGTTCCAATAAAACTTTATTTACAAAAATAAGCAGCTGTCTATGTTTGGTCTGTGGACCCTTAGGGTGCCAACTCCTCATTTAGCAGGCACTACTAATGGTAGAATTTAGAAAAGGCTGTATTGCTTGTTTTGTTAATTAAAATTCCTAACTACTCCTGGTAAATGTCCCCGTTTAAGTTATACTGTAGGGTAGACCATCCTCTGGGCATTCTGCTAACGCTGCTGAGCCACAGCAAAATTTAGTTTTTAAATCAGATGAACAAATGTTCAACTGCCTACTATTTCGATGACAAAGGACTAACTACTCAGTTCCTCAAAATTCTATAGCAATTTTAAAGGCGCTTCACATCTCGTGAAGCATGTAATAATATAAGGCTTTTAAAAAGACTGACAATACTGTTGTGTGTGTCTGTGAAGTATAGAAATTCTTTCCAAAATTATTGTTAACCATTAGTCTTAAAAATAAAATAGAAAAAATTAAATTTTTATTTTAATGATACTATACCTCTATTTGTGGAATTTTTTTAAATGCAAATATTTTACTTGCTAGTTGGCCACAATCGAGGCAAACAAGTTTTCTTTTTTCATTCTCTAAGAAGCTATTGAGTGTCCACTGTTCAGCTTTAACAATACTCATCACAGAATAAGCAGAACAAAAGTCTGGTCTCCCAATACCTTTTGTTCCTCCTACTTCACAAAAATGTATCAATACCATTCTTGGTATTTTAACATACCAAGCCTAAGTTTCAAAAATTTTCTGCTTTACCATTTTCACTAGAATCTAAGCAAATTTCTTTCATGAAAGGAATGGTATATTCTACCAAAAAAGAAAAAGTTACGCTTTTTTCATTTCTCATATTTCCAAGTTCATTTATTCCAAGAGTTGACAATTTAATAATCTAATTTCTTCTCCTTTTCATAAAAACTCATAATGCCAATATTCCATTCATCTTACTTTTACAAAGGCTAAGTTGGTAATAACATATTAGTTGGCACAGACTATATCTATATTAAGAAAGAAAATGCTTTAATATCTTAAAATTCCTATGACAGATAAACCAGATGCTATCGTATGTAGACCCAAATCTAAAAAGTCTGCTTCCATCTTGATGAAATGCACACACAACTACTCATGTGATTCTATTATTTTAGGTCCAAAGCAGAGAGAAATAAAACTTACACACATATTTTAGAAAAATAAGGCAATGTTATGTTGGGAAGTGGAAGAGAGATAAGATAAGCACAATAAAATTATCAAAGTTAGATCTGGGCCACAATACCCACATATGAAAATATCATTTAGGCCCATGTAATTATACCCTAGGTATAAAGGTTTATCTAGGGTATAAAACCTAGGTATAAAAATACCTAGGTTTACCTTTCAAAAATGAACAGCTCAAATTTTCTTTAAAAGTACATTAAGACAGTCTAGTCACTGAAGACTAAAACAGGCAAATCTGACCTGATCTTTGGGAAGCCCATTTAACAGAACCGAGGTAGCTCACAGTTGTTATGTAACAGTGGGAAAGGTGATTTAGTTATATGACCACATGAGAAAAATCACTGTTGCTCTGAGCGGGTTCTCTGTTGGGCCACAGAGGACACAGACCTGAGAACATAAATTACTAATTTCTATATGGACACATTAAAAGAGGAGATAGAAAAGATGAGGACAAATGTCCAATGGGGGAAAGGGAAACAAAAGGGACTGGAGGAAGACCGCCTGTGTGTGCGTGCACCCACATGCATTCACCCTTAAAACTTTTTTCTACACAATCCACAACACATATGCATGCTATGTGAGAAAGTGGTCTGAATTAAAACAATACATCTTCAAAACATGCAAAAGCTTTTGTTTTGGTTTTCTGCAATCAGTTCCATTAAAAACTAGGATAAGTTTACTTGAAGAAAATGCCTGAAGTCAACAGAGAATACACTAAAAATTATTCATTATCCAAATAATCTTCAAAACCTACATTAAGGAATTTAATTATATGTATTACATATAATATTCTAGTTTGCTTCTCTCAATAGTAGCTTTTCAAGATTTGACAAACTCAAATTAAAAGCTAACATTCTGTATAAAATTGTTTTCTGTTTTGAAAGATTATGAACTCAACCTTTAATCCCATGTCTTCAGGATTCTGGTTTTTACTAGCTACTTACTAACCCATACAATACCATGAGCAAATGTGTAAAGAGGTAGAAATCAGTTCCCCTATTACCCTTCATGAGTAGCATTCATGCACTTTAACAATCTCTAGCAAAATGGATTTGTCATTCAAGCACTGATTTTTCTTAACACAATATTACAAATCACAACACCAAGGACAAAGCCCAACTGCGGAATTCAATTCAATGGACAATTTTCATCATGGCTGAGCTAACAATTCACCAGCTCTTAAAGTATCCCACTTCCAGTAATGCCAAATGTCCTTTTTATCTATCCTCAATTTCAATTTCCTGGCCTTGGCTCTAGTTTGCAATCAGTGCTCTGCATATCTGAACTAAAGTAAGAAACAATTATGACACAAGAATGGCAAATAAGTAAATGAAAAGATGTTAAACCTCTTTAGCCATTAGGGAAATGCAAATTAAAGCCATGATTAGATACCAACACACACCAATTAGAATGGTAATAAAAAATACTGACAATACCAAGTGCTGGTAAAAATGTGGAACAAATGAAACTCTCACACATTGCCAGTGAAAATGTACAATAGTTCCACTGGCCTGGAAACCAGCTGGACAGTTTCTTCCAAAGTTAAACATGCAGTTACCACAGGACCTGACACTTATTCCTGGGCATTTATCCTAAGGAAATATACACATGTTCACAAAGAACCCTGTTCATGAATGTTCACAGCAGCTTTATTCAGCATGGATCCAAACTAGAAACAACCCAAATGCCCTCTAATGAGTGAATGAATCAACAAGCTGTGGGGCATCCACTAATGAAATGCCACTCAGCAATTTAAGGAACTACTGGTACGCTATTGAATGGAGAATTATGTTGAATTTTTTTTCTAATAAAAGCCAAGACTTTTATTTATTAGCAAGTAGAGGCAGAGCTGTGAGGGCATGCAACGGACCGCAGACATAACTCTGAGAACATCACCCCATAAAAGACAGGCACTGCTCTGCATCACTTTGGCAAACGATTCCACATTACCCTTGTTGGCAGCCTGCATGGCCTCCACGGGCTGACCAAACTGGAACATGAGGGAAACCGGCTGCCCGGAGGCCAAGGCCACACTTAACATTCCCATTCCCAGGGCCTGTAGGAACTGGGGAGAGGTCAGCATGTCCTGATCTCCTCTGAGGTCTGGGACAGTAACTCCCCAGAGGGCAGGTAGGGCAGCAGGTGCTCCTGGACATCCAAGGATAGGTCTGATGATCTCAGGTGTCAGGACACTGGCCGGGTCCACTTGCGGCTGCCTCTTGGCCCAGCTGGCACAATCATAGTGGCTAGCATGCTCTGGAGATCACTCAGCTGAATGGGCTGGGTTGGGCTGGCTGCCATGCTGGTTCCTTTGCCTGAACTGAGCACGAAGCTTGGGCAGCTGCTGGAGCAGAAGGGGATGGGATGGCACGGGCCGAAGAGGTGGTGGAGGACCGGGTGACCGCTGCTGACTGGCTCCGGGAGCTGGATGGAGAGCTGCTCCTCACCGGAGGCCTCTGCTCCCCAATAAGGTGGTCAGGCCTGGCCCAGTCAGGGTCCCCAGCCCACCCGGTCCTCCGAGGCCAGCAGGTCAGATGCATGAGCTGGCTGTGGCTCGTGTTCCCCAACAGGTTCTTCCAAAAGTTCTCCTCATCCTGGTCTGTCTTGGGCTCCTGTATCCAGAAGAAGGGTCTCCTGCCTTGAACTTGAGCACGTAGACCCTCCCACTGGGGCACTGCGGGAAGCACTTGAACTCACAGTGTTCAGGGAAGATCAAATGATCTTCCAAGTTCCCAGACATCCTGTCCTTCCAGCAGAAGTGAGTGAGGGAGTAGTCCCTCTGCTGGATGTACACGAGCACTTTCCTTTTATCAGAGGTGACAGTAGTTCCTTTAAATGATATTTTTCCTGCCCGAAACTCCATCAAATGTTGGAGGCACCCACAGGAGCCCCGCACCAGGCAGGGAAACAAAGAGCCTGAAGTTATCATCCTGGCCTGCATGGAGACTCAGCTGAAAGGTACCCTCTTGGTTCGCTCTTCCTTGCTTTTTTTTTTTTTTTAATGATAAAAGGTTACAGACTGTGTATGTATTAGTTTGCTAGGGTTGCCATTAACAAAATACAGTCTGAGTGGCTTAAACAAGAAAAATCAATTTTCTCACAGTTCTAGAGGCTAAAAGTTCAAGATCAAGGTGATAGCAGGGTTGACTTCTGAGGATTCTCTGGCTTGCAGATGGCCTCCTTCTATGTTTTCAGATGGTCTTTTCTCTGTACACTTGCACCTCTGGTGTCCTTCAGTGTGTCCAAATTTTCTCTTCTTTTAAGGACACTTGTCACATCGGTTCAGGGCCCATTCAAACAGCCTCATTTTAACTCCATCACCTCTTTAAAGGCCCTATCTTCAATTACAGTCATCTTCCAAGGTACTGAGAGCTACGATTTCAACACAGGAGTTTTGGAGAGACACATAACAGTATGGTTCCTTATATACAACATCACTAATGTGACAAAATTATAGTCAGCAACAACAGATCAGTGGTTGCCAGGGCTGGAGGGAAGTTGTTGCTATAAAGGGGTAGCACTGAGAATATTTTTTGGCATGGTAGAAGAGTTTATATGCAGATTGTGGTGGCTACAAATATCAATGCATGTAGCAAAATTTCATAAAATTACAGAGTACATGTAGAAACTGGTGAAAATTAAAAAGCTCAGTATTTTAGTTGATAATAGTACTACAATTATGTAAAATGTTATCCTGGAGAAAGCTAAGTGAAAAGTATAATGGAACTCTACTATTTTTTTACGTCTCATTGTCTCTTCTGATGTTTTTGTTAATTGGTGACACCATTACAGATGTCCCCCAGTTTCCCCTCCTTGCCCATCTCCACCCAGCCCCCACCCCCCTCCCCAGGCCTTCACCACACTGTGTCTGTGTCCCCCGGCTATGCATACATGTTCTTGGGCTCCTCTGTTCACCTTCTTTTATCCAAACCCTCCCCTCTGACATCTGTCAGTTTGATAGAACTCTACTGTTTTTGCAACTTCTGAGTAAGTCTATAATCATTTCCACATAAAAAGTTAAAATATATACATATATTCATCACTCACAGAACCTCTGGTGAAGCCTAGAGAACCACTGCTAGTGACTATGATGCCAGCTGCAAAGCCCTCCCTCCACACACCTACAAAAGAAACAATTACAGTCTCAGTATGCTCCCTCATAACTCTCAACTCCCACCACAGTATTATGGGTGTCCTGTCAAGGAGCTCAGAAAACCTGAATCGGAAGTCCTAGTGGAAAATATCTGAGAAGCAATGTTTTAGGCAAAGATTCTCAATGGCTTTATTATTTCTTTCTTCAAAATATCTTTACATGAGGATCTGAATACTTTACCTTGAAACAGATAGGCCTAGATTTCAAGAGCAATTTCTATTTATTAATTTTATTTTCCCTTGAATTTAATTTTGAAAACAATGAAGATGGAGAGGAAAGGCAAACAACTTCACATTTGGTAGTATTGGTTCATTTTCAATTAAGGAAGAGTTGCCTCAAAAATCATTACATTTCAGCCCTGACCGGTGTGGCTCAGTAGGTTGGGCATCATCTTGCAAAGAGAAAGGTAGACAGTTCGATTCCTGGTCAGGGCACATGTCTGGGTAGCAGGTTCGGTCCCCAATAGAGGCACATTCAAGAAGTAATTGATCCATGTCTCTCTCTTACATCAATATTTCTCTCCCTCTTTTTTTCCCCTCTCTCTAAAAATAAGTAAATAAAATCTTTTTAAAAAGTGATTACATTTCAACAAAAAGACAATGACAGGTGTAACACATTTCTTGTGTGTATAATTTTTTTAAAAGAAAACCCTTTCCAGAGTATAAATAAACCTTGGCTTAAAAAATATATCAATGTTAATTGCCTAAAATGAAGCTACATACCTATAAAATCCTTTTTTCTTTTAGTTCATTTTTAATCTAACTTCTCTCCTGTCTAGATGTAGCCACAGAATTCCTACATCTTAGGAAACAGATGTCTACTTAGGAAACAATCACTATCGGAGTTTTCCATATAAATTTAAATTAATTTGAAACAGCTTGAAATTTGAAGTTAATTCGCACAGTTGCACTTGTAAGAGTAAGGTTCACAGTTATATAGTATTCGGATTTCACAAAAAGCACGATTACAAAACCATACGTAAAGGATTCCAGAATTCTGACTTCTGATCTTACAATTTTCTACCATCTCAGTTAATATGCCTGATAGGGCTCTTAATTCATCATCCTTAATGAAGTCAAACAATACAGCTTACTTTCATTTGTAAATAAATCCCAAATCCCCCCAAAAAGAATATGACTACAATAAACACAACACTGATATAAATTCACTATTCACTGAACCTGAGAATTGAATCATACCATTAAAATACAATTCCAGGGAAATTTCTGATTCAAAAGGCAATCTAACTAACAAACAGTTCTTGACACACCCATTCCTAAATTCTTATTTAATACCTATGAAATGTGGAAAATACAAAAACTTATAACAAAAATTATTACTGAAAGATTCTGAGAGGAATCAGAACAATCTAAACAAAACACTTTGTTGTTTAAAGTCAAATTGTGCCAGGGTGATAGTCCACCTCATTTTCTAGATAATTCAGTTCTGACCCAGAAGAAGGGAACTTTCCATAGAGAACTATTTTCATACAGGCAGAACATGGCTGGGCAACACTTTCCATAATACTCTACTAGCTTGTCCCAGGTCACATACACAATGCAGAAATCCAGTGCTTTTTTTCCCTTTTATCCTCAGCCAAGGATATGTTTATTGATATTTAGAGAGCAAGAGAGGAGGAGAGACAGAGAGAGAGAGAAACGTTGATCAGTTGCCTCCGAAAGGGGATCGAACCTGCAACCTAGGTATGTGCCCTAACTAAGGATCGAACCCGCAACCTTTTGGTGTACAGGATGACACTCCAACCAACTGAACCACCCAGCAAGGGTGGAAATCCACTGCTTCTATAATGTGTTAGGAATAAAATGAAATAGAATTCTACTCTGATTTTTTGGTTTAACAAAGACCTGGCTATTTTTCAAAGACTCTTTCTTAAAAAGAGTCTTAAAATTTCTGAAGATTTTACACTTTTCTAAGTTAGCCAAGGACAAACGTCCAAGGTACAAGAACAAAATAAAATCTATATAAGAATGTATTTCACTTGATGGTGGACATCTGGTTTATTTCTAGTTTGGAGCTATTATGTGCAAAATTGCTATGAATATTCATGAACAATTCTAGGTACAGATATGTTTTGCTTTCTTTTGTGTAATATCTAGGAATGAGATTGCTGCATCACATTAGAAGTGTATGTTTAAGTTTATAAACTGCCAAGTTACTTTGCAAAGTGGATACACCATTCCACCAATCCTAATGAATACATGAAAATACAATCTGGTCACCAGTACTCAGTATTACCAGTTTTTAATTGTAAGCATTCTAGAAGGTTGTGCAATTGTATCTCACTTTGACTTTAACTTGCATTCCCTTAGACAACAGATGACACTGAGCATCTTTTTCACATACTCTTAGGCCATTAATATATATACCTTTGAAAAATGTCTGTTCAAATCCTTTTCGTATTTTAGGATATTCTCACAACACAAAGGAGTACATAATGTATGATTGCACTTACGTAAAATTCTAAAATAGGCAAAACTAATGTATAATATTCAAAACCACTCTGGTTGCGGAGGGCAGAGAGTTGGAGAAGACTGACTATGAAAGACCACAAGGGTCATTTCTGGGAAGATGGGAATGTTTTATGCTGTGTTTGGGATGGTGGTTACATAAAAGTATACTTTTGCAAAAGTTAGAGACCCATATATTTAAAATGTATGAAGCTCATTATATGTAAATTATATCTAAGTAAACACTATGAGATACTTCACGTATCTTCAAACATCTTATCTGAATTATAATGGTTCTCTGTGCAGTGAAAGGAAGTGCTTAGTCATTAGCTGTCCATGTACACTTAATAGGAAACTGACACCTGACTGCAGTGTAGGTTCAGGGTCCCTTCTGGGCACAAACAAGTTTATATTTGACTAAAAGACACTGTCAGTCAGGATTTCTGTGTATATTACAACACTTCAACTGATCCCTGGGGAGAAGGTGAATTAATAAAAAGGCACATTACTCCTGAGTAGCGTGATTTACTGTTTTCTCTGTCAGTGTCATTCATCCTTGGCATTCTGAAAGTGCCTTGGAATTGAATTCTTAAATGACCCTCATCATTACTCAGACTACTAATGGCTTCTAGCTTCTGAAAATTATGTACCTGGTCTTTAAAGACACCGTTAAACTTATATTGACCAAATGTTTCCCATGCTCAAAGGAGATTTCTAATCTTTCACTAACATTTCAAACATCTAATGTTATAAATTAGACTACACTCCAAATAATTTAAAATAAGCCCATGGAAAACAATGGGCTTAGAACCCAAGTCAAATGAAATATTATTTGCTCTAAAAGAAAATAATAAAATAGAATTAAATATATAATCACACATTAAAAACTAGATACAGTACATATTTTATATGAGAAAAGCGTGAAAAGTCAAAGCTATTTCCTAATTATAACTTTATAGTTACCTACTTAACAAAGAAAAAAATGTTTTATGTGCATGTATATTTATTCATTCATTCACTTATTCGTTCATTATTCTTCTACCTAATACTGGAGAGAACACTGTCAAGATTTTTATTTTAGTTATTTTATTTGAATAGTATGTATTTACATGTGTACAAAAAATCCAAAGCAATCCTTGTTAGTTTATTTAATAATTAATATATTTCAGCTGTCTCAATTTATGCTCAGTGCATCAAAATTAATAATAACCTTTTTATTGTATAAAGACTGTTGATCAAAAAAGGTATTTCCAGCAGCATGTGCAAACTCTGAAGTCAGAAATGCACATTCTAATTAATTTCTTCCATCTGAATTATCCAACCTGATGTCTTTTTAAGGTATTATTATACATAAGATTCCCTTAAATTATAGACCGGTGTTATTATTTAAGCATTTCTTTGATTTAAAGGTAATTTAATCTTCTTAATATAAGAATTTCCCAAATTTGATAGTCTTTTAATGAAGTCATTGCAATGAAGCTGTATCTATTCTTATATGCTATTTACCAATTACTTGACAAGCTTAAATACCTTTATTTTAGCACTTATTCATGTCATCCTCTAGAGACAGGCAGTTGCTCATATCTTTTGCATCTGTTCTCACATAATTAACTAAATATTTAAAATCTGGTGGGGTTTTTTCCCCCAGACTTTCAATTTTGTTTAATCTCTCCCTTGGTGCAACTTAAAGAACTTTTTCTTATATTCTCTACTTTAGCTAAAATTTTACTATCTTTACGTTAATAAAATACATTACTTCAAGCACTATAAGATGTGGATGTAACAGACAATAGATTAATTCACCTTGGTCTTTTAGTTAAATCCCAGAGAACCAGTGAGCCATGAGTAAATATGCAAAGAAAGAATGTTTACTTTCCAGGAGTATCTGATTTTTAAATTAAATCCATATTTTGGTTTTATTTCTTGTAATTTATTGAAATAAATGCACTTTTTCACAATCCCTGCTGGTGATAATAAACCCATTTCTACCTCTATATCCATCTACTCACCTCTGGCCTCATAGACAAAGATTTCTGGTCAGCCCAAAGTCACAAAGCAAGAATGCCACTCCTAAGAAATAAGATATTGAAAAGAAAAGCTTTGGAACATATCCTGAACTAATAGTGACTGGGCTTCAATAACGCTGAAATCTTGTGGGATACACATGCATGCACACATGTGTACACACCTGCACCCCTCCACCACGTGCATCGGCAGGCACACATACCACACTCGCAGGCAGGCACCCACAAGAAGGAGCTCCTACAGAGCCAAAAGGTGTAGCTCCACCTTCAGACATGGACCTTTAAAGCTCCTGCACTAACTGAATGATTCACTGGCTCTTGGGGATCAGCTATGGAACTAACGTATGCCCTTAATCATAGTAAGTGTTTCTCTAAGGGATGTACCTGAGACAGGGGATGTGTAGAACAGCTGCAGTCGATAAAAACTAAGGAGCTGTCCAGAAAAGAGAGACCCCTTCCCCTGGATTCATGGCTTAAAACTGGCAGAGACCAGCTCAATCCAACATGGCGATTAATTTCACCTAACGGTAACCCCTAGCCTCATTATACGCTCATTGTTCTACATTAGCATGCTAAACGACACACCCCAAGCCATCATGATCAGAAATGAAAAGACCATGCAAGGACACAAAATAGCCGAGGAAACTCCTCTGAGAAATCTCTACCCCCTGCAGGGGAAGACCATGGATATTCCTCCCCTCCACTGAATACGCTACCCCTCAATTAAATGAACCTCAATAAAGGAAACAAATTCTGCTAAAGGGGAGCTCTCTCTGTGGGATAGTTTTGCTAAAAACCTCTCTTTCACTTTAAATTCTAAGCTTGCTAGTGTTTGAAATCTTTCCTGAGCAGAGCATAGAATCCACAGTGGTCTGCGGACCCCCAGAATTCCTGCATCATACCCACCAGACAGCCTTGGATCCTTTGGCATTAAATGGTCAGGGATGTTTATTAAGGCAACATATAGCTTCCCTTGGTTTTGCACAACCAATCTTAGTTTGCTACTTCGTCACCATTATCTCAAGAGGACCTGTGACGACAACTTAAGCCATGAACCTTTTACTGAAATCCTACCGCCTAGCATCCACTGAGATTCTACCAGACCCTAATTCTGCTGCCTCCATGCTTCCTGACGGCCACAGCCTCATCCGCCGCACTGAGCATCACTCCCACTGTTGAAGTTCCCACCCCAAACCATTCAGGGGAACAGGATCAAATGTGAAGTGTGTGTTATCTCCTATTTTGACCTGGGTCCTTCTAGGTTTCTTTTGTGTTAACCATCAACTGACTGATACTGATTAATTTTATAAATTGTCAACTGCCACATTTCGCAGTTCACTGGCCTGAAACGAAGTTTACATATAAGCTTATCTGAATAATGATAGAAAATTATCATTATGTGAATACTGAAATGTCCCTAAACCTAGAACTTCTCAGACAACAAAAAACAGGGGTGTCATAAATTATCAGTAAAATTCCACATATATATACTAATGAAGAAATGAAAATAAGCCTTCTAATAGGCTAACAAGTCAACCTCAAAGTGAGAAAGATAAAAGACACCAGGATATTTTGTGTTGCTAAATTACCTTACTACACTAACCTTCTGTGTACATGTTATAAAAATCATCTACTTGTGCTACAAGGAATTACTTCAGGCTAACACTGGAAACATGGTACCTGAAGCAAATTCTAAGTGACAAGCTCCTCATTAATCATCATTTTGAAATATTCATGCTTCAACATGGTCTTTTAGCTCATTATTTAACATTTCAAGTAAACACAGCATCCCAAAGATTCACCTGAAAAGAACTACGTTTTTCCAAACCTTCTTAGCTCTTAGCATCTGACATGCTTGCCAATTTATTCTGAAAGGTCACAGTGTAAACAGAGTTCTGCTGTATCTAGGGGGAAAAAACCTGCTTAGCATAAAACACTATCATTTGGATATCAGTAGTATGCTATAGAAGGGAAAATGCCATCAAGAAAAAATGTAAATGCTATTCTTGTCATTGAAATTTTGACATACTAGTTCAAATAAAGTTATTTAAATTTTTTTTGTATAGCAACTTAGTCTCTAAGTAAAATTCTAAATTTCAGTAGTCAGCATAGCCAATATAGCTACTGGCAAAAAAAAAAGAAAAGAAAAACTTTTGGTTTTTTAGACTATGACTTATAAACAACTCTGTCAAAATAGTTTATTAAAACAAAGTAAATATCAGGCTAGAAATTCAAAATCCACAGTATACATCCACTCTACACCAGACAATGACCAGGTGCACGCCAACCTTGCTGAGCCTGATTTTCTCCATCTGGAGGGTGGGGTAGGAGTGACTGTCTACCACTAGCACCAAATAAGATTATACTTCTCATGTATGCTGCCTGGAATTATTTCATAGATAAAGACAATAACTAAAAGGTACTTTAAACTGTCATTTACATAAAGGAATAATTTACAGAGGAGTTTAGATTCTGAACTAGATGACCACTGAAGAATCCTTAATTTAAAGTTCTACAATAGGTAATAATATTCAGATCATCATCTTCCATAAACTGAAAGTGAAATGCAATCAATTTTAAAACACTCTGCCCAAAAATAACAGAACATATAAATAAATCTTTATTTAAGAAACACTTTTTGAATTTAATGTCTTCTATTTGACTACAGATACTAAGGCAAATAAATTAAGATTCTATAAATTTAAACTGTATGTTTGATGAAATGCCATAGCTCAAATCACAATGCAAGATACATCTTGAAGACTGGTACAAGTCAAAATCCATTCTTGTGGATAATAAACCCTTGTAAATTAAGACTGGCATCTTTGAATCTCTCATCTTGCTTTAGCATCTTATATCTATTCTAGATTATTTTGCAGCCACGATTCAAGGCCCTTGGACTTTTATTTTGAGCAGATAAATTCTATCAGAATATCAAACATAAAGAGACAGCTCTTTTAAACAGAAAAAATGAAAACATAAAAAGACAACACTTCGACATACAGAAAAAATGAAAATCTTGAGTGCCGGAGGCTGTAACCAACAAAAGAAGTCAAGCTTCTCCTTCAGTAATAATGAAGTCACTGTCAATGAGCAGGAGGGAAGAAAAAGCCGGAATAAAAGGAAGGAAAGACAGGCTACAGATAGTTGGGCAAAAATGTAAAGCAAGGTCAAACCATTAACAATGATCATTGTAATATTTACAAAAGGAAACTTTTCACATTCACAATCAAAACACAGATGTCACAAACATTTAAATTCTTGAACATTTGTTTACAGCTTACATAATAATGCGTAATGAGTACTAAAATTGTAAGCAAAATATTTTCCCAAGTTTTTCACACTACAGAGCTGTTGCCTCATTAAAACAAAAGAATTTGATCTATTGATGCAGTGAAACAGACAAACTTAACAACTAGCCTGACAAAAGTCTGGTAAGGAAAAAGATATGGGCTGTTCTCTGGCTTCAGAATTTATTTTATGATTTGGATTCCAAATCTGTGTAACAAAATTCGACAAGAATCTCCCATTAACCTCTTTCGTTGCAGGTATCACCTCCATCCTTCACTCTGCTACTGTCGGGTGCTGTTCCATTTCCCTTGACTTTCTCCAAAGTCACAAACATCCTATTTGGCCCTTCCGAGTCTTTACTCTCCTTTCTAGGGTTTGATACTACTGACTTAAAGACTACCTGCTCCTTGCAATTCTACCCTCTTTGAGCTTCTCAAATAGCATACCCTCTGAGTTCTCTTCCATCCTTCCAGAACACTCATTTTCAGGCTTCTTCTTTTTTCCTTCCCCATCTTCCCTACAAATATGAACATTCCCAAAAAGTCTGTCCTCAACCCTCCTCTCTCCACATTCCATGTTGCTGCCCTTAGCACTCTCATCCAATTTCAACAGCCAGGTATCTCAATAAGTGAGCATTTCCACTGGTATCTCAAACTAAACATGTCCAAAACTAAAATCATTGTTCCGTACTCCCGACACGCAAACAGACCAATTACCACCACAGTTACTTCCCCTCTCTTCCAGCTGCAGGCGTTCTGAACAGGCCCCACCAAGGTGTGCCACTTTGGCATGTGAATCATTTCTAACTGAGAGCCTGCAGGCTCACGAGAAACTTTTACCTCTCTCTTAAAAATTTAAATTTAGGGCCTTGTCCACAGAATTAACTTTTCGTGACTTTTCCACAGGGCAGGGCAAACACCTAATTATCAAACATCTGCTCTCCTTACCATCCTGCAAATGACCTCCCCACCCCACACTCTGAAGCCACAAGCTACCTTCCCTCATGCTTAGCTCAGAATACCTCATTATAACTTTCTGTCTGAACCTCTCGTGTATACGGGATTCCCATACATATGTAATTAAGTGTGCTTATTTTCTATTGTTGATCTACCTCATACAGCTTTAATTATCAGACCAACTAAAAGAGCCTAGAAGAGCAAAGGAAGATTTCTTCTTCTCACACACAATTCACCCCAAAATACAATCTGAAACAAGTCCCCATTGATGGGGTCTATGCCCAGCCACCCTCGCTCCTACAGCAGCAGGAGCTGACTTGGCTGACACCCACAGGCTCAGCTGCAACCAGCTACTAGGTGGAATCTGATGAAGCCTAGCAGGCATCAAAATCCTTGTCTTTATCTGCTGCCTTATCTCCTAAACTACCTAGGTTTCTCAGTTGAACACAAAACAGGCTAACCCAGGCTGATTAGCAGAAAAGGAGTTTCTTAAGAGGTTTCTGGGTATCTTACAGAACTGTTGGAAAGATGAAGAACAATGCTCAAAGTTAACTTTCCAGGAACAATGTTCGAATCATGCCACAAAACAGGACTGATTAGAAAATGGCCACCAGTGCTGCTGTCCCACAGAGAACTAAAGAAACCCCACCACGGCCACCATTTCTGGAAGTCCACTGGGAAACCACTGGGAAGCCAATGCTGCCACCAGCACAAATGGAAGCTCTAAGCAAAGTCTGTTCCCTTGGTTCCAGGCAAAGTCTTGTGCGAGATGAGTCACACTGGTGAAGTCTAAATCATATGCCCCTGATCTGATTACAAAAGAAAGTGCAAATTTGAGTAATGCCTTCTATGTTGGCACGACTGACTCCTACATGTCATTAGCAAGGCTAAACTTACATTAGGAAAATTTTACCAAATATAAAAAGACTATTCAAAAGGTGAGGTTAAATATGAATACAACTACTACATACCACTCTTCCTCCTGCCCCTGCCTCCTAGTCTGCAATAGAGCTGTCCAAAATCCTGTCAGAATTTGGTGAGCACACTTTAACATACTTGCCGGTCCTGGACATACCCTGTGGCCCAGGTCACTTGACTAGAGTCCAAATTCCCTGCCTGAGTACTGCCCAGCCCCTCCACCTAAGGACAACACCCCCTCTCCCAGCCATACCTAGGTCATCCCCAACAAAAGGGTGCCCACCCAAAACCGACATTAATGTTATCATAGACTTTAAGTGTCAGCAGTAACAATGCACTCTTGTTGCTGTGTTCCAGACACCACAGTGAATCCTCTTGAATACCAAAACCAATCAAGACTAAGTCTGATTTCTACATAGCCTTTGAAGACTAGGACTTGATGGGCTACTTCCCACATTCTCCTCGCCCCATCCTCCTGGGCTAACCATTCCCCATCATCATCTGGTCACCAAGATCCCAGGGCACATCTCTCACAGTCATCCCTCTCCTAATATCCCCACTGTCACCATTCCAGCCTGAGTTCTTGTCACTTCTTATCTGAATATTGCAACAGTGTCCTAACAAATTCACCAGTGGCAACATTTGCCTGGTACTGCCTCCACCATCTCACACACACACAGAATTCAGGTCAAATATTCTTTGGAAAGGTGAATATCTCAGAAAAGTAAACTGTTTATAAATACAAAAGCATGTGCTCCAAAAGTACATTCCTAGGAGTAAGGAGAACTGGTTCTTCATCATCCTCATCACTTTTATACATGAGTATGAATAGAGACGGGAAAGAAAACCAGGTTTGGCAAGCAAATAACTAACCTCTTTTCTGACTGATTTGGCAGAACTAAAATATGAAAAATGCTTCCTCAGTTCCTCTTTACAGACTACAAACTGAGGAGGCACACATGAATTATTTAATGAATGAATAAGAATATAAGAGCATAGGAAACATAATACTATTCCATTACTATCTCTAAATTGAGTCCTTATCCAGACTCTAAATTCTTCCATTAACTTTTTAATTTAGCCCTAGACCTCTTTTCTAAAAAACCCTTTTGACTAATAGACACTTTTCCTACTTGAGTTTCCTCCCTAAAATTTCCCCTACATTAGTCTAATGTAAATGTAGTCTTCTGCCTAGTTATTTTCTCCATTCAATCATATTATTATGGCACTTGTATATGGCCATTTTTAAGCCTTCTTATTAATAAATACCTCCTATTCTCCTTTGTTTGGTGCAGAATTTTTTAGCATTTATTTTACACTACAATTTTCCTCAGAGCTGCCTTATAGCAACCTTGTAGCTATAAATATTCACATATTTGCAACAAAGCTAAATTCCTGTTAAAATAGTGATTGATAATATTTGTGCTCCAACAGATTAGCAAGGACCTAGACAGCTGCACGCATACTTGTCAAATGAAGGGGAATGCGTATTTCCTTTTCTTTCTTAACCAGTAAAAAGTGGTTGGGTAAGTTCATGAACTTCATCTTCCTTCTAAAGATAAATCAGTATTGCTTTCACAGTCTTTATCAAGTCGGAGATCTCTTTCTTCTTCTCACTCAACAGGCGTAGCTATTGAGTAATGTTTTTACTATGCCATACTAATTGTCACCTGTTTATTTGTTCACATCAACTAAAATTGTTTATAAGCCACTCATAGCAAGAATCCTGTCTTGTAGCACTTCTATGCCACATCTCCTACATAGAAAGCACTCATGAAACAGTAGTTCACACGTATCATAAATACCGTGTTGGATACTATGCTGGGTACCAGAAATAATCAAATATTTAACAGTCCAGTAAGCTGACTGGTAATAACAAAGAACTCTGATAATTAAGAAGCAACGCTTTACCAGCTACTACTTTCAGCCAATCAAAGTCTGTGGTTTTGCTACCAGATTAGTGACCAACATCTCCATATACGAGATTGTTTTGTAAGTATATACAGGTTCCTTTAAATTAGTATTGTTTCACTTAAATACAGAAGATAAACTAGAGTCTAGCAAAAAGAATACTGACAAGTTATCACCAAAAGTATTTTAGAAAAATAAACAACTCTACGCACCCAATCCCTTCTTTAAAACTCTTTCAAAAGGTTTCTTTTCATTTAATTAATATTTTATTTCTCTTATCAATTGTTATAGAACACCTCTCTCCCATTTTTCTCTTTTTAGTCATTCATTCCATGAGCATTTATTAATACCAGGAGAAAACTCCAGAAACAGAACTAAATAAAATGGAGGCAAGAAATCTACCAGATACAGAATTTGAAACATTGGTTAAAAGGATGCTCAATGAAGTAAGAGGAAGAATAGATAAACTCGGTGAGAACTTTAACAAGGAGATAATAAGCACACAAAAAAGGACATAGAAACAATAAAAAACAAAAACCAGTCAGAAATGAAGAAACAATTGAAACGAATAATATACTAGAAGGAATCAATAGATTAGATGAAGCAGAGGATCAAATTAGCAATTTGGAAGACAAGGAAGCAGAAAACACCCAAATGGAACAAACCAACAAAAAAAGAATATTTATTAATCCTTTATAATATGCCAACTAGTATGGTAAGCATTGAGAAAAAGACGAAAAAGAACAATCTGTTCTTTTAAAATCTGCTTCTCAATTGGCATAAAAACGTTCACATTCTTCAAATGAGTATCATTTATGATCTATCTTTTGTGACCATCCTTGGCAGAGAATATGAAAAGTGGCCTCATATTCTCCACTCCGATGTTATTTGGACCCTGAACTAAATTCAAAACACAAACACCAGCTGGACCTCCCCTTTGTCATAGTGTAGCTCCTACAGAACGTCTTCCCAGCCCACAACTTATTTTCTACTTACTCAGGTGCTGCAGGACCCAGGTCAAGTAATTTGCATAGTTCACACATTGACATATGTGTAAGTACCTTAGACATCTTAGACCTTATGTTGAATTATTTTCTAAATGTTTCCTGTTAATTTGCCTTCCTGTCCAGAATTTAAGCTTTCATGATATATATATCCACTACCTTAAGTGGATATCTATCTTTTCAAAGCCCTCACAACACGCTGAGTGTATAGTAACTTCTCGATGAACATTAGAGAGATGGGACAAAAACATAAATACCAAGATATATATGAGGTCTGTCCACAAAGTATCCAGCCATGTACTATGAAAAATAGAGATATTTATTGAAGACAGTACAAGATACAAGAAACATTGTACATAGAACAATGATGACTCAGTCCCCTTCTAAGTAGGCCCCTTGAGACCTCTCCCTGTCACCACCGGCTGCCCCATTGTATTTTCCTGAATCTCATCAATGGTCTGTAATCTCTTACCTTTCAAAGGTGATTTTAGTTTCACCAGAAGCTAAGAAGCTGGGAAAAGCCAGAAGTTGCAGGGCACCAAATCTGGGATATAGGGGGGCTTCTCAATCACCCAAATAGTTTTCAAGGAGGAATGTTCAAACTTAATGCAAAATTTGATGCAGATCTGTTGCTCTATTCACTCAGTCACTTTGAATTCGGCAGTCCAGACATTACACATTCTCACTCAGCAGTGTCTACCAACCCCCACTAGTACAGTGACTACTAGTACAGTGAAGTGGTCAATATTCATGCATGTGCATTCCAGTCCACTCTCCTTGGCCGCCAGGTTACATCTATGTCACACTAACCATGCTCATTATATTAACAATAGCTGGACTTTTTCTGGACAGACCTGGTAAATAACAGTTCAGATCACATCTATGAAGTTTAACAGAAGTCTCAAATATAGTAGAAGTTTTGACCATTTTGTTGACTTAGTATTTTCAGATTAATTCATTTATCTTCTTCCATCAGTAAAAATTTTTGCTTAATTGGCACAGCACAGTCCTTAAGTCTTAGACTTCAGAAACTGGTACAGTCACTCCTTCCTATGTAAATGATTAGTTTCCTATTTGTCTGTATTCCCAGGAGACGTATAACCCAATGTTAAGTACAAACACAGCATCCATGTTGACACTTAAGAGTTACAATTGCATTAATTGCATTAGTGCTAATTTTCTTTTTATCTTACTACTTCAATCAATGTGTTTTATTGTAAACTGCCTCAGATGTTTCATGGAAACAAACAGGTTATAAACAAATTTACTTATTATGAAAAAGATATACACCAAATTTCTATTTAAAAGCTCACATTTTCTTTTATCCATTAAAACATACTTCAATTCAAACTTGTTCCCCTCCATTTCTCCTTCTCCTCTAAGTTTCTTCTAGTCCGACATGTTCTTAAATTGTATTGTCTATCAAATTTACTGTAAAGACAAAATTTTTTACCTATAGCTTCACACACTTTGTGAGTTTCACTGCTATATTCTTTCTCTTCTTTCAAATTACTACTTCTGAGTGGCTCATTATCATAGTTGAAGCTGAACAAGGTCTCTCTGTGCTCTAGACACTTTTAGGTAATAGGTAGCAAAAACTTTCATCAATGATATAAGCCATAAAAAGCAAATTTATAAGTACTGAGATTCACTAAGTTTATAAAGTGTTAGCATATTTTGAAGAAATTAGAATAGGCAAATCACAGTTCTTGCATCACTCTATCCATTTCCTATTAAACTACTGAGACCATTTGATATAAGCTAAAATCCCTTTCCCTTTCCCAAGGATATATAAATTCCAGCAGGGGCATCTTATCTGCACCTGCAGGCCACATGTGGCCCAACACAAAATTGTAAACTTACTTAAAATCTCCTTTTTTGCTCATCAGTTTTTGTTAGTGTTTGTGTATTTAATGTGTGGCCCAAGACAACTCTTCTTCTTCCAGTGTGGCACAGAGAAGCCAAAAGGCTGGACACCCCTGTAAGCTTTATGCTTTTGTTTTTCTATTTCTATTCATTTTACTTCAGAAACTTGTTTTCCATATATTTCCCCTTTAATACTTCTGTTAAATAACTCTTCAGAATGAGTAGTCTAAAAATATTCAAGAGAGTTTTTAAAATATTTCCCAATTGAAGAAATGGAACTAAGAGCAATACTATAGTACTTCTTAGCTATCACATTAGCCAAGACTTTTAATTGTAAAATCCTATACTGTTAAAGAGCTGAAATAAATATTCTTGTACACTGCTTGAGCCAGTACATACTGAAGTAATATATAGAAAAGCAGTTCCATAAATGCATCAAGGCATCAAGAACTTTAAAATATTTAGACTTTTTGACTCAAGAACTTAATTTCTATCTAAAGATTTCAGAAATAAAGAGGCTTACACAAAAATTTAAAGTACACAAAAAAATTGGAAGTCGTAAAATTCCAATATCAAACAGACAGAAAAGCAAATTATTGTAACTCTACAAGATAGACTACATAGTCATAAAAACGCTATTAATATAAATTCATTTTCAGAAAATGCTTGTGAAATGTTAAGACAACAGATTCCAAACGTTAAATACCATGTTAGCAGCAATACACTATATAAATTTTTGTCTCCGCACATTCATACACTTTCCAAATTTTCCCAAATATTCTATGAAAAATCCTATTGCCCTAAAATAATTAGCATGCCTATTTTTTAAATAAGTTTTTGACCTATGCTTTTAAAAATCTTAATACTTAAAATATTCACTTTTAATTATAAAATATTAAACCAGCTTGTAATACAAACTTATTTAAGATATATTTTAAGGGAAAATAAGAGAAAAAGTTGAGGGTAATTTATATTATTCCATACATAATTAAATTGTATATTTTACACTACACTACTATATAAACTGCATATAGAAGAGGAAACAATTTTCCAACTCATTTTATAAGACTAGCATTAACCTGACATCAAAATCAGACAGATATTATAGTTAAAAAAACTCTAAACCAATATTCCTCATAAGCAATGAAGCAAAAATTCAGCAATTTACAAAAAAAGAAAAAGAAAAGAAAAGAAAATATACTTTGACTTAGTAGGTTTATCCCAAGAATGCAAGATTGCTTTAATACTTTAAAAAATAATCAAGTGAAATAAGCCAGGCAGTGAAAGACAAATGCCATATGATCTCACCTATAAGTGGAACTTAATCAGTAAAACAAACAAGTGAGCAAAATAGAACCAGAGACACTGAAAGAAAGAACAAACTGACAGTGACCAGAGGGGAAGGCAGAGGAGGATAATGGGGGAAAGAAGGAGAAGGGTCATCAAGGAACATCTATAAAGGACCCCCAAATAAACAAACAAGCAAATAGATAAAAAATAAATAATCAACTACATTAAGAGACTAAAAGTATTTCTAAACCAAATGGTCATCTCAATAAATGAATAAATGCTCAAATCATTAGATAAAATTCAACATCCATTCATAACAAACCCTTGCAATAAAAAATAAGCAAACTAAGAACAAAAGAAAGCTTCCTTAACCTGATCAAAGGACATCTATGAAAAATCCACAGCTAATATCAAACTTAATAGTGCAAGACTAAATACGTCCCCAAATAGGCAGCAAGGCAGGGCGTCCCACTCTAACCACTTCTGTTTGACTGGTACAAGGAGACCTAGTCCGTGCAATAGACGAGAAAAATGAAAGGTGCACAGATCAGAAGGAAAAAGTAAAACTGTCTTTATTCACAGAACGCACGGGAATCCATGTAGAAAATACTACAGAATCTACCAAAAGACTACTAAAATTAATGAGTGAGGTTAGCAAAACTGCAAAAATACAAAGGAAACATTTAAAAATTCTATCTGTATAGACTAGCAACAAAAATTCTGATGATGAAAAAAATTAATGCTATTTATTAAAGCATCTAAAGCATAAAATACTTAGAAATAAATGGAACAAAATATAAAATCTTCTGCAATGAAAGCTACAAAACTACTGAAATTTTAAAAGACCTCGATAAATTCAATATATTCCATCTTTGTAGATTAAATGACTCAATATTGTTAAGACAGCAACTTTCTCCAAATAGATCTACAGATTCAATGCAATCCCAATCAAAACTCTGGCAGACTTCTCTGTGTAAAAATCAACCAGGTGATTATGAAATATACATGGAAATACAAAGACCTAGATGAGCTGAAACAATTTTGGAAAAAGATAAAAATTAAAACATGCTACCTGATTTCAAAACTTATTAAAAAGATACAGTAATCAAAAGGTGATAGTTATAAGGACAGACATATGCATTAACAGAACAACGTAGCAGAGAAACACACCCACGCTCACATGAGAAAATCATTTCCAACAATGTGCCGAGGTAATCCAATGGGGAAAGGATAATCATTTCTACTGGTGGTGCTGAAACAACTTGAAATCAACATGAAAAAAAAGAATAAATATTGACCTTTACCTTACACCATATCTTAAAATTAATTCAGAATGGATCACAGAGCTAAGAAAGAGCTAAAACCATAATATAAGAGAAATTCTTTGTGCCCTTGGATTAGGTAAATATTTCTTAGATAGAAAATGAACCATTAAAAAACTGATAAAATGGAATGAATCAAAACTTAAAACTTTTGCTCTTCAAAAGATGATATTAAAGCAATAAAAGGGCAAGTCCAGACTGAGAGAGAATATTCAAAACGTACACACACATAAACACACATTTGTGTATATGTATGTTTTATGACTTCTATTACATTCTTTGGATAAGTTGCTACATGGATGGGTGTGTGTGTATGTATATGTATAAACACACAAACACACACATACATAACTTATCTGAAGAATATATACAGGACTCATAAAACTCAATAACAAGAACACAAACAACCCAGATTTTTTAAATGGCAGAAGGATATGAACAGACACTTTAACAATGAAAATATATGAAACACAAATAAGGACTGAAAAGACGTTCAACGTCATTAGTCATTCAGCAAGTGGAAATTAAATGAGACAGCATCACCCACACACGAAAACAGTTAAAATTTAAAACTCTAAAGTCAATCTTAAAAGTTCTCAACATAAAAAAATTGTAACTGTGTGATATTAACCAGACTTACTCTGGTTATCATTTACAAAATATACAAATACTGAATCATTATGTTATACATCTGAAATTAATATGTTATATGTCAATTTTATCTCGAGTTTTAAAAAATAAAAATCAATGAAACTGACAATACCAACTTCTGGCAAGGATGCAGAGTAACTGTAACCCATACACTACTGCCAGGAAGGCAAAAGGATCTTGCCACTTTCAAAACAGTTTGGAAGTTTCTCATAAAATTAAACATGCTTTGCACACATGCACCATACAACCCAGCGATCCCACAGGTGTTTATCCAAGCGTTCACGCAGCTTTATTCACAGTAGCCCAAAACCAGAAACGATCTAAATGGCCATCAAGTGGGGACTGGATAAATTCTGGTGCATTCATACAATGAAATACTACACAACAATAAAAAACAATGAACTACCAATATGTGGAGTGACACAGATAAATACTGGAAATATCATGCAGATTCTTTTTTAAGCCAAACACAGAGGAATAAATACTATATGATTCAATTTATATGAAATTATAAAACAGATAAAATTTTCATGATAATGAATGTTCCAGGGTTGGGAAGGGGGAATGAACTACTAAAAAGCACAAGAGAATTTTGGGGGATGGAGGTAGAGAAAATATTACATCTCTTGCTTGTGGTGATGGTCACACAGCCATACACACATGTCAAAACTCCTCCAACTGTACACTTAAAATTGGTGAATTTTATGTATTAATTTATACCTCAATAAAACTATTTAAAAATTCAAACCTGATCCTAATAAAAAGCATAGTCCCAATTATATTATAAAAAAGAGAAACAATATTAAAAAGAAAAAAACTGACCTCATAAACATTAAAAATAATCTGCATATATTACTAATCAAAGTATAGTGTGTAATATGTGATTCTAATCTTCACTATACTTAGTTTTCTAAGAATGTGTTGCCAATCTTTAAGAAGGGGCAAAACCTATACTCCTGCTTCAAATAGTTTCTATTCTGCTTGATGGCTTTTCTTGGATAGTCATGGGAAAAGTATCTCTGACCCTTGAAACTGTGAAATCAGGACTAAGGGATACTTAAATGAATTGGAGCCCAGTTGTTGAATTAAAAGCCCTTTTGTGAAGTAATCCGTAACAAAATGTCAGTTCCAGTGCCTCAGATGCCAATGGTGGCCATAAAGAGAAACACTAAACACAGTTAAAGCAAACATATTAGTAAGAGCAAAGAAGGTAACCAACACTGTTCCTTTAGGGGAACACACACGTGCACACACACACCTGTAGGGATAGGGGTTTGAACAACTTCCAGAGGATGACCCAGAAAAGAGAATAGCCTGCATTGCATATATAGGACAGAACAGTTTTTCATTAACAAAGCTTACAGGACCTTGAGGGTATTATGCTAAGTGAAATAAGTCCGACAGAAAAGATAAACACCATATGACTTCACATATGTGGAATCTAAAAAAAATAGTGGAAAAACAAAACTCATACAGAGAATAGATCAGTGGTTGTCAGAGAGGAGGGGCTTGGGGAGGGCGAGATGGGTGAAGCGGGTAAAGAGGCACACACCTCCAGTTAGAGAATAAATACATCATGGAGCATGGTGCACGACACAGAGGCGTGTCGTGAATTCTACCTCATTTTTTAAAAAAAGAACCTCTTAGGATTAAAAAGAAGCTTATGGTAGAAACAGCAAAGGTATAATAATTCCTCCTAATTCTTAAAGTGTTCTCTACCAAAAATGCGATATAATCAACATTTGGATATTTCTTTGGTGAAGAATTAGAAATTTATATAAAAACAGACACTATCTAAACTGAAGATAAAACTTATCCATTAGGACTAAGATACTTTAAAATTAAACTACATATTATTTCTAGATGCATCTTCCCAGAAGCTGCTAATCTTTCTTACCATAATAGTGTGACAAACAGAATCATGATGAAAAAGTTTAAAAAATAAAATTGGAAAATATATGCAAATGTGACTGTGTATTTACACAATGAACCATGGGTTCATGTCCAAACATACTGAATTATGAAATAAGTCTAAAATGCGTTGAAGCATTCTAGAAACATAATAAACAATGAAGCAAGAGTAGAACTGAGTAGTTTTTGACACTATAATAGCGTCAAATAGGTTGAAACCTTAAAAGTTCCACAACCCTATTTTTTAAAAGATACTTACAATATTCTATTTAACAATAAGTTTTATTTCTAAATAAAAGAGTAGGCTCAAATATATGATACTCTCAGAAGTTAAGAACTTACCGAAGCAAAATGTTGAATTGTTGGCTAGTCGAATATCAAGTACCACTCATAGATTTTTTTTTTAATTCATTCATGCATTATGTACTTTTAGCAATGGTACATGCAGAAATTACAAGTTGGACTATAGGAATCATAAAATATATTTATATTTGGTCACAAAAACACGATAAAAACTGTTGTGATCCAGCACTAAAAACTACAACTGTAGATCATCACCAGCAGCAGAAAAAGGTCCGACTCGGGTTTCCACCGATGCAAGACCAGTGCACGGACGATCTCCTCACGGGACACTCACCTCCCATGAGAATCAGGACCAGGCACAGTTTCCCCACATGTGAAGCTGCAGTGTTTTCAAAAGTCAATTAATTACGTCTTCAATACTTTAAAATATGTTGTAGATTATAATTTCTTCTCCCTTTATACTTCTACAAAGCCTCAATAAAACCTTCTGATTCATCAATTTATTCCATATCCTCAATTCACTTTCTCAAACTATTTACTATGCAATAGTGTCTGCAGTGGCACTTTTTGTTTACCTCCTTAACTAAACTGCACACCCTACTGGAAGGATTTTAAACTGTAAAGAAATAGTGGCCAGGCTTCCCCCTAGGGAAGCTCTTACTATATCTGTATTTCTTTCAAAAAATATTAATAATATATTTCTTAAGATATTGTTAAATGATTAATGATGTACTTATTTGATATATATGTTATAATATTTAATATATTATACTTGGGGTAAAAATAGGTTACACTTGTATGTGAAACACAGTTTATTCTTATATTATTATTTATTATTGTATTATTTATTTGTATAACTGTAAACCTGCTTTGCACACTCCTGTATATTATGTGATAATACATTATCATAATATATTAATACCCAATATATTATAATATTATATATATTTATATTTCTTTCAAGGCAATTTCAAAAAACAGCTAAGGAAAACTGGAAGATAAATTGTCAGGTCCACACTTTCTAAGCACTTCTACTGCAACACAGAGTTCCAAAATATAAAAATATAGTAGGCCACAAAGCCCAACAGCAATTCCTTAAACTTATACACTGAACAATTTTTTTCTGTATTTCTCACATTATTTTTATTAAGCTATATTAACATAAGCACCTCATTTTACTCCACTCAAAACCAGTGTTACTTACTAATAAGTTCCTCCCCACCTCACCTTCCCACTTCTTCATGCCTAGCCTTGCTTCATCACTAAGAGAAATTTTAACAAGACACAAGAAAAAGAGAAGAAACACAAAACTAGAAATACAGCTGAAGAGTTAAGAGGGACCAAAAGAGAAAAGTGCATTTCCAAAGAATATATTAGACTCATACTGAAGGAAGAGAATTTAGTTTTAGTTTATAAAGAGGACGGGTGGTCTGAGTACCGTTTATTCGAAGACACTACAATCCAAATAAAATAAACTATCTCAGAGATATGCGTGTTCCTTAGCCAAGATATGGAACAACCTAAATGTCCATTGACAAATAAATGGATACAAATATATATGTATAAACACATATACACAAACACACACACAGGAATATTATTCAGAATTTAATAAAAAAAGGTGAATCCTGCCACTTGCAACAACATGGATACACCTTGAGGATTTTGCGCTAAGTGAAAAAAGCCAGATGAATATTGCATGATCTTACATGTGCAATCTTTAAAAAAAAAAAAAAAGAACAAATTCATAATAACAGAGATTGGAATGGTGATTATCAAAGACTGAGGGCTGGAGAAAGATGAACAGAAACGAAATAGAATGGTGGTTGCCAAGAGCTGAGAAGGGAAACATGGGGAGTTATTTTTTAATAGGACAGAGTCTCAGTTTTGCAAGACGAAGAGAGCTCTGGAGATGGGAGGTGGCAGGGACTGCATGACAATATGAGGTGCTTACTATCACTGCAGTGTACGCTGAAAAATGGTTAAGACAGTAAGTTTTATGTTATGTGTATTTTACCACACTATAAAAAATAATACCACAATAATAAAATCAGAAAAAAATATGGATAAGAGAAGCTAAGACACAAGACTCTGAGCTGAAAGATCATGGAGTATATTACTGATAATAAGAAGAGTATATGAAACATAAGACACGGGATGGGTAGGTTGTAGGGTGAGGAGAGAAAGCGGGAATGAGCATACAAAGAGTTTAACTGAGACAGAGGGTTTGAACAGTAAAAATATCTACTGCAGCCAAGTGTCTGCAGCCAAGATTAAGCTCATATAAAATACATCACAATTTGTCATATACACACACACAAAGACAATACAAGTCCCTGTTCTAAAACAACAATGAGTTAAGGGACCTCAGTCAATGGAGCAACCTAACATGACAGAATCATGAAAAAAGGAACTTATTTTTTAAAGTGAAGATATACTTATCAGGTAACATACAGCTAAGGGCTACTTTGTCACCTGCCAGTCACCTAGGCCCCACAAAGTGAATGACAATAATAACTTTTCATTTGTTCCAACATCTTCCATTGTCTGCAGACTTTTCCTTTACACAGGTGCACAAACTTGGAGGGCTGTAAGTCATATCAAAGGCTGTTTTTCCACCTCCCCGGGCTACTTTCTCCAGCCACCGTTAATAACTTGGGACAGAAGAACAGGAAGAATCAGAGACAACCCATTCCCAGGAGTATCTGGACAGTGACTACCCTCACTCCACCGCTCATGAGAGTAATCAGTCTGGACTTGGTGATCCAAGTGATAAAGATAACACCAATCTAATCATTTCAAAAACCCTTGCTATAAACAAGGCAAAACAAAAGACAGGCTAGTAACTTATTACTCAGCACCTACTACATACAAGTCTCACATGGATTCAGCACATTCTTGATTTCAGATTTTCTCTCTCTCAACCCAGTTTCTCTCAAAAATAAATCGCAAGCTCCTTTCCCCCAAAGCCTCTCCTCTCTTCACCACTTGCGATCACCAGCCCATTTAGCTGGAGATGAAGGTACATTCCATTAACTCAGCAGCTATATTGTCACCTCCTAGTAATATCATCCACTATGGAATACAACCCATGCCCACCAGGAACACATTAAGAAAGTCCTCTTCTAATCCATCTGCACGTAAGTGCATTTCATCTCACCTAAATTCAGGGGAGCTCATCAATCTTGTGGGAAACCTGCAGCTTTGCTCCTCAATCACCTAATCCCCTGCCTGCCTCTACCAAAGTGGCTGAAGAAATAAAATATTCATCTACATTCTCCCAAACAAAGGTAGCAATGAGGCATAGGTTTCAGCCAAACAAAAATTACAGAGCACTTTGCTAGGAAAGAGGAATAAGGTATGGAAATTCTGAGAGAGCATTTGCTCCCCTGATGAAGAGGAGCAGAGGCAGGTGATCATCCTAAAGAAGGCAGAAAACGGAAGATAAGCAGCCACGCGTCCTGCAACCCAGTGGCATAACCAGGAGGGAAGGAACAAGAGGATTTAAGAGACATGCCCTGACATTACTGAGCCACTGCAGTATGGAGAGCAAGCCTCTGTCTCAGGCTGGGTCAGGAAAATAACCCCTAGTTCAGTTAAAGATCTTAAACTACTTGTTTAAGACATTTCTAACTGATAAAATCCTCAATTCTACCATGGCTATGGAGTAAGGGGTTGATTAACACATTTATGCTCATCAACACTGATCCAAAAATGAAAAAGGAATCATATTTGTGCCACTTCCCATTAAGAGGCAGACATCAGGAAAGATCACTAGCCAAGAAACCATGGATTCAATACGGACCTGGAATTCCAGCTCAGCCACTAGCACTGTGATCTTAGATATCTTAGATAAGCTACTTTACCTTTCAAAGCCTCACTTTCCTCATCTGCAAAACTCACCTTACTAACCACCTCATAATGTTACAGACAGGATTAAATTGGCAATGCATATTTAAATTTAATAGTGGCTGGCTAAGTGCTGACTAGAAACCTGCCTCCGTCACCATGACCACAAACATGGTCACCCAGCAGACCAGTTCTTCAGCTAAACTGGCCAAGTTCAGAGCTTCTTGACCTAAGAAGAATGATTCAGTGCCACGTGAAACTGAAAGGGAAAATACAGTTTCAAATTTAGTGTGTGTGTGTGCACGCGCACACATATGCATGCGTGCCACCTCAGGCCTAACCCACTGTATGCAATTGATATATACTTATTGAAGGAAAAATTCCTTGGTCAAAGTGTTGAGAAATGAGAGGAGAAACATACAAAACATTGCAGTCATCAAGGTTAAAAGTAATTTCTGTAACTTTCAATACATCCTCTTTTTCAGCTATCCACAAAAAGTAGAGATGATTTCCTCCTTAATATTTTAAACAAAACTGAAAAGTAGTCCAAAGGATTAATGAAAATGTACTTAAAGATTTAAGCTACTTGGGAGAAAAAACTATAAATGCAAATTGTTATTCTATCTACCCTCTTAGGGATTATAACTGCCGTGACAAAATCCAAAGCTATGAGTTTGTTTTTTCCTCAAAGATTGAACATTATTTCATCTTCTCTCCATTATTTCAGCTTTAATAATCATTGTTATATAACTGTGGAATTTTTGATGGCATGGTTATAGAAGATAACGCTCTGGTTACCAATCTTGCTTGCTACTCTTTTGTTTTCAAATTTATGAAAAAGAAATCTGTCTTCTATATCTTCTTGCAGCTTCGGTTCTCTATTTTCTAGATCATTACCCCATTCACACCTCCATTTAGTAAACTCATTGACATTGTTCAGTTAACTGTTCTGCAACTCAACAAATATAATTTGTACATGGACAAAATCATAGTTTCACAAAGGACAACCATAATATTTTTAAGAACAGAGCTTAAGTGCTTTCCATATTACTAAAGTCTCATAACTCTGATAGGTTTCTGATTAAAAGTGCAGACATGAAAACACAAATTCACCTACTGTCATGTTTTTAAGTATACCCTAAAACAATAAATTATAAAAAACAAACAGAATTTTAAACAAATAGCAAGAGCCTCATAAAACATTCACTTCTAACCTTAGTGTCTTTTTACATTTTTAGGGGAAATCAAACCTGTACATTTAGTTATTCTCAATTCTATCATTCCTTGATTATTTCTAGTATCAACTATTATTGCTATCAATTCTGGGACAATTCTCATTTGTTGTTTTTATTTTTGTTTTGAATGTACACATCACTCTCCCAGAACATTACAGACGCCACTTTCTGCACTGCTCCAACTGTAGAATGTCTGCTGCCCGCTTGGGTTCACAGGGCTCTCTCTGTGTCACTTGATAAAGACATAAAGTCTTAATAAGAGTTTTATTTCTGAGACACAAGATTTTTCAATGTGTGTAAATCAGAAGATGGATTCTGCATTCCCTGACAAGTTTCTCAAATATATATGTGCAATTAAATAGACAAGCAGTGAAATTTGAAGGTACAGAACTCGCCTGCCTGAATGGAGCAGGCAGGAAGAGAAACGTCAGGTCTTATTATCAGCCGAGGGTGTGGACGAGGAAGAAATGCAGAGGGAACTTAGTACAAATGAAGAAAAATCACAGTGGTCCCATTCTCCATCCCTCATCACCACCCCCAAAAATGACAAGAACAAGGGATTTTTCACATTGAAGATAGAACCCTGCAAAGCCCAGCTCAGAGCTGACATTTTCTTTTATTCTCACCCAAGGGCACTTTTTTTTTTTTTTGGCATTGCTTTTAGAGACAGAAGAAGAAAGAGAGGAAGGGAGAGAGAGAAACATCGATGAGAACATCGATTAGTTGCCTAGCACACACACCGGAACACAAGAATTCGACATGCCCAGACCAAGGATAGTAGGAACTGGTGATCAAACCCACAACCTAGGTATGTGCTCTGACCAGGAATAAAACCTGCAACCTTTTGGTGAGGGGATGCCACTCCAACCAACTGAGCGACACCGGCCAGGGCAGAGCATACATCTTTGAAGCTCTATGATCCCCAGACTAAGTTCATCGCTCTCTTTTCTCTGACCCCTCAGTATCCAGTGCACACTTCTCTTTTACTGGCCTCACTGTATGATGACAGCTTACATCCCTCCCTGCTACTGTCTCCTCACACATTTTGAGCACCCTGAATGCTTAACCAGATGCTGGTGTCCCAGTGTTTTTGCCTGGCACATAGGGAATACACAAAAACAGTTACTAAATTGAACCTGAATAAACATCTTTTTCTAAATGACGATCAGCTATAAAGGAAAGCTGTAAGTGATTACTACCAAACACTTCATTTTAATATTCACTCTTTCTCTGGCATGTAATTACTAAGTATCATAGATGAAAGAGCATACATGAGTGACTCGATACTGGAGGTGGACAAAGTTGGTTTAATTCATACAAAATTTCACTTTGGTTTAAATTCCTCTGTGTTGTGTGTGTGTGTGTGTCTTGTTCTTGCTCTTTTTCTCATTAATGATAAATCAGAAAACTTTCAGAAAACAAACTCAAAGGCATATATATAATCATTACTGTTTACTGTCCAGTCACTGTTAAAAATTACACTCTCAACACAATCAATCCTGCAACATTATCCATACTGCTGGATCCCCTTGTGCAAAATTTTTAAATTGGAAAACTAACAAGTGATGCATCTTTCTTTGTCGTGATTGAATAAATTTTTGCTGTATGAGAGTAGAACTGTCAAAGAGTTGAATTTACAAGAACCAAAAAAAATTTTTTTTCAGTATTCAGGTGTTTCTTAGCAACCAAACCTACTGATATTTTCTCATCACAATAGAATAAAAATCAGTGTTTCAGTGCACTCTGGTGTCAATGAAAGCAGTGCAGCTCAGTGAAAAAAACTGTAAATAATGTGTAAAAATACTAAGTATTTTCTAGTCAATCTAGGCTGAGACTTCTGAAACAGGTAATCATAATTCTTACATATGATAAATGACCTGAGGAATGGGCGTGTTTACACTGGACTGTGGATGCATCTTATCTTTTCTGTGAATGGGGTCAGGGGTACCAGGGACACAAAGGTGACCTTAACAAATGTAACCTAAGAACTACTCTGGAGAGTCAGTTCAACCATGAATAATGAAGCTGCTATTTTAAAGTACTACGCATAGCTAGAATTTAAACCTGGCTTAAATTTGGTTTACGCAGCATCGTAAATTTTTAACAAAGCATCAAACTCACATCTCACATACCCCAGAGAAAAACTGTCAAAGAGTAATAATTCGAACTACTGCAGATAACTGTAGTAATTCTTCAAAAGTATTTTGAGACCATCAACATTTGCAATTGAAATTTCAGAAATATTCTGCATTTACAGCAGTTCACATACATATCAGGTACCTCACTCCTGTACAAATAGTACACCGAAGTGCAACCCCATTTAACTTTAGTTTTCTCAACTAATATGGAAAATACAAACCTGCCACTCTCAAAAGGTAAATTCATCAGATTCTGAGCACCTACTCTTCACAAGGCACTGTGCTAGCATCAGAGATAACAAAGTTGAATATGGCACAACCCTACCCTGCAGAACCTTACATTAAACATGTAATGGAAACACCACTACAGGGAGGGTGAATCAGAGAAACGTAGTAGAGAGGTCGAGGTATTTGGGCCTGGGGAAAGGTAACAAACTACTGTAGTAAAAAGGGTACTGAACTCAAGGAGCTATGCAAGCCCCAAGTCCTTCACTAAATAGCTGTGTGAGTTCTGGTAAGCCTTCAACCCATCTGCGGCTACACTTTTAAGGGCAAATGAAGAGGCCTGACTGGTAAGTTTTACTGAGAACCCGTTATAAAACAAGGCTGATAAACACTACCATACATAATAGGACAAGCAAGCACGCCCACTGATATACATACCTAGAGTCTGCATTCTAGTTGGCAAGCAAGAGGGCAAGGTAACACACAAATGACACCCAACTCTACGATCCTTCCCTGTAAAAATTCTCTAGGTGCTAACATTTGCTAGCACCTGAAAAGCAAAGAACTTGAGATAAGTTATTCATTAAAATTCTTGCCACCAATATTTTCCATATTGTATTGTATTGAACTGTACTGAGCACTAAAGAAAGAAAAGGAAAAATCAAAGCCTCTTAAAATATTCTCATGAACTAACCCCTTCAAATGAACACCTAAAAAATATATAGAATTACAGAATTTTTAAAGCTCTCTCATATATATTATTGATTTTTTCAATGAATGAAACTTGTTCTATCAAAAAACTAGAATATTTCCCTAAATTAAAAAAATAACTTTTATTCAATCCTATTCTGTGATTGGTGCCAAAAGCCTCACATTCTAAAATAAAATACATAAGGTGAAAGATGCGAAGATTCATTTATCATCACCTGTTCGTTTGTGGTATCCAGCTCACTGCATCTACTTGATCCCCACATCCAACCTTGAAATATTCAAGTTGGCAATTGGTCTTCTTCTCTTTCTGTTCTTTACTCCTTAGAAATTGCATCTACTAGTTTGGCTTCAATTTTCACAACCATGTGGTGACTCCAAAATCTATCTCTTAATCTCTAAGCACTCTTCTGAGTTTCATACCAAGTTTACCAGGATGTCCCATTAATCCAACAAGCTCAACAGGCCCAATTTCAAAACCATTTTCTCCCCCAAACAGTACTCACACCCCTGTTGCTGAAACACATCTCCAAGAGCCCATGCTTTCCAGCACCCAACCATTTAGCTCTACTGCTCTCTGCAAACTGTACGTCTTCCTATCGCCAAATCATTTATTTTTTTAAACAGACTACTTTAATGAAGTAAAATTTTATATATATGTCCAAAGTTGGACAAATAATAAGGATACAGTTTGATGAATTTTCACAGCGGACACATCCATGTAACCTCCAAAGAAATAAAAAACTGAATACTGACATTTAGAGTAATATCTACAATTTGGCTAAAATCGATATTATATATTGTGTGACACTGGGGTCAAGACAATGCATAAAGTCTTGTGGACACCACTACAGTCATGCCATGAAATATTTCTGATACAGTAGGCAGTCAGACACACATGAGCAGAGTAGGAATGGTAAGCCAGGTACAGAAGGTCACCAGGGTGAAAGGCCCAGGTGCCTAGCAATGGGCACACTGTAGGGTGGGACTTAACCTCCAGGTGGCCTTTCCTGCCCTGGCGTATCACTGGTCATATGGATTAGACCCCCTTAGAGGAGGAAGAAGGGGCTCATGTATCTCCTCAGGGCCGGAGTCTCCACTGACTGGTCGGCACCAGGGCAGGGGGTCAGTAGCCCTTATAGCCAGTCCTGATGTCAGCCATGGTGTCACCTGCACAGCCTTGCTGCTCTTCTGGGCCTGGAGCTGAAACACAACTGAGACCTAGATGTTATCTCCAGTTTGACCAAAACTCTTTCTCTGTGGTTAACAGACCCAAGGCTTTGTTCCTAAGATTATTTGATTCGGGTCAGAACCTCCTTGTCTTGAGGGCTTAATGCTTAAGGGAGTGTTTGTGTAAGGGTTCATATGGGAGTCAAATTATCTGAGGTTAGCCAAATTATTTAAAGCAAATGTCAACTCTATCTCACGAAATTCCCTGGACTGAGGTGACGCAATTCTCAGGACACACCCACTTTCTCCCTAGTCTCTGAGTCCCTTATGTACATGTTGCTCTCCCTACTAGACAAGAGGGTGTCTTACAAATTTCCCATTTCCCATTGGCACTGTGCAGTAAGTCTGACATACATCCAAGAAATGTTTATTGAACGGACAACAAATTACAAACTGTACATTATAAGGTGCTTAACAAACCAATACCTCACAAGCAGAGCAATGATCAAGTTTAGCTTAGTGTCCACAGTCAACAACCATCTTGAAGTAGAAATAAGCATGTATGTTTCTCCCTCAAAATGAATGATTTCTTCTTGTTAGGTTCATGTTTTCAAATGCAATGTTTTGTGTTTCCTACAGATTGGTATGATGGGAAAATAAACAAGCTGCAGCCTGGTAGCAAAGGTGGGGAGAAGATGTGGTATCCACAATTTGCATATTGATGGATTAGCTGTAGCCCTGACTAGTTCACTGTAACCACTTCAAAATAGCATTTTAAAAATTAGGAAGCAGTATGAGAAAAGGCTTATCAGTCGATCTAAACCCCAAGAAAATCAACGAGACACAAATAAAGCAAATAAAATTCCTATATGATTCCAAAGTAAGTAAACTATTTAACAAAATAATTATATTTAACCATAGCTTAAGGAACTAATCTGAACACTGCTTTTAAAAACAGGATAACAGACTTAAGAGAGGTCCAAGTTCTTTATATGTAAAAATTACTTGATCAAGTGCCTACAAAAAAACATTTTTCCAGAGCAACAAACACTTGGTGAACCATAGACTCAACTAGGATTCCAAAACTGTGAAAAAGAAAATCCTTTTTTAATAAAAGAAAATCCTTACTTTTCTCTGCGACTCCAAGAGCTGCTTACTTGCCTGTCAATTATTTCCTTGAGAACGCAAACTACTTCCTTCTACATCTAAATTAAAATGTATAGATACATGTTCTGAAAGTCTAGTTTTTAAAGTTTTACCAGAGCCTCTTAAGAATAAGTCTCACAAACAGAAAGTAAAATCGGTCATACTATGTGAGGAAAAAAGAGAATTTGCCTTAAAGAAACTAAGCTACAATTTAAGAAGCTGTCTGTTTTTTCAAAACAAAGCCTTTCAGCTGCTTAATGACAGAGTGGAAGTGTGTGGAAGCTCCAGCTCAGTGTGGGCCCTCTCTCTCCTCCACTGACACAACACAGCCTTCCCCTGTGACCTCATAGCCTCACGGCCGCACCCTCTCCTTCCCAGAAACCTGAACCTCCACATCTAACTGTGTACATGCTGCCTCCATCTGGATGACCAATAAGCACCTCCCACTTAACATGGTCAAAATAGAACTCTTGACTTTATGTATTTCTCCCTCGGTCTTCAGCATCTTGGTAAAAAGGCATCACCCTCTAATCAGTTATTCAGGCCAAAATCTAGGACGTGGTAATAGAGTGTTCTGGAATATAGAGTCGTAAACCAGACTGCATGAATTCATGTCCTGCCTCTGCTTTCACTACCTGTGTGAAGATACTATAAGCCTCAGGAGGTAATAATGGTACACACCAGATAGGGTTACTCCGAAGATTAAATGTATTAATTCATGTCAAATATTTAGAACAGCACCTGGCAAATATGAAATTTTCATTGAGTTTAAGGTACCATTATTATTACTATCCTGATTCCTCTTTGTCTCTCACCCCCAGTCTATCATGTCAACAATACTTCAACTACACAACTGAAATCCATTTACCTGTCTCACATGTTTCCACCCTATTTCAAGCCACCATCTATGGATTAACATGATAAACTCCCAAACTAGTCTTTCTTTTTTTTCTCCTCACCCGAGAGCATACTTACTGATTTTAGAGAGAAGGGAAGAGGGGGAGAGAGAGGAAGAGACACACTGATCAGCTGCCTCTCATACACACCCAACTGGGGACTGAAGTCACAACCTAGGCATGTGCTCTGACCAGGAATCAAACCTGTCACACCTTTTGGTTTGCAGAATGATGTTCCAACCAACTGATCCACTGTATACCCACCAAAGTGGTTTTCAAGCAGCAGCTGCAGTAATCTATTTAAAATATAAGTCAGATCTTATCACTCCCTTACTGAAAATCATCTAATGATTTTCAACACCATTAGGCTAAAATTCAAACTCTTTACCCTGGTTTATTTAAAGTCCTACATCTAGGTTTTGTAGTCTCATCTTGTACCACTCTCTGCTAACTCACTACACTTCAGCTACACTGGCCTTTTTAATTCTGCAAAAATGCCAAGATTCCCTCCTTAGGGCCTTTGCATTAGTGATTTTTCCTGCCCAGAATGCACTTTCCTCTATATTTGTTCAGCTGGCTCCTTCATATCATAAAAAATATTGCTATTGTTTATTTCTTTAGTAATTGTCTATCTCCCAATAGAATATAAACTTTATTAAAAAAAGAAATTTCATCTGTCTTGTTAAATATTGTGTCCCTAGTACCCAATACATGGGTGAACAAATAAAAAGTTATTGAAAAAATAAACTATTAACTGAAAAAACTGACTAAAGCTTCTAAAACCGTTGTGTGAAGCAAAGAATATATCCTTCTCATTCTTTTCATAACCGGTCATCAATTTATTGCACGAGAGCTCCAAATTCACCCTGTTTGCCTGCTCTATAACTGGACCCTAATATAACTTCCTTCCAATATTTTCTCAGAGTGTGAAGATCTAAATTTCCTAATAATACAACTCCTTACAAAGGAACAGTTACCATCGAAAGATCTTCAGAATTACAATTAGAAAACCTGATTGATATTCAATTATGGCCCCAGCAGAAACCTTGGATAAATTACTTAGCCTCTCGGAGCTGCATTTTCCTCATCTGTATAATGCACATTAAATCTCTATCTCAGAGGCTCATGGAAGGAACAAATGCATAAACAGCAAACTATGGACAAGTAGAAGTTATTATTATTCAATACCTATCAGTCCAACAAAATTTTACTGAGCACTGCTCCTACGGGCTAGATGCTACACTAGATAGGAAATTTTAGTTAAGGCAGCTCTTCATTCTCAAAAAGCTTATGTTTTAGTTGAGGGGAGAAACACAAAACTGGAAAAATTTCATTATAGTTAGGTAGTGTGATGAGCGTTACGGGAGCACAAAGGAAAGATACTTAACACGATCTCAAGGCTTAGAGAAGGCTTGCTGGCAAAAGTGAGGGCACAGCTGAGTCTCAAAAAAAACAGTACAATGAGAAAAGGGTTTTCATTAAAGTGAAGGTAATGGCCACCTTTTACTAGTCCCAGAGCATGTCCAAAAGCCAGATTGATTACCTTATCATAAAAAGCCCATGGTCACAGGTTAAGAGCAAACTTTCAGATAACACCTGGAATAAAGCCTTCACCAACTTAGACTTCCCCGGCCCCATTTATTTCATCCTCTACCACTGTTAAAATACTTTTTTTTTCATATTTAGGGCAATTTTTCTCATCATACAAGAATATTTCCATTCGTAAGGCTGACATTTTTCAATTACATACTCCAAGGCAAAAATCTTCCTCATGGGAAAGGACAGTATTAAGAGACCATAGCAGTAGGTTCACATTTTTCCTTCACCATAGCCCTAAAAGAAATTCCCTCCTTTCCCTCCAGCTCCCTCCCACAGCTGTCAGGACAGGTTCCCAGGCAACAGACTGCATCTGCTCTCCTGCATGATAAAGCAAACGGTTCTCTAGACAACCTGTCCACCAGACTTGCCCCTGACCCATCCAGGAGAAAGCCAAGCAGTGCCTGAAGCAAGTCACTGTCCCTCTTCTATCAAATCTAAAGACATTGAGGCCAGAGCTCCACACAACCCCTGGCAATCAGGACAAGCTCAGCAAGTCTGAATCCACTAAAGCAGAACGTGAACTAGCCTACACTCTACAATTCCAATCCTCTGCATAGAATCAACAGAAATGTGTTTTCCAAAGATGTCCTAGAATGTTCAGAGCAGCAGTATGAGTAAGAACCAAAAGAAAAAGCAAAACTCAAATATACATCAACAAGAGAACAGGTTTAAATAAACTGTTAAATAAAGTCCATCAAAATTGGGATGAATCAAAATCAAGTATCTCTTGATAGTATGCAATGAAAACATACCCTCACTTCCGTGATTTCCTGCTCAACATGCACAACATGCATCTAAACATGCACAAACATCAGACAAAACCAAATTAAGAGGTATTCTATAAAGCAATTAGCCTAGACTCTTCAAAAGTAACGAAGTGGTGAAAGTCAAGGAAAAACTAAAAACCTGTTCCAGGCTGAAGGAGAATAAAAAGACAATAACTAAATAACACCTGTGGTTTAGAACAGACACAGGACATGACTGAGAGAGCTGGTGAAACGTGAAAGGGGTCTGAGGATTAGAGGTAGTCACATACTGATGCTCCTTTCCTTATTTTGACAGCTGAACTGTGGTATTGGGGAAGGACATCGCTGTTTTCAGGTATTACATTCTAGAGCAGTGGTCCCCAACTTTGTGCCACCAGGGACTGGTTTCCTGGAAAGTGGGGAGCTGTGGATGGAGAGACAGTAGGCGGACCTCTGGAGTTGGGGGGAAGGAGGGAGACAGGAGGTGGAGTTCAAGCCAGCTTCACTCACTGCCCAGACCTCCCGATTGGGGGTGGGGAGGTGAGGTTTGGGGACCCCTGCACTAAAGTATTGGGAGTGATGAGACAAAGTTGGGAACTTATTCACAAGTGATTTAGGGAAAACAGTATTGTTTATAACTTGCAACTTTTCTGAAACTTTGTGATTATTTCAAAATTCTAAGACTATTTTAAACCTTCTTATAGTATGTTGGAAGGAGAAAAGAATGAGCAGGAAGGAGGTACAAAGCTTAAGTGTAATTTGCTGGAAAAAATAAATGTATTACTACCTTAGGAACTCATAGAGTTTTAGCCTTAATCTCAGTATATTTAGATCCCCCATCTTCTGCCCACAAATAGAGGGGAAAATTTTTTGCAAAGATCTGCCACATATCCTTCTTTGTACATTAGATTGTTAGGAAGATAAGCTGAAGAGCAAATACACCTGTGCCCATTTTTATAGCAAGGAAAGCTTTTTTCAGAAGCCCCCAAACAACTTCTCATATTTTCAGCCAGAATGACATTGTATCACGTGCATAAACCCACAATTTGGAAAGGAGGAAGAAACCACTGTGATCGGCCCCAGGATGATACCAACACTCCAGAAGCTTTCTGATATACCTGCTGATATTTTTGGTTGTAATGGAGGCTGGGAGACACTATTGGCATTTGGAGGATTAGAGTTAGGGATACCCAATATCCTGAAAAGTATACGGCCATTTCACATACTTCAAAAAACAATATGAGTGAACAAAACCGATAATAATAAAACAAGGAGAATGGCCAACCAGTGGGCAAATATGGGTCTGCTACAGAGATTGACAATAGTGATAGATACTATCTTTACCTGTGAACAGATTACAGTCCAGGGTAAATCATAAGACTTTAAGACAAGGGAAGAAACTATGTAAAAACAACATTACTGAGGATAAAAAAAACAGGATTAGTGAGGGAGGAAGAATATTAACAGTTATTAAACACCTATTGTGCTAGGCATTTTCATAAACTGCTCTATTTAATAAAACCAGAGTTAACGTTTCAGTCTTCTGAAATGCTAATATAGCTGAATTACACATGCTTAATTAACCCAGGAGAGTCAATAATAAAAATGACCCACACCAGAAATATTACAATTTTTAATTCAAAAGGAAAAGTTGCTTATGATGTAATCAGTATAGCTTAAAAAGAACCGTATCACATAACTTTGCAGTTCTCTTCTGCATTAAGTATCAAAAATATAAAAAGAATGAGACTTGGGTTAAAACATAACACTGCAAAATATATATATTTTTAAGATGTTACACTTAAGTATAACACTTTCAACAAATCTCTTACAAAACAGTGATCGTGCTATGTATTCGACATGGCTAGCACCAATCTCACCCAGCAGTAGGCTGTTTATTGCAGCACTATCACATCTCTGTTTTTAGTACTTAATGTACAGACTTGCTTCTATAGTGCCTTCTTCTAACACGAAAGACCAATTTAGAACAAAATTTCAGGGTAACACCCCCCACAGACCATTCTAATTGTGAAGGGTCTTATAAGAAATCCATCTCCAAGCAAAGAGACATGACCTTGAAAGAATCCAGAGGCCACTCACAAATTAATCAGCTCTCCATTAGTATTACTAAGAAAAAGAAAAAAAAATAGGAAAACTAACTATGGGCAGAAACAAATAAAAACCTGGCATTCTAGAATTACCAATACAGCAACATCATAAGCAATTTGAATATCATTATGAAAATTAAATTATTCCTTAAGAAGTAAAGAACAAAACTACTAAGGGTATCTAATTAAAAATGTGAATGTGGAAATAAAGTGAATATGGAAATATGGTAATAAAGTGAAAATACTTACTGCCAAAGCCTTGGACAGTTTGGTTCTAAATTCATTCAGAATGATTGCCACGATGTCCTTAAGTGGTACATAGGCAAAGCCACCTTCCAAATAGACTTTTCTTCCTCGGAACAAGTCCAGAGCATCAGCAAAAGGGATCTGAACTCAGAGTGAAACAGGAAAAATAAGCAATATCCGTCATTTTGAAATCCTCCCAAGTCTTTATATGTACCAAGTCCAAATAAAATTCTTTCTATGAGAAATTCATTAATCCCAGACAATCAGAGAGAAAAAGAAATCAATTTGTACATCTTAATCAATTTAAAAGTAAACAATTAGCATTAGGAAGAAGTGACAGTCTAAAACCATGTTTGTTTCAGAGTAGAATGTTTTGAAAAATAATAAGTCAAGCTACAATACTTTCTTTTTACTTAACACATGAATGTACATATTACAGTCCCCAGGATTTCAAAGCCCCTCCCCGAGCCCTCTGCACACACTGTACTCCTCTCGTGTGACACACTCCACGTTTCATTTGGCAACAAGCAGCATCCTAATTTGTACACAATATGTTCAGTGCTGAAAATAACAAGTGGACACAAATTTCTTCACTTATGTTCCATTCTTTCTCTAGAGAAATAGTTTTCAAAAGCTAATCTCAACAATAAGAAATGAAAATAATAAGCAGCTTTTCTATTAAAATATTTGCCAGTAAGTATTTTTTAAAAAACCAATACTACTCTGCATACATTTTTAAAGTCCTATAAACTACACTAAAATTTTAAGATATCATCACAACGTATTAGTATTCTCCAAAATTTTTCTCCTTTGTAAAAATAAGGTAAAAAATTATGTTAAAAAAAAAAACCAATCCCCAAATTGTCTATTCATCCAAGTTTTAGGGAAATGCTAAAACTTCACACCCATCATTCTTCAATATATCCAATGACATCACACAATGAGTAGATCATGTGATTTTGACAGTTTATTAATTTACAGATTTTTACAATGGCAACACAGCCCTTGTCCTAAAGCAGGTCGTCGCTGCTCTGAGAAGACTAGACGGACACACCAGGGAAGTCAAACAACTCTCCCGGGCGGCCTGTGTGCTACTGCCCCAAACAGGGAAGTTACACCGGACGCATCAGACGGGATAGTGAGAGGCTTTATTTCAATAATCCAGGCAAGAAAAGGGGACAGTGTTTGAGAACATGAGCTTTTCATCCAAGCTCTGTTACTTACTAGACATATGATGTCAGTACATTTAATGAATGTCTCTAAATCTCAGTGGGCAAACCTAAAAAACAGGACAGGGCAAGAAGAGATAGTTTAAACCAGGGGTATCCAACCTTTTGGGGTCTCTGGGCCACACTAGAAGAAGAAGAGTTATCTTGGGCCAGAAGTTAAATACAAAAACACTATCGAAAACTGATGAGCAAAAAAAAGTTTTAAGGAAATTTATGAGTTTGTGTTGGGCCGCATTCAGTCATCCTGGGCCCCATGCAGCACAGAAACCCCGGGTTGGACACTCCTGTGCCTATTCTCCTGGGTTTTTAAGCTCTAAAATCCATGATCCTTGCTTACAGGGGTGTTCACAATGGACATAAAATGCCTAAGCAGAAGCAAACAATGATATCAATGCAGAATAATGGGAAATGTGCAATGTGGGAGGGATAAATACACATTCCCAAACTCAATGTCTGGAAGGCTGACTGAAGGATAATCTAACTGGTAGAAACAGGGAGGTCAGAATGGGGAGCTAATGTGGAGGCAGGATTTTAAACTACTGGCACTCAACAATAATAGAGAGTATATTCTTGTCAAAGGAAATTGGGGGCAGGGGGGTTGCAGCTATCAAATTTTAAAATGAATTTCAGCTCTCCCCTCTTCCCTTTCTGGAACATTTAGTCCAAAAAATATTTCATGGATTCAAGTAAAGCAGGTATCTGTGCTAAGGAACAGAGAACAGCAGAGGCAACCAGTGCAAGATGCTGAGACCTGGGTGGGGTAAAGGTCTGGCCAAAGGAGAGCACATGTGAGAGCCCAAGCAGAACACGACCACGTTCACACCGGGAGATGGGCCAAGCGTGGTGTCAGAGCCCAACAATAGCAAAGAGGGCTTCTGTGCAGAGCAGTCATCCAGAACAGGTAGGGGCAGGAGTGTCCTTGCAGGGGGCAGCCCCGCAAGCTGTATAACAGCCTGAGCCCTGTGAGAAGAGAGTTCCCTTTAGAGAATGGCCGGCAGCAGGGAGTCAAGCCCAGGCAGGGTGGCAGGTGTCTGCGGAGGCTGAACGCCCAACACAGAATGCTGGCTCACTCCTACTCAGGTGAAGAAGAAATGTGCACCCAAAGGGGAAGGCTGCGGTGACACGAGGCGACCGCACACATGGGTCCGTTAAGTATGTGTACAAAGCTCAGTGTGATACATTTAACAACCCAGACAGTATTTTAAAACTTTACATACCTTATAAACTAACTCCAGCACAGTCCCACTCAAACTGGGTGATGATGCAAAAATATCCTTTTCCCGGAGAGTCTTCTCTTCATCACTTATCTAAAACAAAACACATTTTATATCATTCAAGAAAGTGAGTCTTCACTCAGTTTCTATATAATACTTAACTGTTCTGGTGAAGGTTTTATATTTTCATAAAATTCTTTAAACCCAGATATTTCAAATCATTCCTAACATGATTACCAAATCATTATTGTCATTAATGAAGGCAAATATAAAAGAAAGTTTAAATTCAGTATACTTTCAGATTTCTACTCTGCCAATTTCTGATGACATATACCAAAAGAACAATAGCAAAAAAACAGAGTATTATGATATAAAAAGAAATTACAATAAAAACTCAGGTTAATATAGTCTGAAAATGAGCATTATCCCAATTCAAGGGTTATGTTAATTTATTAATATACCTATTTGCAGTCAAGAATGCTTTGACTGTTTCTCAATTTTCTACACATAAAACAACTCCAAACTTAAAATACTAGTTTTGCTAAAAACAACTATAATTCTATTATCTCAGACTGATTGCCGTTTTAAAGAGTGATATATCTTACTAGATAAAAATTATAAACTTCTATACAGAACAATAAAAGATCTGCAACTTAAGATCAAATGTAAAAGACAAACTGCAGGAAGTATTTTCATCATTGGTATCTGAGTTACTCTCAACAAGCCCTTTAGAAGTCAGACATAAATACTTGTAATTCAAAAGTAAACTACAGCCACTATTCATATAAGTGAAAATAATAAAAGTAAATTAAAATAATAATGTCATATTGTTTTCCACCTATCAAATGGCAAAAGTTAGAAAATTCAGGGTACACAGTGTTGGGACAATCTCTGCACAAGGCACTTTGACAAAACATATCAGAAAGTGTTAAAACATGCAGACCCTAACAGTTTACTTCTAGGATGTTAATCTTAAGTAAACAATAGGACAAGCACACAAATAGAAACAATTTTTTTCATCACAATATTGTTTATAATATTAAGAAAATTCAAATGTTCAACAACAGGTACTTGGTTTAAAAAAAAATTGCAGTAGATCTTGTTTCCGTATAGCAGGCTACATTATTCAGATCAACCTTTCACAGAAATAAAAAAAAAAAACACTGATAAAATTTTTAACAGCATTTTCTTTACAGCACAGAAGACTAATATACAAAGTCAGGCCCGGAGGAAGGATGGTATCTAACTTCACTTTAAGTTCCATGGAGACCCTCCTGTTCAAATGCCATGGTCATCAGAAAAAACCCAAGCCCTGAACTGGTTTCAAGGTGGTCCCCAACTCACACCCCAGACACCTGGCAGAAGCAAACTCAAATCCTCTCTGGAGCAAAGTACTTTCACAGCATGCCTCAAATGACTCCTACAAATACATTTTCAAACACAATGTCAACTATCTTGCATTTTATATAACAAGGCACAGAATAAAACATTACTTCATGAGCAAAAACAAAAAAATAGACTCAAAGCACACAGGCGGGTAAAGAAATAAAAGACAAGTGTGATGACAGCTATATGAATAGGAAACTATAAAAACTTATTTGAGAAAGAAAGGAAAGAAGGAAAGGAAACAAAGAACTAATAGAAACACACAAAAAAAACTCAGGAACCAGAATTAAATATTCAATGGAATCATAAACACCTGAAGTTTCAGGTAATGTGGACGAGGTAATTTAGACCAAACCATCTGTATCAGAGTTCCCACAGGTTACTTAGCAATTGCCAGGCTAACAGTCAAGGCCTGTCATTTAAAGGCCACTCTTATATGTGCTCATTCTGGAAAAGCAGCTTCAAAGAAACCCTGCCCAAAGTAGATCAACTATCCCCTACTCTCCAGGGCCCCTGAAGGACTTAGGTGGGGGCGAACCAGAAGTTCATTAGCCATCGTATGGATCAGTCCAGTTCTCAAGTATCTAGTGGGCCAGGGACCTCGAATTATAGATTTAATTGAAGTTGTCCTGGACTGTCGGTGCCCCCAGACCCATGAGAGAAACAAGTGAAAACTCTTATGGAGAAAGATATAACCCTTCAAGGCCTCAATGTAGCCCTCCATATAACTTTTCAAACCCCAGCCCCAGGACACAAAGATAAAGCACACAGGGAACAAGACTCCATGAATGAGAACCAGATAGGGAAGACCAAAACATGAGCATAAGGATTGGAAAAGAAACAAAACTGTTATCCTTCACAGATTATAAGGCTAATATCCTTAGAAAAGTCAGAGGACAAATTATTATACCTGTTGACCTCATTAGTCAAGGTTTCAGGATATAAGGTCAAATGTAGAAAATCCAATCGTATTCGTGTATGCCAGCAGCCAAGTACAATAATGGAATTTTTTAAGGCACTATTTACAACAAAATTAAAACTATCAAGCACTGAGGAATAAATCTAACAAATGATGAGAAAGGCCTCCACAAAGATACTGTAAGTTTACTGCCGGAAGCAGGAGAAAATCTAAATAACAGATAACCCATAAACATGCACCAGAAGACTTAATATTATAAATGTACCAATTCTCCTCAAATTGATCTATAGAGTCAATACACTCTCAAACAAAATCACAATGACTTTTGTGTATGTCTGTGTCTGTGTGTGAACATTTACAAGCTGGTTCTAAAATGTACATGGATATGCAAAGGGCCAAGAATAACCAAGACAAAAATGAGACAATCAATCCAAGAAAAATAAGAAAAAGACATGAATAGGCACTTTACAAAATGACAAAATTCAAAGGATAAGTAAGTCTATGAAAAGATGCTCAATCTCCTTAGTCATTAGGTAAGTGCAAACTAAAACCATAGTAGAAAGTCAATTACATGACACTACACAGCCATGAGAATGGTTAACATTAAAAATGGGAAAAAGTGTTCATGAGGGTGTGGAAGAACTGCAATACCCATTATTAGTGGGAATATAAACGGTACACCCACTTGGGAAAAAAGATCTGGCAGTTGCTTTGAAGATTAAAAATATCTGCCCCTATGACCTAGCAACCCCACTCCTAGGTATTTACCCAAGAAAAATGAAAGCACATAACCATAAAAAGACTTCTATGATCCCATTAATATGAAGTCTTAGATCAGCCAAAAGTAAATAGTAGAAAAAGACTAGAGTAGCAGTTACCTGAGAGCCAAGACAGATTTATTGAGGTGGGGCATGAGGAAACTTTGAGATAGCAATGCTCTCAGTCTTTTTATAAGTTGCACAAGTTTATGCATTTGTCAGAATTCATGAATTGGGTATGCTTAAGATTTAGACATTTCATTGTATTGGGTTAGCGAAGAAGTTCATTTGTTTTCTTCCAGAAGATGGCTCTAGTAGCGCTTACTTGTCTTTAACTTCATTTGAAACAATTTTGTTAGATTGTATTGTGACAGCTGTCATATCAGCGTGCATTTAAAAAAAATAAAAATTGGTGAATGTGCAGCCATTTTAATAGTGAAGATGGAAGAAAATAAGCAACATTTTTGGCATATTATGCTTTATTATTCTAAGAAAGGTAAAAATGCAACTGAAACACACAAAAAAGAGATCTGTGCCCTGGCTGGTATGGCTCAGTGTATTAAGTGCTGGCCTTTGAACCAAAGGGTTGCTGGTTTGATTCCCAGTCAGGGAACATGCCTGTGCTGCAGGCCAGGTCCCCAGTAGGGGGCACACGAGAGACAACCATACATTGATGTTTCTTTCCCTCTTTCTCCCTCCCTCTCTCTCAAAAATGAATAAAATTTTTAAAAATATATTTGCACAGTGTATGGAGAAGGTACTGTGTCTGATCGAACATGTCATGTGGTTTGCAAAGTTGGGATAAAAAGAAATTTGGAAAATATAGGCAAGAATCTAGAGCAATGGGAACTCTCATAACCTACTGACAGGCATATATTTGGTATAACTACTTTAGAAAATGTGGTATTATCTCAGGAGTTGAAGGTAAATATACCCTATAACCTGGCAATTTTAGTCCTAAGTACATACATCAAAACACATAAGCAAAATTTTTTCTAGACAAGGCCAAATAGTTAATATGTTAGGCTTTACAAGCCATAAGGTCTCTTGTCACAAGTTCACGGTTTTCTGTGGCACCAGGGAAACAGCGGAAAACAGCCATATGTAAATAAATGGACATAGCTGTGTTACAATAAAACTTTATTTATAGACTCTGAAATTTACATTTCATATAATTTTCCTGTGCCAAGAAATGTTATTTTCCTTTTAATGTTTTTCAACTATTTCAAAATGTAAGGGAGGGCTAAAAATAAATAACAAATAAAATAAAATATAAAAACCAGCTTTAGTTCGCAGGCCATGAAAAAACAGGCAGCAGCCAGGATTTGGCCCATGTCCACATTTTGCTGACCCTTACCCTAGAGCAATGGACTCCAAACTATAACATTCACAAGAATCACCTGGAAGGCTTAATAAAACACAAATTATTTGGCACCAGCCCTAGAGTTTCTGATTCATAAGTATGTAGTGAGTCCCAAGAACTGGCATTTCTAACAAGTTTCCAAGTGATGGGAATGCTCCAGTTCTCAGACCAATGCCATGAAGCAACATACAAACAAGAAACATGAATAAGCATTATTCATGTAACCATATGGTAACATTATTCACAATAGACAAACATTGGAAATTCAAATATATATCAAATGCAGAATTAATAAATATATGGTATATTCAGTGTAGAATATAGGGTAACAACAAAAATAATACAACTTCACATGATGTGCACAATCTGAAATATACATTAAGCAAAATAATCCATGAACAAAATAAAATATACCCGATTGTTCCATTTATATAATGGTTTGTTTTAATACAAAAAATTATATGGTTTAGGGATGAATACTCAGGTCAACTAAAGAAAAAATGTAAAGAAGTGGTTACCATCAAGTCAGACTAGAGGTTTCCTCTAGGACAGAGAATGAAAGACTGGTCTGAAGGGGCAGAGGGAGGTGTCTCGGGGGTAACAGCAGTGCTTCACTCCTCACCTGAATGACAGACTCATGTTCACTTAGTCATTATCTATTAAATTGTGTATTTTTGTACTATACTCTTTTCTGGATACGTTTATACTTCTTACCATTTACAAGGTTAAAAAATAAATAGTATTATAAAAAAATAAGCATTCAGTAAAATTCTTAAATTATGGAAATTTATGATTACTGTCATAATGCTGTTAGGTGAAAGTAAATTAATACAGTTAGGTGCAGGAAGTAAAATAAACCTTTTAAGAGATTCCAAATATGTGTTTGTGTATAACTTTATGCATGGAAAAAGTCTACACTGTCTAACTGTAGGTAAAGGGATTTCAGATAATGTCTACTTTCATCTTTACAGACGCACTTATTTGATT
>CM052541.1:115190608-115218303 GCA_028533065.1 Trachops cirrhosus | reverse complement strand
ATAAATAAAATCTTTAAAAAAAAAATTTATCCCTTAGATATTTCATGTTCTGGATATTATTATAAATCATATTTTCCTATTTCAATTTCTAATTGTTCACTGCTTGATTGCATATCATTTTAATGTTTATTTATTTTAAAATTAAAGAGCCCTGGCTGCTGTGGCTCAATTGGTTGGAGCATCATCCCATAGCTCACGGGTTGTGGGTTCGATTCCTGATCAGGGCACACGCCTAAGTTGTAGGTTTGATTCCCAATCCAGGTGTGCGCAAATGTGGGTGCGCGCAAGTGTGGGTGCGTGCAAGTGCAGGTGCATGCAAGTGCAGGTGCACGCAAGTGCAGGCCCTGCAATCCCCAGTCCAGGCATGTACGAGAGGCAACAAATTGATGCTTTTCTCTCACATCGATGTTTCTCTCCCTCCCTTCCTCTCACCATTTTCTCCCTTCCTCTTTCTCTACAGGTAATAAAAAAAAGTCCTCAAGTAAGGATAAAAAAAACTTTTTAATAAAATTAAAGATAATATTGACTATCTTAAGTCCAAAACTATCAGAGTGACACTGTAGAATCTCCACTTTTGGCATACCTAGAGATTTCCACATTTATCCAAATCCACTGAGTCAAAGACTTTTGTTTCTTACTAGTAGTATTAGTTAAGCATTTCTTTCTCTGTTTTCCATAGAAGGTAGAACTACAATAGAAAATGAGAAATACAATAGACTTTCAAATGCATTTTTACGAATAAAAATTCTTCTTCAAAGGAAATCTTGCTTGGAAAGATATTATATTGCAAAAACTAGAAGAGAAAAATACTCTCGTTGAAGCAAGGCTGGGTCCAAAGCACTGCCTATTCACCCCACCATCACGGCATCCCAGCCCTTCTGTGGCCCATTTCTAAAGGCCACATTTAGTAAAACCCCAACAAGATACTTAAGCAATTGCACAATCAGTACCATAAAGACAATGAGAGAACTAAACTAGGGTAGATTATTAAAGAACGTAATAAGCTTTTCTTTCATTGAAATGTAGCCAAAAAAGGAAAAATAATAATATCTAGCCTTGATTAGATTAGAAATAATGGATAAAATTCTAAGGAATTCAATGTGTTTCCAAACCATTCATCCAAAGTAACCAGGTGCATTCCCAAATCACACAACAGCTATCTAAATTACATGTCATTTCCTGCATTCTAGCCTTTCAGTAAATAATCTGTTTTTCCTTAGTACATTAAAAAGTTCACCCATTTGTCAAACATATTCTAAATTTTCATTCATCTGTTTAGTTATAGCCAAGATTTAAGTTTCCAAAGAGAATACTCACTGAAAAATGTAGGATGATTGTCTGAAACTTTACTAATTAGTGTACACTGCTATTGACTTCATTATTTCAAAATTTTAAATAATCTTGAGTACTCTCTTCTGCTTACTAGCCAAAAACCATTGAAAAAAATATAAGCATACTTCATTTCCTCAGACTCCCTTAACGAGGTTACCTACTCCTTGCCTCGAAAAGACTCTTCTCAAAGAGCAAGACAAAATTAAATGGCTTCCTGCTTCTACTAACAAAGCATCTCATGTAAGAGTAAAAACAGTTACAGTGGAACAATTATAAAAGCGAGCGACAGAGTGGAAAGGACATAAGTTTTGTAACTGCAGAAACCTAAATTCAAATCTTAAACAAATTAATTAACCCCATCATACCTCTTTTTCTCCAGTAAAATGAAAAAAATACCTACTACATGTAGCTTTTCATAAAATAAAATATAGGGAGTGTCTAGAACAGGCATAACAAATAGTATACCCTTAATAAATGGTGAGCATTTATTATTATTATCAGCAATATACATTTTGATTAGCTTCTGTTTTCCAGGCTTTTTCCCAGGAATAAAGTGAATTGTTTCCTGTACCTAAACTGGTTTCAATAAACTTTTATTAATTAAAACTACTAATTGTATTAAACTAACATATAACTGGTGTTTAGAGGGTGTTCAAAATATTTAATAAAGCAAGCTAGGTTATCACTGCAACAGCTTACAATCAAAACACAGTAAGTCCTCACTTACCATCATCAAAAGTTTCTGTGACTTTAAGCGAAATAACATGAAAATTTTACCATAGGCTAAATGGTAAGCTCCCATAGCATCTCATCAACATTATAACAAAATGACGTTGAATGAAATGATGTTATTCAAGGGCCTATTGTATATCATGCTTCACAAAATAAACAGTTTCCTAAAGAGAGGTATATAAACAAACTGCTCTATACAGAATCACATTTCCTAAGTGACTTAATTACTATTTCAGAAATGCTCAACCTTCACTCTGATTTTCAATCAGCAAAAACCCTGATCATATGAGCTTTGAAGTTCTTCTCTTTCCACCCCTATTCATAATTTCCCCATACCTCAATCCCTACGATCTATACCCACCCACTCAACGGTCAATCCCAACTGCTTCAAATGGCAAACACATAACGGTAGAATCTTTTTGCCAAGCACAAATCACACTAAGCATTAATAGTTTGTGTAAAGTTTTATTTCTATATTTTATAATTACATTATTTTACATGCTACCTTACTAAAAGAATTAAGGATTTGGGTTGTGTTTTGTTTTTTAAACAATATATTCTCCATCAAACCAAGAACTGCAAGAGCAGTCTCATTCTTGCCAGCAATCCTGAATGGAGATCAGGAGCAAGCTCTGGAGAGGCAAAAACGTCCCACATAGTAAACACACAGGTAGAGGCTGTCTCTGTAGAGGCTTGCACTGCTATTCACCCTATGCAGAATCCCTTAGGCATCCCCTAACTGCTGGACTCCCACATGGCCTTATAACTTGCTGTGGCCAGTGAAATCTAAGCAGAAGTGACATGTGTCACTCCCAAGCAAAAGCCTCATAAGCACATGGATTACCTACTTCCTCCCTCCCTCTGCCACAGCACCTGGTGAGGTCCAGGTAAAGGCTGCCCAATCCGCAGAGCTGCAGCGTCAGTATGACACAGAGCAGGGCTGTAGATGATGGCCCACAGGAGACACAGGGCATGAACAAGAAACAAACCTTCTCAGTGGTCCTGAGGTTTGGGGATTACTTTTCACCACAGCATGAGCTGCCCTGACGGCAGAGTCATCTTTCTCTCTCCTCTTTGGATCACACGTTTTTATCAACAAAAATATTCTGAGCATATACTTCCAGTATATGTATACTTAGTTATAAATTACATACATATACTATTGTACATTATGTATGTAAAATAGGCCTGCCCTAAAATGGTTAAAAATTAGGTTGAAAATATACATTGTATTATTTATTTCCTTCCCATACTCCCAAGTGATCATCTCAGGCACACCGCTTTGGCATCTGTAAACTGTCATGCTATCCTCTACAGTGAAGATATAAATAAGGCTTCCCAGAGATTTATTCTATAAACTTCCATTCAACAATATTCAATCACCTTTATAAATAATGTGAAGTTTTCTACCTGAATGCACATAGCTCGCGTGTTCTCTCTCTCTCCCTCTCTCTCCCTCTCTCTCTCTCCCCCTCCTTCTCTCTCTCTCTCTCTCTGGCCCTGGTCCTTAAGCAAGAATGTGCATCAGATTTGCAGTGGAGCTTTTCAAAATTATAGATTTTTGGTGCCACCCAGACCTGCAGACTGAAAACCAGGTGTATTTTTTTAAGTCCATTAGTGATTCTGATACACATCATCTGTCTACAGAGTGATCCCATGGAAAGAATCATCTTGTCTAAAATAAATTTATCATGTCCTGAAAATACCAACATTACTGCTACAATTTAATTTTCTATGTAGAATTCATTCATTCTTTCAAAAACACTGAGGACCTATGTACCAAGCACTATTTCCAGCAGATGAGATCCAACTATAAACAAAGAAAAAAAAGAACTGTCCTCATGAAGCTTACATTTTATGAGGTGAGAAAGACAATAAATAATAAATAATAATAAATAATCAGGTAGCGAGCATAACAAAAAAACAAAAAAAGAAGTGCTATGGACGGACGGATTATACTTCAGATGTATGGTCAAAGCCTCTCTGAAGAAGCTCCATTTAAATGAAAACGTAAAAGAAAGGAGTCAGCCATGCAAACCCATAGCAACACCATCCCAACCAGGGGTAACAGCTAGTGCAAAGGTCCTAAAAGGTCCCTTTTTCCTAAAGAGGAAAAAGGCTGGAGAGTTGAAGGAACAGGAAGAAGACAGATGGAGCACAGTGGCTGGCAGGGGGAGGAGCCAGAGGTGAATAGAGAGCTGGATGGAGCCCTCAGACCTAGGTGAGATAGATGTTTATACTAGGAACCATGCATTAAACAGAGGTTTCAGCAGAGGGAAGTTAAGACTGATTTTCCCTGCTCATGCTTAAAGGCTATTTTGGTAGTTTAGGGAAAAGGTGATAGTGGACTGAAGTGGAGGAACACTGGTGGAGAAAACACAAGTAGACAGAGCTGGAGGGGATTTTGGAGGTAGCAGAGATGGACAGACTGCAGATGAAGGGGAAAAACCCCTCAGACTGGTGCCTCAGTCACTGGGCAAACGGTGATGCCATTTGCTTGATGTTTTTCTTGATCCTCATTATGCTGTTTATTTTGTACTTCTATACAGATTTGTCACATGTGTCTTGTTGCAAGTCACCATGAATCCTTTGTGGAAAGGGGCATGGCATCAATAAATGCAAATATTAATAAATGATTTAAGTATCAGTTTTTCTTAAAATGGAATGCATTTGTACTAGAAGGTAAAAATACATATGTTAACAATTCCAACAATATTTAAAACAATAGTTAAAATGAATAATCAAAACACTATTTAAAACACCCAATGTCTAATGAAACTATTAAGAATCATTTATTTTATAATGAAATCAAAAATTTATAATGAAGCAAATACTGAAAAGTATCATTTTTAATAGTGCTGCTATTTCTAATAAATACAGGTCTTGTATTGGTAGTAAGTATTGTGATCTACAATGGGCACCTTGTTTTCCCAAATGCAAGCACTGTGAGCTAATCATTAATCTTCCTGTGAAGATTAAAGATGGCTGCAAAGTCTCTGACACTGAGAGCAGAGATCTATTTGCCCTCCTCTTCATCTGCGCCACCCTATGACTACTCTGACAAACAACATGGAACAAGCGATGCCATGCCAGTCTCAGGCCCAGTCTTCAAGGGGAATGCAAGCGCACTGTTCTCTTGGAGTCCTGGGTCACTCCCAGGAAGTTATTCAACCCCCTCCCTTGTTGGTGGGGGTTGGTGGGATCATATGGAGAGGATCACATGGAGAGGATCCCAGCAGCGTCTAGCCTTCTAGAAGTCTTCACCTTGGTACTGGGCATGGGAGTAGAGCTGTCTTATATATCCTAGAACAGACTGGCTGCCAACAAGTAACCCCAGGGGTGCCATATGGAGCAGAATTGCCCTATGAAGCCCAGTTTGAGTCCCAACCCTCAAAATGTGAAATATAATAAAATGGTTGTTGTTTGAAATTTCAGGGTTTGGTCTTAATTTTTGATGTTAGGTTTTAGAACTATTTTTTTAATATTTTATTTATTTGTTTTTAGAGAGAGGAAGGGAGAGAGAAGGAGAAACATCAATGAGTAGTTACCACTTGCACGCCTCCTACTGAGGACCTGGCCCACATCACAGGCCTGTGTCCTGACTGGGAATCCACCAGCAACCTGGTTTGCAGGCCGGCACTCAATCCACTGAGTCACACCAGCCAGGGCTAAGGTTTTAGAATTATTGCTTTAGTTTGAGGGTAGTTGCTACATAGCAATTAATAACCAGAACACATTCAACCTAAATTTAAAGTTAGCTGAAAATAGTTTTCTATTTACAACCCAATACTACAACACATATTCTTCATTTAAATGTACAAAAGAGAGCCAAATACACAGGAAAAATATTTCAGTTAAACTGTTAACAACTGGTAAATCTTCAGGAAAGACTGAAAAATGGGAAATAAAGAAGGAAATAATTTCCACTGTGTAGTCACATTGTTAATTAACCAAAATTGACAGGATGGTATGTTATTTCACTTACAAATTCTTTTATAATTGTCCAAAACATTAAAAGTTAAAAAACAAACAGTAATTTAATATTCTGACATTCTAATTAGTTATGTTGATGTCTCAGTAACTCCACCAGGCTGACAAATGTAAAAAAAAAAAAATCAATTGTCTGATTACTTTATTACTGTTTTTTTGAAATAGCTCTGACACATTTGAAAACTAAAAATTACACTAAAAGGAAAGATTAATTATACTCAAGCATGTTTCTTCTCTTCTACAAGAAAAACAAATCCCTTTTTAAAACATGGTTAATTTATACAAGAGTTCTTAAAAGTCTCCCAAATAAATCAAATCAGCAGTGATCCCCACACTGGGCATGACAGGCCAGATGCATGTTTAGATACATCACAACCTGACAGCACACATCAGATACACATTCCACTCCGCGCCGCCCCACTCAACAAGCATTTCTTCAGTACCTTCCATAAGCACCAGCAGATAACACAAACAAAAGGTAAGATGCTAATCTGTAAATTAACTACATTATTCAACCACAGCACAAGTTCATAAGAAGACAAGTTGACTCCACTCACAAGAGGAAAAAGCCTGTTTCCATCAGGCTGCTGACTGACAGCAAAAGCTCTGTGAGAGCCTGAATGTTCAGCAGGCCTGGTGCTCAGCCTTGCTTTCGAGTTGTGATGAGCAGAATGAAGGGAAACACACTCATTACAGGGAAAGAGAGACAGAGAGATGATCCTTCCCAGGAAGGTAACTTCAGAGCCTAGCTCAGACACTGCTCAAACAGCTCTATATAAACTCAGTTGAAAGGAACCCAATGGCACGGCTGTAGCAGTGACTTTTGCTGAGGCTCAGAGAAGAATGGTGATACACAGGGTACCAGGCAGCATTTAGAGCATTAAACATTAAGATTGACTGAGAATAGCATGATGCCTCTCCAGAGACCACAAACCTAGGATGCCATGTGGGGCACAAAAGATAGAAGTGAGACACTTCCAATTAATCAGTCTCTGCCTCCCTCTCCCACTCTCCTCCTTCTCCTCTACCTCCTTCCCTTTCCTCTCAGTCAGAACTGCAAACAACTTTATACCAAAATTTTCAATGAATCTTTTGTTCCGTTATTTCTGTCTCTCATCCTTGCCCTATTTCACCAAATGATAGAAACAGGTAATTCACAAGAGGTCATAAAAAGTCATAGCTGCAAAAGAATGTTCAATTCTGGTAGTAATCAAAGACCAGTAATGAAGTAATTAAGAGGTTACAAAGTCTGTAAAAATAACCCTAGAATTAGGATACTGTGATAGAAATGGAAGAAAAAGGAAAGCAATTAAGAAAGAGAGAAAGGAAACACCAAGAAATTAAAGATGACAGTCCCATGCCTGAGTGAATGTAAGAACAGCAGTACCTTTAAAAAAAATGGTTTTCCCTGATACAGTTCCTTCAGCCAAGCACATGAACACTTAAGCAAATTAAAGTAATATTACCTTTAAGACCCACCCTGTCTCCAGCCCAGCCTTTACAGGTGCTGCAAAGAATATGCTAGCTAGAGGGGTGAGGTTTACAACAGCATTCCCAACAGCACTGCAGTAGATTCAGGCTCTTAGGCTCCAGCCCTGGGCCAGAAGGCAGTTTCTGATTTCTTAAGTTACTGAGATCTACTCCCCACTGAAAACAATGAAAACCACTGGATAAACTATAAATATATAAATATATATATATATGCATGTGTATGTGCATATACATATATATACACATATACATATTAATTTAAGAACACTAAAAAAATTGACAAGACAAGGGAAATTGCAAGGCCAAATTTTGAGTAAAACCTCAACCCAGGAGAGCCAAACCCACTTTGGCCCCGAGGCATCAGCCAATGCCATCGGCTTGTACTTCAGATTTTCATCCTCACAGGGAAAGGTGGCAAAAGACATGGGTTCACTCCTGTCAAACATGGGATTCTTAAAAAAAACTCCCTACATTCAATTGGGACCCCAAAGGGTAACATCTCCAGGGGAAGAATGAACTAGAATTGACTCACCATCTCTCGCTCAACCACATGAGAATGAAGAGCAGGTTCTCTTGGCACTGGACAAAGCAGGAAAATAAGGAGGAAAAACAATCTTTGAGATGTGGCCTCCCCAGGCACACAGCCACAGTGAGACAGAGAGTGAAAATCCTAAAAATGATTTAAAAGGAGTCCCTGACCAGTAGTACCCCCAGAAGTGTGGCAGAAGCAACCCAGTACCTCTCAGAGGAGAACACATTTGTCCTGGGAACCCCCTAAAAAACCATGCGAGGGCAATAACCAGAGATAACCAGACACACAAGAAAACAAGGCAGCACGAATGAGAAGCAAGAGTAATAGCAGAGATAGACTATACAGATTTTAAATCTTAGAATTATTAGACACAGATTAAAAAGCAACCTGCAACGTTTAGAGAAAAGAACAACAAATTTTAAAATATCAGCAAGGTACAAGAATCCATAAAAAATAACATAGCATTATGTTATGTTAATAACATAGATCTTAAAAAAAAAAGCAACTTCCAGAAATTATAAGAGCCGAAATGTAAAACCCAATAGCAAAATAGATAAAACAGAATAAAAAATAAACTGGGAAATAGTTCAGGAGAAATACGTCATTTAGCAGAGAACGCATAAAAAAGGAAAATGCAGAGATGTGAAGAACTGACTGAGAGGATTTAAAATGCATTTGACTGGAATTCCAGACCAAAAGGAGAAAGAGTGGGTAGGGGAAAGTTTAAAATCAGTAATGGCTGAGAATTTTTCAGAATTAGTACAAGACACCAGTCTACAGATCCAAGAAGCTCAGTTACATCTAAGCAGAAATAAATAAAAAGAACTGCACTCCTAGACAAACTGAGAATGTTTAAATCAAACAAAGTATTTTGAAAGGAGACAGACAACCAGAGGGGTTGCTGTCTTACCCTCAAAGGAGCTACAGTTAGACTCTCAGCTGACGTCTCAATAGCAAAAGGACAAGCCAGAAGACAACAGAATCGTGCATCTCCAATGTGCTCTAAGAAAGTATCTGCCAACCTAGAATTCTACATCCAGCAAAAATATCTTTCAATAAAGAATGTAATCTACTGTGTTTTTGTCTGTGTGAAAGTATTTTTAAACAAACAAAAGAGATAGTACAATAATAAAAACTATAACCTATACTTTACCTCAAACTAACCCAACATGAGAACAGCTGGACATTTATGGAAAGACGACCATTTAATGGTTTCGTCCTCATTTCCTCTATATATACAATCACATGCCTCCTTTTATTATTCACTGGTTACTCCTCTAATGGAGCTGTGGTTCTTCCACAGATATGACGGAATGTCGGGCACCACATACTGAACAGGCTTCAGTGGCCTCCCTCCTACACACACTCAGGGCCGCACGGTGCCCAGTTTGGAAATATGTACTGACTGCCGAGATTTTCACGAGTGCAAGACTGAATTGCCCTGACCATAATTCATTTTCATCAAAATATACTTGGAATTTGACTTCAGTGGTTTAACATAAAATATTACGTTAACAATCCCTCTGATTTTACATAATTAAACTTTATAATCAGTAAATATTTTGAAACAAAACTTGAGTGAACGGCAAGTATGCTTCACAACTAAGTGATATGAAATTTGTTCCCCTCTCCTCAGTCTCTCTATGAACTAAATCAGTGATTCTTAACCGGTGTGCCACAGAATTTTTAAAACATGCTATATCTGACTATTTAGTCAGGGGCAGTATCCTTTCCCTTAGACTGTCAAATAAAAAATGACAACAACCAATACATTAGCCATCCAGTGTGAATGAATCAAAATTATACCTGTTTTTTTGTCAGACTGGCAAAAAATATATATTTTGGTGTGCCACAGAATTTTAGCCATTAGTTTATGTGCACCACGAGAAGAAAAAAGTTGAAAATAGCTGAACTAAGTGAATCAAGTCTTTGAAATTTACAACTGTTTCTTTAATTCTAAACTATTTATTTCAAGCACCCAGTTAATTGGCTGAATGCCTATTTCTTCACAAGGCTGTCGATTACTGAGCTTCGAATTTTCTTTTTTATGACATCCCCCTTATGTTATCTTCTGCAATAACCTTTTGGTGCACAATTAAAGGCTTCCCAAACTCAATCTTTCTGGAGGCTCCAACTGGCAAATGTCTTACAAAAAAAACAAAACAAAAGTAATTTGCCCTTCCCAATTTACAACACCACCCAGAAGAAAATTGTTCAACTTTACTTAGTTCTCAGTTTTTAAGCTATGTGGCATTTTGGGCATTTTCAATATCATTAAAAGAGAGGCAGCCAAACTGATTCATGAAATATCTGACAAAGCCTGAAGCTTTCCAAGTTAAGCAGCTAACAGTAGTATATCACAAAAATAAGGCCTTACTTAGCTGAGTAGGGAAGGCTGAAACTTGCTTAGAGTCTGTATGGACTGATGGTAAAGCCATGTTTATTGAAGCAAGTGGAGAGTGAAATAAAAGAGTAGGAAAAATAGGTCAGAAAAAGAAATGAATTTGTTACCTTTTCTCTTATTAGGCCATGGGAAATCAAATATTTGGATATTAAATTTTTTATTGTCAGGTGTTATTAAATTTATATTTGCATCGTATTTTTCAAATTCAAGCAGCTAATAGAATCCAAGCTATTTTTTGTGTCTGCAGTGAGGGGAAAGAAGGTGTTTATTCCAAGAGATGGTCAAATACATATATTTACAACTAAAAGTATTAGAAATCAGTTTTACAACTTTGACAAAGGTGTCATTTGTTGACCCAATTCAACATTTTTAGTTCCTTAAAAATATTCAGACATTTGAAGTTGCAGCTGGCATGATATCTCTCACAAGATCTCTCTCTGCTACCTCCTTTCTGCCTAATCTTTTAAGATTCAGTCTAAATAATACTGTTAGCTCAAAGACACCTTCCTAGATGAACATAGCCCACAGCAATATCCTCTTTTGCTTAACTATTATTGACTGTAATAAACATTCTGGCATGTGGTTATTTTACTTGTCCTCTGTTTAATGAAAACAGTTTCTTTCTGTTCTCCCAAATTATAAGCATATTACATTAATATAAACATATGAATGTAAAACCTCCACAGTATACAACATAATACTGAATATACATAAAACATTTTTTAAATGTTGGCTATAAAGTAATACCAAGGAAAACAGTGACTCCAGAACTTCTGTATAGGAAGGGATCAGACGCAGAATCTGGTAGCTAAGGCCTTAAATGTACATTTGCCTAGCAAGCACACTTTTTATAAACTGAGCTCACCTGGGGTGCCTTGGGAGGCAAAGGGCTGGTAGATTCAAGTCCCTCCAAGCCACTTTGTGATGCTAACAGGGACTGAGACAAGCATTCCCCCACCATCTCATACACGTGCCCTACATCAAGGAGGAGGAAAGATCCTAGTCACCCATTTATCTTACTTCAAACTCCATCAACAAATTCCTTCCCTTAGTAATAATACCCCTATTCAACTACTCAAATTAGGATAGCCCTATCCCTAATTACTGTCCTAAAAATGTTCAAGTGCTTCGTCTGCACCTAAGATATGAGTTCATATACAAGAGGAAGCCATGATGCCACCCAGAGGGCTGGTTTTGTTTGGGGACATCCAGTTCCCAAGGACTGCAACACTAGAGTATGACAGGAAGCAGTATTACTTGCACTACCCAGATGCCACTCTCCCATGGCCCAGCAATTCACAGACCTCCTTCTTCTCCTCTACTTCAGAAATGTGAGGTAAGAGTTCATCTCAGATACTTTCAGTCAAAACGGAGGCATGAATAAACATACTTTGTCTCCTTACGCAACCACAGAAAGAATTACAACTAGACCTCAAAACAAACAATACCCAGAACTCTCAGAAAATTGAGCTGTATGGAAGTCCCACAACCAAGGATTTAAAGAAACCACATTCATCCAAATGGGTAGGAAGGATGGAGACACAGAGACGAACAGAGAGGTATGGCAATATGGTGTGGCGCAGAGAGGCAGCGGCAGCAGAATGGGAATTCCCACATTTACATGTGGAGGATAAAAATCAGGAGGGATACCTTGGGAGGGAGTGATCCCAGCCCCAGGCCTGACCAAGCAGCCCAAGGTTCCAGTGCCAGGAAGATAAATCCCCATAACTTCTGGCTGTAAAAACGAGTGGAGGTTAGAACAGCAGAAGAACTGCCAGATTTTCAGGAGACTCTGCTAAAAGGGCCCACAAGGACTTAGAACATACACAAACCCACCCTCTTTGGGATTCAGGACAAGGGCAACAGCTAGAAGGGTGACAGCCACATATGGGAAGTAAGAGAAGTGACTGGAAACAGGGCAAGTGCCGGGCAAACCTTCAGGAGCCAGGCAGCAGCAATGTCCCCTCTCTGAGCCCTCTCCCACCAAGAGCCACAAAGAATCTCAACACACTGAAGCAGGTTGTCCCACCCCCATGATTACTTAAGGCTCTGCCCCACCCAATTTACAGATATCTTTTCAATAGTGTGCCACATGACTAAGACAGGGAGTCAAAGCAGCTCTACCTAATACACAGAAATAAACACAGGAAGGTTGCCAAATTGAGGAGACAAAGAAATACGGCCCAAATGAAAGAACAGAACAAAACCCCAGAAAAAGAGCTAAATAACCTTGGCTGGTGTGGCTCAGTGGATTGAGTGCCAGCCTGTAAAACTAAGGGTCCCTGGTTCAATTCCCAGTCACAGCACATGCCTGGGTTGCAGGCCAGGTCCCCAGTAGGGGGCACACGAAAGGCAACCACACAGTGATGTTCTCTTCCTCCCTTCCCCTCTCTCTAAAAATAAATAAATAAAATACTTTTCTAAAAAAAGAGCTAAACAAAATGGAGACAACCAACATATCAGATGTGGAGTTCAAAACACTGATGATCGGGATGCTCAAAGAACTCACTAAATATGCCAACAACATGAAAAAGACCCAGGAAGAAACGAAGGTCACACTAAGTGAAATAAAGAAAAATCTACTGGGAACCAAAAGTGGAGAGGATGAAGCTGGGAATCAAATCACTGATTTGGAACATAAGGAAGAAATAAGCATTCAACCAGAAGAGCAAGAAGAAACAAGAATTCAAAACAAGGATAGAATAAGGAGACTCTGGGATGCTCCAAACATAACAAATCTGAATCATAGGGATGCCAGAAAGAGAAGAGGAAGAGCAAGAAATTGAAAACTTATTTGAAAAAAATAATGAAAGAAAACATCCCTAATTTGGAGGAGGAAATAGACATGCAAATTCAGGAAGCACAGAGTCACAACCAAGTTGGACCCAAAGAGGTCTGCACCAAGACATGTCATCATTAAAATGCCCAAGGTTAAAGATAAAGAGAGAATCTTAACAGCAGCAAGAGAAAAGGAGACAGTTACCTACAAAGGAGGGCCCATAAGACTGTCAGCTCATTTCTCAAAAGAAACTGCAGGATAGAAGGGACTGGCAAAATGTATTCAAAGTGAAGAAAAGCAAGGACCACAACCTAGATTACTCTATCCAGCAAAGCTATCATTCAGAATGGAAGGGCAGATAAAGTGCTTCCAGACAAGGTAAAGCTAAAGGAGTTCATCATCACCAAGCCATTATTGTATGAAATGTTAAAGAGGCTTATTAAAGAAGATCAAAACTATGAACATTAAAATGGCAGCAAATTCACAACTATCAAAAACTGAATCTAAAAAATAAACAAAGCAAACAACCAGAACAGGAACAGAATCACAGATATAGAGAACATTTGGGGGATTATCAGCTGGGAGGGAGGAGAGGGAGAATGGGAGAAAAGGTGCAGGGATTAAGAAGCCTAATTGGTAGGTACAAAATAGACAGGGGAAGGTTAAGAACAGTATATGAAATGGAGAAGCTGAAGAACTTATAAGCACCACCCATGAACATAAACTAAGGTGGGGGGATTGCTGGAGGGAATGGAGGTACCAGGTAAAGGGAGGCAAAGGGGGAAAATTGGGACAACTGTAATAATAGTCAATAAAATATATTTTTCAATAAAGAGAGCTCATTTCAGCGTTGAGGAACCTATACCGTCAATATGAACTTCCCTATAAAAGCCTTCTTATAATATTGTAATCATGTATCTCATCCACATCGCAGCATCACAGTGTCTCCTTCCAAAGCCTGAACTCCTACCATACCTCCAATATGGCTATTTTAATTCCCTTTCCCGAAACTGAAAAAAGACAATGTTGAACTCATATTCCAAATCCTTTACATTGTTTTCTGTAATGTCCTTGACATTGATCTCTTATTCAAAATATCAGTCACTGCATTCTTTATCTGTATTTTCCTTCCTACTGTTTTAAGTTACAAAAAAAAAGCAAATTTATTATTTGTTTTGTAGAAATAATTAAGAGCAGCCTTGGGAAACTTACAAGAAAACTGTATGCTGCATCTTATTCCCTTTGTTTCTTGCCTCTGGTAAGACCGAAAATGATACAGCTTAAGAAATCCAGAAAGCTGAGCAGTAAACTCAAACAGCTGTTTGCATTCATCCAGGATTCTCCTGTTCCTTAAGCACAGTGTTTTATAAGAGCAGCAAATGTGTCTGCCAACACAAAAGGGTTTATTAGGCTTCATCTGTCCTGTATCTCTGGACTTATAAAACAGATTTCTGATCTATGTGTGTATTTTCAGTCTTCAATAAGAAACAATTTCAACAGACTTTCCATATGAATTCAAATCTCACCTTACCTAAACCTAAATTCCGTATCTTGAGAGCCAACACAAAGCACTAAATGCTGAAAATAAAAGAAAGTAAAAATCAGCAAGTATTTCAAAAGGGCACATAAAAATCAAGGGGCATGTATGCTTTGGTGTCTAGGGCAACTTATGATTGTTTTTGCTCATTAATTTATGCCCCTTTCTGTTTAAGAAAGTGCTTTTAAACCCCCCATAGCAACCACACTGTGTCCTGAACATACCTCTTAATTCATCATCTTTTACTTGAATTGAATTTAGCAAACAATAGAACCAGATACAATCTATGCTCTGAAAAACTCATTAACTCAGGCTACTTTAAATTTTGGCAAACTCTGAGGTGGGTAAGAGCCCTGTATGAGAACGTCGACTGCTTTATACCTTATAACTCACTTCCCAGGGTCCTGAAACATAAAAAGGTCTCACTGGAAATAAAGACGACCAAAAAGATCCTCAGACTACTGGCAGATCTCAGACATGCAGCAGCCCCTCTTCTTCAAAATTAAAAAGCCATAAACTTTTCAACCAACTCTATTTAAGCAGCTTCACCAAATTTATGAAAGGTAGATAGCATTTACCAACAATTTTCCCATTCCTGTCCCTTCTGAGTAATCTGAGTTCCCTCAGAGTTAGCTTCTCTATTCACGTAACTACCAGAATTTCATTTTCCATACCATTAACCATAGTTTTCTTTACATTTCATAAATGCTTTTCAAATCATGGTAGGACTGTTTGAGGGCATTTGGGGTACATTGTTTTGTAGTGTTTTCAGCTCAAATTGAAGAAGCCAGAAGCTCTAGCTTAGCTATCGATTCCAATTATCTATTACTGAATAACAAAATGTAGCAGCTTAAAACAACAGCCATTTTGTTCCATCTCCTATTGTGTTAGTAGGAAATACAGAAAGGATACAGCTGGCAATCTCTCTGTTCTATGTGGTCACTACAGGTACTGAGCTGGTGAACAGACAGAAGTGAGGAGTCTAAGATGATTTCACTCCCAAGGTACCAGGTACCTTGGTGGGGATGGCTAAAAGGCTAGACTTGGCTGGGGCTGTTGGGGAATGCTGAACCATGGCCTCTCCGGCCTGCCAGTCACTGGTTTATGCCAGGTTTCAGAGCACATCTCTCCAGCAAGTTTCAGCAAGGCTAGTTATACTTCTCTCGGGGCACTTTAGGACTCCCAGAGTAAGTGGACCACATACGGGAAGGGGCAGCTGCCAGTTTCTTAAGACCTGCACCCAGACATCCAGAATCTGGTAATGTTCCCTCCACCATATTCTATTGGTCAAAGTAGTTACAAAAAACAGCACTCTGCTTCCCCTCATCCTATTACACAGTAACTTGTTTTTAATCTTCTGGGAGCTACAAATCACTATATTGTAAAGTAACTTCCCCTTTTATCCTTTGAATTAAAGCGTAAAAAGTGCTCATAACCAGGAATAGTCCAGTTGTTAGTCTAGCACTTATCTATAATATCCCTGAACTCTTCACGCTACATAAGAAGATTTGAACTAAAATCTGTGCCTATTCACTTGAATGCAATGCTAGTAATTCAAATTCTATTAGCTTATCTTATACAAATGAAGTTCTTATAATTTTTTACTATACATGTATCTGTACATGTATTTACATGTACATGTATTTACAGCCATCATTTTTAAATGACTCAAAGGGATATTGGGGAAAGAATCCAATGTTCACCATATACACACAATCTCTTGCAAATTTCATGCAAAAGTTAAAATTGCAGCAAATAATTATTATTAATATGATAATATTATATCTATTTATAAATAAAAATATATTTATTTATAAATATATTTTAATTTTATATATTACTAATATATTTATATTTTTATAAATGTTAATATTTATTGAGTGTTACTATCTGCCAAGCACTGTTCTGTATACTTTACATGCATTAACTCATTAAAGCTTCCCAACCCTATGAGGTAGTACTATTGTATTTTCCATTTTGCAAGTATGGAAACCAGAGGGAAAAAAAAATCTAGTACCTGGCTGGCCAGTACTCAACCCTAGATGGTACCACACCAGAGCCTGTGCTCTTCACCCCCAGCCACGTGACCTATAGGTTATCCCCACTGAGAAAGCAGCCACCTCATCCCACACTGCTCTCATCTTGGTGCTGGCTGAAGCAGGATCCATATGTCAGTACCTCGGATCCCCTAACCTAACATCCGAGGTCTCTGATGCAAAACCCCAAACATTTTCTGTCACTGGGCCTTTTATATCTGACACAGGTTAGGAGTTATAGTTTCCAACTTTCTTTCTCTACTCCTAACCCTAAATCAGATGCTTATAACTAAATAGTTAGTTTTTTTTTGTTCTCCCTGAAAAATAAAAAACAAGGTAGGAAGAATACAAAGGCTGGGAACACAGATCCAAATTCTTGCTCAGTTACTGAACTAAGATGCTCCCCCTGCTTCCTGGCATTAACACTGACCCACACCTGTTAACTGTTTCCTGCCACACGTCAGATTTGGTAAGATGAAGATTCGGTAACTGAAGAGAACCTGGCGTACCTGTGTCTGATACACCTGCCTGTTTCTGTGCCTGGTGTGAATGCGCATCTTGGCTCCCCTGTGCTGTCTGATTCAAAGCAGAAGGAAAAAGGAGCCAGGAAAAGAAAATCAGAGACCCAAAGGACCAACAAAAGTACAACTAGAGAATCTAACGAGCTCAGGAAAATGACAAAGTTCAACACTTAACCTTTGGGAATACTGAAATTCATAATGACACTGCATACACCAAGTCTCTGGTGTATATAGCATTGTAGGTTATCCTCCCCAGCGTTACACCAGAAGTCTACAGATAACTACTGGTATCCTTACGTTTATGTCTTAATTAGTTTGATAAGTTGATTTTAAATAATGAAAGTCATCTCTGGAAAGGTCCATTTAGACTTGTGCAGATAATCAGCATCTGCCTCTAATCAAACTGAAATGATTAGCAAATTAAACCCTATAATGAGCATTTTGCATAATTTAGGCAAATTGTGCTTCTTATGCTTAAGAAGGTGAAACAGGGTGAATTTATCAGTTAGATAGTCCTTTAAATCTTTATTAATTATCTAATTTTACCACATATACAGAAACATAAAGAAATACAAATTAAGTTTAGTTTTAGTTTGCTAAAACCTAGTCCTTCCCATTTAGGCTAATTCTGTCATTTGGGACAAATTAACATAATACTCAGAAGAGAAAAAGAACATTTTATTTCAATTTTCTCCGTTAACTCTCCCAGAGGTCAGCTTTACCCAACTTCAATTCAAATAGCATTTTTTACCAAGGAAGAAAGGAAGAAAGAGAAAAAAATTCTTTCCACTCTTATCATTCAGTACTGCAGAAGCCAAGGTTAATTTCAGGCATTCGATCCCACAGTGTTAAAGAAAAACACTCATAAAAACCTAAGTAACCTGCCAATTTTCTTTGTTAGACAAAGAGAAATCAGAAGACAACAAAGCTGCCATCACAACAAACCAAGCTACCACATTATTTTTACCTACAGCAACTACCACAATCTCTAACACACACAGGGATGCTGGCATTTTTTTTTTAAGGATTTCCTCTCTTGACTGACCCAAAATAACCCATTAGCTAACAAAAGTAAGCAACTTTGAGATTTAATAAACAAAGTCAGGTAATAGATTGCAAGAGATTAAGGGATGGTGGAGGAAGAATACAGCTATCATTTCTAACATACCCTGAACTCCCACTTCTCATGAACACATGGTCTTAGAGATAGCCCCTATGTTCTAGAATTAATCCTCTTATTTAAAAAAGAGGAAGCAAAATTCAAAAGTAGACTTTTCTCATGACTACAGATAGCATACTAAAATCTTCAAATAAATCATATCTTTATCCTGCCATAAATTCTACCCAAAATATAGCTCTTTTTTATATGTGTGTCAGAGGAAGTGGTAAATAAAAAGAAGACAAAAAAATCATGCCAAGGTTTAAAAGGGATCTAAAATGAATTCTAACCCATTTTAAAGAGTATACAACAAATTAAATGAAAACCGAGATGGAAAAAAATGAAAAAGCTATCCTTTGCAAATGCAAATCCAATCTATTTGTATGCACAGCCCATTGCATCCCCAAACAACCTGTATCTAGAAAACCAAACAATAGCTCTGATGCACACTAATCAAGCAAACAGTACCAAAATTGTTTCTTTAAGGACTCACTCAAGTGGCAATATTTTTAATATAATTTACAGGGATTTGCATCCACAGGCACTAACAAAATATTAGTCAGTTCATTGACTGGAAAAATCAAGCCTATATTCCAAAGGCTGCTTTTATCAGGCATTTCATAGTGGGTCTCAATTAGACAAGGAATCAACAGTCTATCCTGAAACAACTACAGCTCTGAAGATGACATATACTCAACTGAAAAGACTAATTTTGACTCCAGTCAATATGGTAGACATGGCTCACCTCTTTGCACAACCACAACAAAATTACAACTAAAATATAGAACCATAACTCAGAACCAACAGAAATAAAGTTGAATGAAGTCTGAAAACTACGAAATTAAAGAAACCACATCCATCCAAACTGGTAGGAGATGCACAGACACACAACATGCTGGTCCCACACCCATGTGTGGTAGATAAAAATCTGGGATGGATATATCGGAAGTGAGAAGTCCCAGCTCCACACCAGGCCCCCCAGCCCAGGGTTCCAGTGGCAGGAAGATGAGTTCCCACAACTTCTGGCTACAAAAACCAGCAGGGATTGAGTCAGTGGAAGAAACTTTTGCAGCCCCAAGCAGTTCCTCTTCAAGAACCGACATACAGACTCACTCCCTCTCAGCTCTGGCACTATGGTGGCAGCTTGACAGACACCAGTGGCATGCAGGGGGGTGCTGAGGTATCCCCCCCATCAAGGGGAAGAGACGCCATTGTCCCTTTTCTGGGCCCTCTCCCCACAGAGCCAGCAGGCTGGTGCCTAAGATTCCATCAACTTGGCTAACACTGTTTGACCGGCCTTTGAGGTCCCCAAAGACTCCACACCACCCAACTTACAGGCCTGCCCAAACTTCTGTTTTGCTGTTGCATTTGAATGGCTAGTCTTGGCTCTTGCTTCACAACTTCCTAAATCCTCTCAAACAAGCAGTACCTGGCCTCAATGAGCCCTAGGCCCGGAACTAGCAGCCTAGATTCACAGCTTGGCTTCACCTGGAAATCTCCAAGCCCAGCACAAGTAGCAGCCATCTAGGATTGCTTTACAGCTCAGGCAGAGTGCCCTGGGCAAAACACAGATGGGGGCTGACCTTGGCCTGCATCACCTGGGAAACCCCAGGGCCAGCACCCAGTGGACAGCTACAGACCACATCAGAGCACCACCACCCTGTCCCTGCGCAGCTGATCCTCCACAGAAGGCAGAGGTTGATGGTCAGTGATCACAGCCAATCCTTGCAGCTGACTGGCCTGGGTAAATCCCTCCCATTGATCTGCCAATAGCAATCAAAGCTCAGCTACAAGAAGAGGGTGTACTCAGCACACACAAAGGGCAAACCTCGAGTACCCAGCTTGGTAATAGGGTAGGCTGTGCCACTGGACCCTACAGGACCCTACTACATCAGGGCATACTACCAAGACACTAAGTCAAAGCAGCTCTACCTAATACACAGAAACAGATATAGGAAGGCTGCCAAAATGAGGAGACAAAGAAATATGGCCCAAATGAAAGAACAGATCAAAACTCCAGAAAAATAGTTAAACAAAATGGAGATAAGCAATCTATCAGATGCAGAGTTCAAAACACTGGTTATAAGGATGCTCAAGGAACTTAGTGAGGACCTCAACAGCACAAAAAAGACCCGGTCAGAAATAAAGGATACATTAATTGAAATAAAGAACAATTTACAGGGAAACAACAGTAGAGTGAATGAAACGGAGAATCAATCAATGATTTGGAACATAAGGAAGCAAAAACAAGCAACAGCACAACAAGAAGAAAAAAGAATCCAAAAAACCGAGGATAATGTAAGCAGCCTATGGGCCAACTTCAAGATTGGAGGCACAAAATTCACTTCCTAGGGTTGTCAGGAGAAGATAAAAACATTAGAAATCTATTTGAATATATAATGAAAGAAAGTTTCCCTAATTTGGTGAAGGAAATAGACATGCATGTCCAGGAAGCACAGAGTCCCAAACAAGATGGACGCAAAGAGGCCCACTCCAAGACATATCATAATTGAAATGCCAAAGGCTAAAAATAAAGAGATAGATGGGTGGGTGTGGAAGAATGGGTGAGAAGTGAGGGGATTAAGAAGTACAATAGGTAGTTACAGAATAGCCACAGGGATATAAAGTACAGTATAGGACAGGTAGTAGTCAAAGAATTTACACGCATGACCCAGGTACACGAACAAGGGTGGGGGGATTGCCTAAGGGAATGTGGGCTGCTGGGTGGAGTGGGGCAAAGGAGGAAAAATCAGGACAACTGTGATAGCATAATCAAAATATATACCTTAAAAAATAAAAAATTACAAATACAGAAAAAAAGAAAATACTAATTTCTCTTAACCCTTAAAATATCACCAGCACAATTAAAATGCAAATATAAAAAGCTGAAACACTCAGTTAATCAGCACCTAACATTTAGTCTTATTCACTTACTATTTAATAAACCCCCCTAACCATTTACTATTAAAGCAGAAGAAAAAAAACCAACTGAAAAGCATGAACTTTCTTTCATTTCGCTATTTTTTCCCTTCTCCACTGAATGGCAGCTTATAAGCTAAAGTACAGTGCTTTGGCTCCCCCACATGACACTTCCAGAGCATAATGATCCTGTCACAGAGAAAAGAAAATCGACGCCAAGTATAACCGAGCTCCTTGTGGCCCATCTTTGTCAGAAGAAATCTGTCAAGTATTATTCAGTTTTATTGTCATCATCCTTCATTTACCCCACTCTCTACCTAATCAAAGAAAAATATCATGTATTCAACCCAGAGTTTATCTCTAAATCCCAAAAGGCGAAGGAATTATATAATTAAGAAATGGATGAAAAAAGTGACCGTGAATCTACTGTACCCAAGTTTGCATTATACAGGAATTAACAGTCAAGAAAAATGTGAGCTTTCTATTAAAATACCTGCAAGTGAATTAAATAATTATCACAAAAATTAGTTCCATGACTACAACTGACCAGACCTTCAAAAACCAAAAGTTCTAATTTCAGAAATAAAAATATCACTGCTAATAAGGTCACTTCTTAATTTCAAACATCCAATACAACTTCTAAAGTTAGAAGTATAATTCAGTTGTTTTTATCAGCATAACCAAAGTGCTTAATAAATAAGATAGCTGACCTTTAGTGTTTACCATGTGCCAAGCATTATGCAATTTACATAGACAACTTCATTCAGTTTCACAACAATCCTAAGAGAGATATACTATGCTGTTCTCAATTTTATGGTAGAAGAAAATGAGGCATTCATTCATTGCGAGGCTAAGTAATTTGCAGAGGGTCATAAGAAACCCACTATAAAATTAATCTTCCTAGGTCTTCTCACTTATATTCTCTCCCTTAGCAAACTTCTTTTCCACAATTTCAAATACTACTGTTATTTTGATTATATAACTTCAACCATGACCTTTTGAATACAAAGTAATGTTTGAATTATCCACTGCTTATCTTCATTGGCCCACCAGGACTCATAAACAGTACTTCCACAACCAAATGTATTATTCTATCCCCAAAACATTGCTCCTATTTCTATATTCCCAACACTCACTAACATTACACTATTCTTGTACTCCATATAGCAAATAGCCTGGAGTGATCCTCACTTCACATTCCATTAGTGGTCAAATCTTCAGACTACTTCCGTAATATCCACCATTTCAAAAGACTTCTTTCCATTGCCACAGCCACTGCTATAGTTCAGATCCCACATCCGCCCCTTCATTTGGTCAGTCAACAAATTCCCCTTATATGACATTAACACAGAAATTAGCAATACCCTAACAGAACTCTGTCATAAGTCTCTATTACTTGACATTCTTTTTTTTAACTTTTAATTGTAAAATAGTTATAGACCCACAAGAAATTTCAAAAATAGTAGAGAGAGGTCCCAAGTACCCTTCTCCAAGTGTGCTTCAATGGTTACACCTTACATAACTATACTATAATATCTAAACCAGGACATTGGTACAATGTGTATATAGTTTCATGCCATTTTATCACATCTGTAGATTTGTGAAACAACCACAACGACAGCAATTATTTTTACCCTGAGGGTCTTAGTGCTAATTAATTAAACTCATTAAGCTTTTAATAGACTCAGTCATATGTTCAGTGAGTTGGCAGGTTCACTAGAAGATACGTGAAGTGGTGTCAACTCTCCACTTCCTTACTCAGATACTGCAGTCATCTTTATCATACTAAATTATAACATGTCAGTCCACACCTCAAAAACCTTCAATTCCCCTCTGCCCTCATTTTCCTCTCTTACCCTAGTAATCCTCTGCCCTAGTAATCCTCACTTACTAGCCTCATTTTCCACTCTTCCCCATAATTTAATGACAAACTGCCTTGTCATAAAAATGTACAACCAAGACCAAGATTAATGTGGGAAATAGTACATGAGTGAATTTCCTTGAAATAACAAAGGGAAAGGAATCATTAAGATAATATTAAGTGAACAGAGTATATGACATCTAGGAAATGTCCAGAGGGGTAGGAGTTATATGCTATGGTTAGGAAAATGAGACGATGGAACTGCCTGTGTTCAAGCTGGAAACAAGGAGAAAGAACCACACCACATTAAGGAAAAGCAAGCTGCTATTGCTGGGGGCGGGGGGAGGTTGCCCTCTTCCACCAACCCAGCCTTGGACCAGAGCTCCAGCAGGCACTTTGGCTTCCAACAAAGAAGCAAGAGAAAGACATCACCCTAACCCGCCCATCCCATCCCTCAGGTTTTATCTTCAGGACCTGCAGACTGACAAATTAAACTTCAGAGGTCCCTAAGTCCAAAGACAAAGTTCTCCCAATGGTTTATAAAGCTTGGGATTCCTGTTTGGCAATATTTACACATCATAATCATGAATTAAACTGCAAATAAATAAACTCTGATAAAATTAGAATTCTTTTTATGATTAACATTCCTCAAGACTAGCTATTTTAAGCCATAATCATAAATATTTACTCTCTAGGGATAATTTCTATACAAAGGTGATCCTCACTGATACAGACAGCACAGTCCAGGAGAAAAGGCACCTTCACTAAGTTCTATGTTCTATGACAGTGATTTTCAACCGATGTCCCACAAGAATTTTTTTAAACATACACTACCTGACTATAACAGCCAATATTACAATAACCGTCCAGTGAAAATGAATCAAAATTATACACATTTTTCTTGTGAGATTGGCAAAAAAATACATTTTCTGGTGTGCCACAGAATTTCAGGGGTAAGTTTATGTGCACCATGAGATGAAAAAGGTTGAAAATTGTTGGGAGCCATCCTGTCTGGTTTCAGGGACAGTAGCCTCATTAATGGACAAAAGAGTCCCATGGCTAGGGCTGAGCGAAAAGACCTTGGGGCCATGAGCCACTAAGCAGACAAAACACATCCTCCTGGCAGGAGTGCAGCCCCTGACTCCCTCACTTCTTCCTGCTTGGCCCCGGCAGATGACTGGTTAGCCAATGATGGGTAAGATTCCTCAAGACAGGAGCAACCTAAGACAGGCAGTTGCAATGGGCCATCAGAGAAGGACTTAGGGGTCTACAGAGAAGGGGCAGAAAGACCCTCACCCCTCAGCTTTGTCATAGCCTGAGTCTTCATTCTTTCTGTAAAAGTCTAGTAATCTCCTGGCTGCTTTGCTCTCCCAGCCGGCCTGACTCAGCCTGAATACAATGCCAGACAATGTGGACTTGTACTGGAACACACAGCTCCCAGGACCCAATCTGGCCAGAGAAAGAACATACATTGTTTCCTTTGAGACCTGCTCGATCCTGTTAGTATGAAACAGACACCTGAGCTAAAGCCGACCCTGACCAGAGACAATCCCTGTGTTTCTCCAACTATTATCTGTAAATGATGTCAGTTTTCCATGATTGTAGCTTTTTGGACATTGGTTCATGAGCTTTACATACATACTATGTAACTCTGTGTGAGCTGAACTCATTAAAGACACAGGGCAGGAGATGTTCAGGACCCTTCTCCTCTGAGAGATTGGTTATCTTTCCTCCCCAAGCAGATCATGTCTTGGTAGATTTATTCTCACCCACGACAGCGGGGGAGCTAAAGAGGTGGAGCCCCCCGACAGAAAATCACTGTTCTATGAAGACAGGCCCAAGAGGAGCAGAAAGAATTGGATGTCCTACCACAGGCCCACTAAAGGATCTGTGAGGAGACAGCCAGTCTTATTCTCTGCATCTCAGAAGTTTGCCTTCCCTCTTCCACTGGGACACTGGGAAGCTCTGCATTCACAACACATGAAGTGCTTTGAACTCTGCTCATTAAAGGGACTAAAAGGAAGTATTATTGTGATACCACTTTTGGCCATTTCCCTCATCTGACATGCTCACAAGTTGTTGTGCATACTGGAATATGTGACACTCAGGGTTTATTTAAGAAGGTTCTTTTTTACAAAGAAAAAATAGGAAGACATCTAGCTATAACTTGTGCCTCAGATGACAACTATGTAAGTATCAATGAAGTAAACAGTATGTTTTTTAAAGGGGGTAATTCCATACATAAAATTTAAGAAAAAAAATAAAAGCGAAGTAATTTAAAACAAAATAATACACAAATGATCAGGCACAGTGCATGAAACAACATGATCAAGTACTCAGATGCCGTAACCATTCCTAGGAACACTGTGATTGCAACCCCTTCCCATGCAGACCCACACTGTGCATGTGGTGTGGGCGCCTCCATACCACATCAGTGACGTGCTTTCCCAAAAGGTGAGCCACTCGCAGGAACACTCGGAACAAAACACAGTGTAATCTTTCACCAATAACAGAGTAGTTGCATTTTGCATTCTAGGAACAATCAGGGTATATAAAACCATGGGGGGAAAAACACTTAGTGTTTATTTCTAAAACTGTTTGGTTCTAGATTGAGATCATTAGAAACAGAGTTTGTTTTGTTTTGTTTATTTGGTTCACACAAATATACAAAGAACATAAAAAGTCACACAGCACATGGGAAAAGTCACTGCTGCACAGAATCATCTATCCAGCGCACTGGCGGTGCTCCAGCACCCCCGTCTCCTGTCTATTAAATGCCTGTAGCCCCCATGAATCACTGTGCAGCCACCAGAAGTACCACAAAGGTGTCCAGAACATCCAGTAGGGGAATACATCCCCTTTAGTCTGGAGCCCCTAAACTGAACCAAGAAGCTATCCTCCTAAAAGGCTCAGCCTCACCCTGGCTGGTATGGCTCAGTGGACTGAGCACAGACCTACAGACCAAAAAATCTCTGGTTCAGTTCCCAGTCAGGGCACATGCCTGGGTTGCAGGCCAAGTCCCCAGTGGGGGGCCTGTGAAAGGCAAACGATTATTTCACACATCATCTCACACACTAATATTTCTCACACACTAATATTTCTCTCCCTTTTCCTTCCTTTCCCCCTCTCTAATAATAAATAAATAAATATATATATATACTTTTTTTAAATGGCCCAGTCTGAACAACCTGTACACCTCCATAACTTTCCTTTTCCTGACCTGTTAAAATAAATTATTCCTGGCTCAAGCATAAATCTACTCTTGGATTTTGGTTTACACTAATCTTAGAATATTACATGAGTTATTGTTTAACACAAACTAAAACATACAATGTGATCAAAGAAATGTTAAAAAAAAAAAAAAACAGGTACCAGAAAGAAAAGCTACAAAGGGCATAGAAAAGTCATGGGCTAGATGATGAGACCCTCAACAATGGAGCTGTGTGAATAAAATATTCTCCCTAGAAGCAGCACACATATTATATTAGGAAACTACTTACATTATACTCACATTATATTTCATATACTGTATTTGGTTTCCATTTCTGCCAAGAAGTGTTAGCTAAAATAATATGTCTTAGTAAAATTACACTTAATGCTTTAATTTCCTACATTAATGTAAATCTCTCACCTTGTATGTGAGCAGCTATTCCACTTCCGTTCAGCACTAGTTAAGGTCTAGCTGAGAAGGAATCTGCTCATACACTTCATAACACAATCTGTAATTTACACATTTCAAAAAACCTACAGATCGGATTTTTGCATTCCAGTTGTATGGCTTAATTCTGGGGAGGTTACTTAACCACTCTTTTTTTTATGTATTTTATTGATTATGCTATTACAGTTGTCCCATTACCCCCCCTTCATTCCCCTCCACCCTGAACAACCTCTCTCACCCACATTCCCCCCATTTAGTTCATGTCCATGTGTCTTAAGTTCTTTAGCTTCTACATTTCCCCTACTATTCTTGCCCTCCCCCCATCTATTTTCTATCTACCTTCATTCCTACTTATTCTCTGTACCTTTTCCCTCTCTCTCCTCCTCCCACTCCCCTGTTGCTAAACCTCCATGTGATCTCCATTTCTGTGGTTCTGTTCCTGTTCTAGTTGTTTTCTTAGTTTCTTCTTGCTTTTGTTTCAGGCGTGGTTGTTAATAATTGTGAGTTTGTTGTCATTTTACTACACATGTTTTTTATCTTCTTTTTCTTAGATAAGTCCCTTTAACATTTTATAAAATAAAATAAGGGCTTGGTGATGATGAACTCCTTGAACTTGACCTTATCTGAGAAGCACTTGATCTGCCCTTCCATTCTAAATGAAAGCTTTGCTGGATAGAGCAATCTGGGATGTAGGTCCTTGCCTTTCCTGACTTGGAATACTTCTTTCCAGCCCCTTCTTGCCTG
>CM052541.1:115160459-115190108 GCA_028533065.1 Trachops cirrhosus | reverse complement strand
ATCACATGGAGGGTTAGCAACAGGGGAGTGGGAGGAGGAGAGAGGGGAGAAAGGTACGAGGAATAAGTAGCATGGATGGTAGGTAGAAAATAGACAGGGGGAAGGCAAGAATAGTATGGGAAATGTAGAAGCTAAAGAACTTATGACACATGGACATGAACTAAACGGGGGGAATGTGGGGGGGAGAGGGTGTTCAGGGTGGAGGGGAATGAAGGGGGATGATAATAGGACAACTGTAATAGCATAATCAATAAAATGTATTTCAAAATATGAACTGTACAGTAAATAAATGAATAGTGAATTCTCAATAAATACTTGCTGAATGGATTGCTTAATAAAGGAAATAAATTACCATACTCATTCTCACAAAGTATAAGTGAGGTGCTCATGATATATAAGTTCTAATTCAAATATCACTCACATTTAACTCTGTCGATAGCCAAGTTTTCAAACTCCATCAAAGATATGGTTTCAGTGGGTGGCTGCAAGTAAAACTGAAGGCTGTGAGGGTAGCAAGCATTCCTCTGATCACCTCCCAACTTCAGTTTCTTCCTCTTTCCTCCAGAAAACTCCATTGTTACCTTATAAGCACATGAAAACGTTGAAACGATGGAAAGTGGACTTGAATAGAAAACAACAAACCAAACATAAACAAAAGAAACTGTAACTCTACACGCACAGGAAAAAAAATAACGAAGTTCAAGGGCATATCTCTGGGTGATGTCTTTCTGTATTTTCCAGATTATCTACGATTCACCTGTAACAATTTTGTCATTAGTTGGGGGAGGGGAGTGCTAGAGAAGACGCAGGTGGTCATCCTAACTTCCATCAACAGGAGAGTCAGGTGATGTTGCCTGCTCACTCTAAGACTGTGTGCCACTGTCCTTAGACTGACGTCCCAGGAGTTAAAATGAAGTTTATACCGGCTGCAATCCTCTACTCGTGGGAAAGCGCGGTAGGTTCTATATAATAAGAAACTTACTGGACCGGGTCCAGTTACTTCCTATCTTAATGACCCGTGGAAACAAAACAACTGTCTTGAATCCAGTCTTTCGGAATTCCTTCTAGGGAGCATCCACAAGTTCCTTATAAAAATTTCCGTCCCCGATCCTTCCCAGACCCCCCTTCTGTGAAGCTATCTCTACTGAACCAACTCACAAGCACCTGAGTCTCTGGCCCAACAACCAACCCAATAACCAGTACCGGAGCCAGAACGATCCTTCTGCTTCCACTGCCCGCTAAGCGCTTTCCCTTCTTTCTCGACTTGCGAGCCTCAACACCAGCATTGCTGTACCTCCTAAATCCACGGAAACGTCTCTTACCTGCAACCGCACCAAGAGAGACAAACGCCCACGGGCCGGCTTTCCCGGGTGGCGGGAGATTTCACTTAAACTGGAAGCGGAAATGACTGACAGAAGTCCCGCCCCCGAACGTCCCGCCCACGCTGCGCGGGCCTAAGGCGGGCTAAGGGCGCGCGCCTGAGAGCCTGCAGGGTAGAAGGTAGGTAGTAGCTTTTAAAGGTGGATAGTGGGGTGCTGGAATGGTGATAGCAAAAACTTCCACAGCCGAAGACTCTAATACCAATAACTGTGTTTGGGGGACCAGAAACGATTCCAGAAGTTGACAATGTGGCGCTTTAACCCACAAGGCTGGCACGCATCACTTTCGATCTGGGGGAGAATGGAGGAAGAATAGGCATTTACCAAGCTCATTTTATTGCACCTGGCTCACTCTTAGGAACTCGTAGTTGTATTTTTTAAGTACTTTAAATTTTATTTTTCAATTGCAGTTTACATTCAATATTGTATTATTTCGGGTGTACAACATAGTGGTTAGACAGTCATACACTTTACAAAGTGTCTCCCCACCCCATAGAAGCTCTGATTTGTCTAGTTTTAATATTTCAGCGATCCTGTCGGGTAAGTGGCATTACCCCATTTTACCGATGAGAAAACAATAGGTAAAAGATCATCGTTAGTGTGCCCACCTATGTACAATGCTTATTTTGTTTTTTCTATTGGCTAGCAACCCCATCAAGACACATAGTTTTTCTGTCGCAAGGCAACCCCATCAAGTTCTGCTCTCTATCTTGGGCACGCCCCACCCCGCCCCAACGCTTCCCACAAGTGAGCGCCTAGAAAAATATCTGGAATGAACTAGAATGAGTGAATGAATGCACACACACAGAAAAGTCTCTCTGGGATCTACAGAAATTAGTAAAAATCAGGCTCAGAGGGAAAAAAATAAGGGTAGAATAAGATATCGAAAACGCTAGGGAGAAAGCGGATCTCGGACTTCAGACTCTCGGAAGAGGCGGGTCAAAGCCACACCAGCACGGTTGTCAGTAGGGTTTTCTAGAGCTGGAAATAAAACACTCTTGTGGCCTCTAGGAGGCGTGTCTCACTTACAAAAGTGGCCGAGCAAGGCTCTAGTGAAAGTAGGCACTAGAAATTAAGATCACGTTGAAATGTTCAAGTTTTTAGAAATGCAAAATATATTAAAACAGTATTAAGCTTCAGAGCACCTACCCAGCATTGGCCAAACTGTGAGTGGCACTGACTTTGTACCAAGATGTGTTCTAAGTGATTTACATGTCAACTCATTTTATTTGCATTACCATATTAGGTAAATTCTATTATTAACCCATTTTACAGATGAGGAAACTGTAGAATGAAGAAGTTAAGTGACTTCAAAGATCTCAATAAGTGACACAGCCAGCTTCCAAGTCAGAGACTGTCTCCAAGCACCACAACGCTAACGATCACACTGCACCTATTCCACTATTATGATAGCTGTACCTCTGTAATTCCTCCCTGTATCAGACAAATAACTGATATCATCTGGCCCCAAAAAGATACCTGACAGCATGAGAACTGCCTGAAAAAACCTAGAGCACAGACCATAGGAATATTTAGGAGAGTATCTGATCTCTTGATAGGAAGGAATCTAAATATAACAAGTTACAGGAGAAAAATCTAAAGATTTGACTTTAAAATTATAAAATTTTTTTCAGTCATCAAACTGTAGATGTTCACCATAAATATATATCAAAAAAGCTAATACTATTAAGATGTGAAGTATTTCAATTAATTTGAAAAAATCCTAAGATGCAAATTGGAAAATAAGAAAAGAACAACAGATAACTCAGACAAAATAACTAATGATAAAATGTGAAAAAATTGTTTATCATTCACAGCAAAGAAATTACTCCCTACAAAATTGACCAAAAAAATTACAGTGAATACTCAGTGTTGGGAAAAGTACAGTACAATAGGCTCATGTAGGAGTTGATTGTGGTGTTATAATTCCAGAGTACAGTATAGTAATGTGTATTACAATCCCTAAAAGAATTTATACACTTAGACCAGTAATTTCACTTACATAAATCTGTCCAGAAATGGACACCAAAATTTGTGTTCAGGGAACTTCATTGCACCATTGTAAGAGTGAAAACCCAGAAAAAAGAATAAATAAATTATGGTATATTCATGCCATGGAACATTACACAGCCATTAAAAAAATATTATGTTTTGAAGAATACCAACCTGCAAAAATGCTCAGGATACTTCAAGTTGACAGAACAGAATACATAAAACCACATGTGCCCTATGATCCCAATTTTGTAAAAAAATTACTTGACAACATTAAGTTTTAAATTATTTTTTCTAGTAAGTAAAGGTACTATATATTCATTGTGGACATTAATATCAAAAAGAAAAATCCAGCTATGATGCTGCTATCCACTGATAGCTTCACCCAGTGACACTGTTAACACTTTGCTTCAAGCAACAGAGCCTCACGGTTGATGAGAACTAATGAAAGTTCCCATTATTTACATTTTTCTGTGATGCTTCTGACTACTATGAGGAGGCTGCCCTCTGCCACTCCTCCTGTCCAAACATGCACTAATCCCTGTCCTCCCCTTATTTTACAGTCTCAGCAGATGTTATTCATTATAATCAGAATTTTAGGAGTAAGACAGCCCCTGTGATCTATACTGATCTTTATTTAATTTTTCTTGGCTTTATCCTCAATCTGGTGTTTAATTGTCCCACCTTTATTGCAAATGGCAATGCCCCTGTCTCTACAATAGTTAATGTCTATTAAATATTTCTTTGGACAGTTAAAAATAGTCTACCACAAACAAAAATGCTTACATTAGTGGCAACTAAGACACTGGCAGTGAAGTAGAATATATGAGCATTTGATGATATTTTCAAAGTTCTATCTTAATCATTCAACAAACATCTAAAGGCGTCCCACCACATGATACCAAGGTTTGGTGACTTTATTGCCTACACATGCCCTCCAACTTAACAACCAGCTCTTCCCCAAAGAAGGCCTTGCACTTCCCTGCCTTCTGTCTCTCTTGACAATGGTCTCTCCACTTCAAGAGATTTACCCCTCCCTACAGTGAGACTCCCACCTATCCAGCAGTAGTCACACACTGCCTTCATCCTACTGAAATTTTGCTGTGCCGCCTAGGTTGCTCCTCATTTACACCCCATGTTCTTTGTAATTTCTGTACAGTACAGTTTTTCTCTAGTGATATTTCTTTACTACATTGGTTCTTAACCTTTTGGGCCCATGAACCACTGGATGATCTAACATACACACCGCTCAGAAAAGTGCACCTGCACACCAAGTTTGTACACTACTTCAAAAGGTTCATGAACACATATGCAGCAAGTTAAGAATACTAGCACTACTAGCTTTCAAGCTTTTTTCCACCGATCCTTTTGTTTGTCTTTGTGATCCCTAAAGTGCCTGCCATACAAAGTATCTTCCAAATTAAAAGTTTAATTTTGAGGTAATGTCATTTTATGACCAACTCAAGAGACGACTGCAAAAATATGCTCATGTTTAACATTACCAATATGTTACTAAACAAGTCTTGTAATAGTTACCTTTCCTTTCATCATTTTATAAATCAATTTTAAACCTCAGACAACAAAGTCGTCTCTGTGTGTAAGCTATTTCAGCATCTTTAATGTTTTCTAAATGCCAGTTTGGTTCACTACCTGTGAAGGGGGTTTTCTGTACCTACAGGCAATTGTGGTATGAATCTACAAATTATAGTACCAATTATGCACAATGTTATACGTTTCAGTAGCCATGTTTGGTAAATTACTGCAAGCTCTTTAGTGTATTTCATCAACAAAAGTGGGTTCACACTATGCTCAGCCCTGGCAACCAAAATGTGTGTAAGTTACAAACCCTGACCTCACAATTGGGGTCAAAAAATACATATAAACTGTTACTTCCACTAGGCCATAAGAAGCATCTCAAAAGCAGGAACCACTGTATTATTTATCTTTATAACCCCAGTGTCTGGCACTCCATGGGCCCCCAACAAATATGTATTATACTCACCTGACGTAAAATGTGAGAGATGTATGAGAGACATGATGGGTTCAGCTGGACAGTTCAACAGATGGTTTTAATCAAATGTGACTCCAACCTATAAAACTTCCAAGTCCTCATCTGAAAATTTCATACACATTCCTTCCAGAATGACTTGGCTCCTTGGTTTGTCCTGTAATAAAGCACAGAGTACCTTCTCTGACAGAATTTCCATGAATCATCACTGCTTAATTCAGGCCTGCCCTGGGTATTACCCAACTACAGACAGTCTGTCCCACAGAGCAGGCACCTTGAGATGACTCCACAGTTTCAGGAGTCCTGTCCTGTAGTGTGTCACACTTACAGGTAGGATTTTAGTTGCCATGCTTGGTAAATCAAAGTGAGTGTCCATTCTCCCCCTGGGCAGGGTGTGTCACCCTAAAAACCAAAGACATGGTGTGTTTTTTTACCCGGTGAGGACGCTAGGAACTCTAGATCCTGCCAGCTGTTTGCCATGGAAAGCAGGACAGGGGGCATTTCCAGCACAATAGCGTACCCATAAAAGCTAATGTACAGCTAACCTGGCCCCTCCACCCTTTCTATCCCACTGCTCATCTCTGGGACATGGCTAGGGAACCCTTAAGGAACACATCATTCTTTCTTCCTTTGCTTCAGATTCCTTTTATCAATCTAACATCAAGGAGCAAGAGAACTAGAGAAAAATCCTATTCTTAAAGAGAAGGACAGGGAGGAAGGGTGACCCTTCCATATATCAACATTATGTGATTTATTCCAGGAATACTAATTGAGCACCTTCTAAGTGTCATGCAGTGTTCTCTGTGCTGGGGATATAAGAATGGTGAAATAGCCCCAAATCCCTGACCTCATAAACCTAATGTTCTAGTAGGAGAGAGAGACAATAAACAAGAGAAGTATATACATTACTATGTTAAATAATGATTTTCTTATTTATGGATATTTTTAGAGAGAGAGAGAGAACATTGATTTGTTGTCAACTTATTTATGCACTCATTGGTCGATTCTTCTATGCTCCCTGACTGGGGATCAAACCCACAACCTCGATATATCAGGACAACACCCTAACCAACAGAGCTACCCAAACAGGGCTGTTAAATAATAATTTCTAAGAAGAAAAAAAGATTAAGCAGAGAAGGGGGATATAAAATTTTTGGAACAGATATTGATATTTTAGAAAGAACAGCCGGGAAAGGCTGACTAAGAATATGACCATGAAGGAGAGACTAGAAGAAAATTAGCAATTTAGTAGTATATATATTTAGGAGAATAGCATTTCCAGTAGATGAAAGTCTTATCATAATTCCATAGTATTTAAGACAATGTGATGTTGGCACAAGAACAGACAAATAAGCAACGAAACAGAAGAGGGCACAGAAATGGATCCACACTTGTGAAGAAATATGGTATACGACAGATCCACTGTACTAATCAGTGGAGAAAAAGTGGACATTTCTACATGGTCCTGGGACAATTGGCTATCTATATGGGGGGAAATGTGTTTCCTACCTTCTGCTAGACACAAAAATCAATTTCAGATGATTTAATGACTTATGTATGAATAGCAAAACTTTAAGAATTTAGAAAAAATATACAGATGGTCTTGATATAGCAAAGAATTTCTTAAAACATTAAGAAAAAGTACAAACAGTTCTGGAGGTGATAGTAGCAATAGTTGCACGACAATGTGAATATACTTAAGACCACTGAACTGTGCACTTAAAATGATTAAAATAAGTTTTGTGTAAATTACATCAATTTTTCTTAAAAATCACATAAACATACATTGTTATAAGATTTATTTATTTATTTTTAGAGAGGGGAAGGGAGGGAGAAAGAGAGGGTGAGACATCAATGTGTGGTTTCCTCTCAAGCACCCCCTACTGAGAAGAACCTGGCCCGCAACACAGGCATGTGCCCTGACTGGGAATTGAACTGGTCACCCTTTGGTTTGCAGGATGGCGCTCAATCCACCGAGCCACATCAGCCAGGCACATACATTTTTTAATGAGCCACAAATTGGGAAAAGAAAGTTGTCAGCTATAATTAATACAGGAGTAATATCAAAATATATTCAATTAAAAAAGATAAAAACACAATAGAAAAGAGGGGGGAAGCCTGCATAGATACTTCACAACAGAGGAAACATAATGACCAAAAAATGTATGAAAGTATGTTCAACCATATTAGTAATTGAGAAAATGCAAATAAAACCACAATAATAGCCCTGGCTGGTGTGGCTCAGTGACTTGAGTGCCAGCCTGTGAACCAAAGGGTCTCTGGTTCAAGTCCCAGCCAGGGCACATGCCTGGATTGCAGGCCAGGTCCCCAGTAGTGGGTGCTTGAGAGGCAACCACACATTGATGTTTCTCCCTCTCTTTCTCCCTCCCTCCCCATCTCTCTGAAAAATGAATAAATGAAATCTTTTTAAAAACCATAATAATATAATATTCCACATCCACTGGATGGACAAAAAATTTAAAGTCTGAAAATATCACATTGACAGAAACTCATGTACTCGTGTAGAAGTATTAATTGATGCAACTACTTTTGACAAGTTGGCATCATCTGGTAAATTTGACACTTTGTCTCAGTGCAGTAATTCTACTCTAAGTATATTCTCTAAAGAAATTCTTGTGCATAAGGATCAAAAACCATTAACAAGAATGATTATAACAACATCAAAATAGTAAAACATTGGAAACTACTCATCATCAAGAAAATGGGTAATGAATTGCAGTCAATTCACAGTGGAATATGAAAAAAACAGAATGAATGAACTACAATTAAGGTTAACATAACATGGATGAATCTCAAAACATGTTAACTGAAAAAGCAAACCACAGAAAAGTACATCTATGTGCTGGATATCTTCCATTCTACCCTTCACCCTACATGCCCATCCTCTCCCCTGCTCTCTGCTCCCGACTTGTATGAACCATACGAGGTCTGTTCAGAAAAAGTCCAACCATTGTTAATATAACAAGAATGTTTTGCTCGACATTAGTGTCACCTGGCAGGCAAGGAGAGTGGACTGGAATGAGCATGAGTGAACAATGATGACTTCACTGTCCTTGTCAGTGGGAGCAGTAGATGCCGTTGAGTGAGAATGTGTACTGTGTGGCCGTCGCATTCAAAATGACTGAGTAGAGCAACACATCTGCATCAAATTTTGCATTAAGCTTGAACATTCCACTGTGGAAACTATTTGGATGATTCAGAAGGCCACAACCATGGCAACTGGTAATTGGCAGCTTCATCACAGCAACGTACTGACTCATGTATCACATCTTGTGCAGAGTCTCTTAGTGAAACATCAAATCACCCAGGTGGCTCAGCCTGGCTACAGCCCAGATTTGGCACCCCGTGACTTCTGGGTTTTCCAAAACTAAAATCACCTTTGAAAGGGAAGAGATTTCAGACTGTCAATTAGATTCAGGAAAATATGACAGGGCATATGCTAATGGCAACTGGGAGAACTGTGTGAGGTCCCAAGGTGCCCACTTTCAAGGGGACTGAGAAATCATTGTCCTATGTACAGTGTTTCTTGTATCTTCTTCAATAAATGTCTCAGTTTTTCATATCCCAGGCTGGACACTTTCTGGACAGACCCCAATATGTGTTCCTGTGCCATCTGCTTCCAGGACTCCTAAAGTTACCTAGGGACCCCAGTAGGAAATGGGAAGGAAGGAAGAAAGTGAGATGAATGTATTTATTCCCCTAGCTGCCTCTCCGCAACGGTCTTTGCTCCTCTAATGGTGAATGACTCTAGAGGAGTCCCTCACTCTGAGTCTGCTAACAGCTCCCTTCCCTCTACCTTTCAGGTCTCAACACAGTGTAGACTTAAAAATGAAATCCTAGTTGATTTAACTACTAATCCTTATGGTTCCTGATTTCCACACCTTTACAGATAATTTCTGCAAAAAAAAATCCACCTTTGAATTAATCTATATTGAGTGTGCCATCTGTCTTTTCTTGGATCTTGATGGGTACATTCAGCATTCATATAAACGCTTTTAAAAAAGTGAAATAATGTATGGTTCAGGGATACATACTACAGGTAGAAAATTATCAAAAAGAATTCAAGACAATTAACTCTGAGGAAGGGAAAAGGATGCACTGTTGGGGACACATGAAGCCTTGAAGGTTCTGGTGATGTTCCAGTGCTTGTGCTCAATTGCGAGTACATGAGGGATCCTTTTATTCTTCTTTAAGCAGTACATAATGCATAGTGGGAATTTTAAAAGAAAAGAATAAACACAGCATGACAGCCCAAGAAACAGGAAAGTCCAATTATTCTTCCTCCCCATAGTATCCCATTGGGGAGTGTTTGAAATAGTTTTCACCCTTATTCCCTCCCCCTTCCACCCCATACCTCATCTCCACTTCTCACCCCCCAAAGCCCTCTGCCCTCTCCTTTCTCTCCCTGTGAGACCCAAGACAGATCTGGTGTATGATAGGGACTCAGATTTTTTCACAGCATGGACTGCTGACAGCTCAGTGCGGAGGTTTCCTGCAGACAAATATACACGTGAGGGCCCCTGCCACTTCACCCATGGTCCTGGGACCAGGAGCTCACCCTGACAACACAGGTCCTCTTCCTTGTCTGTCTCCCTTATCTCTGAACCACTAGATGACAAGATCCACAGATCCTTTTTACCTACAGCCACCAGCCAAACCTAAATTCTCAGCCCCACCTGAACCCCCATGCAGCTTGTCCTGCCTGGAGCTCCTCAGCACCCTGCACACATCTGGGAGGAATGGTGTCGTAGATGTGCTATCTGGCCCTCTCACTTGGGGTAGCATGGTGTGGAGCTGAGCACAGAATCCTGAATCTGGGTGGGCCCAGTAAGAGATGTGAGACAGGAACTCTATGAAGTTTAATCCAATACCTTTGCTTCAAGTTTATCCATGTGTTGTGTGAGTAGGAGGGGTGTGTGAAGTGAATCTCACAATGAACATACTATTGAATAAAACTGTTCTTGGTGTATATATATCATATATATGTATACATGATAAGAAGAACAGAAAAATTTGACCTTGGGTTAGGCATGTGGAAATAAGTTTACTTGTATTTATGAGCACCACTTATCATTGATGGATAGTTACCCTATGCACCATAATTTTAGGCATTTCATTACTCTGTTAATTTTTAACCAAATTAATTTTATTATAGTACTAATTACACATGCTAGCTCAGACCATCCAAGGACCATAAGAAATATCTATTTTAGGTAAGCACACAACCCAATTTGGTGCCTAACAATTTAGTGGAATGTCCCTTATTGTTTTTTTCCCTATTTAAGCTGACTGGAATCCACTGTGCTAGACGCGCATACTTAGAATCACCTTACTGATGTTAAAAGGAATTTATTTGAAGAAAGAGATCATGAGAAAAGAATCTAAGCAATTAAGGAACTGCCCTCTAATACAGTTTTAATTTTTTCTCTTCAATTCATGACATTTTTAAATATATTGTCTATAGAACATGATAAATGAGAACTCCTAAAGTAGATTGGTTATTTTACATGAATTCAACCAGATCTTGGCATCATCACTGTCCTATGGACCAGAACTACTCTGAATATTTGAGTTTTTAATAGGAGACTGGTTATTAGACCATGCACTCCTGGAGACCAAGCTACTACCTCACTCATTTCCACACTCCTGCCTCGACCACAGCTCCTGGCACAGGACGGATGTTCCATCGCTGTCTGCTGAACTGGATTGAACTCTTCTTGTATTTACGCCTCACTCCAGATGGGTTCTCATACGCTTCATGACGTAATCCTCCACAGAAGATGTGTTTTCACTTTAGGTTTTGGCTTTCCCACTGAAATTCCTGATCAAAATATTTTCTTTCAGTTGGCTGATTTTTAGAAGCTGAAGTAGGTGTAAATATGATCCTGTTAGGGGGCCAAGATTTAGTTCCAACCTGACTGATAATCATGTCCAAATTTTAGGATTCTTAGAAAATCATTTTAACATTTTAGAAAATGGAAATTAAAAAATAAAAGTAAATCTACCTTACTCTGACTAATGTAAACATTTCAGGATCCATGTTCAGGGTTATCGTAAGCAGAGAGAAAAAAGGGAACTTCCTAACACATGTGAAATCACCTTATCTGCATATTCTTCTCCTTGAACAACAAAACGATCTGTCAGCCATGGGCCCATGTGGTAAAAACTTCATCCATCTAGAAGGAACATGTTTCTTTCTTATGAGATTAAATATTTTAGGGTCAGTGCCCCAGAAGCAATGTAGCATGTACTTGGGACTTCACTCTAAATAGGCTTCTCACCTACTGCTCTCTCTCCAGACCTCTCTGCCCCTTGAGGGATAAGGTGACGTGCCCCCCCCCGCCCAGATCAACTGCTACAACCTCTCTCACAGGGACAGGCTCCTTTTCCTCCGCATTGGATACTACCTCCCCTTCACCCAAACACACACACATGCTCAGGCCACACAGGCAACTCTTCAAACCAAGCTCAGTCTTCCCCAGAGTACATTTATGAAGGAATTAGGTTGTTTTGTGCTCTTTCCAGTGGATTGATAGGAGCAGATGTTTTCCTGGAAACTCTGTTTAGTGATCTCCACTGTGGGAATTTTTTGTCTGCTATATGCAGTTAATCCAATCTCTTGTATATTAACTCCAGACTTTTCCAATTATCTTTGTTTCCTAGTAATGGTATTGGCATTTGTGGAGCACGTTACAGTTTTCAAAGCAATTTCATTTATACGCTCTAACCAAGGATTTCTCAAATCAATTGAATCTCTAGGCTCTTTAATATGCTCTTTATTCAACTATAATTTCCATTTTTCCTTTCATTTTTATGATACGCTTTAAAAGTTTAATACAAAGCATATCCTGGGTCATCCGTGAGACTCTGCTATTTCCAAATAGTGCTGTATGACTTTGGTGATCACCATTGCATGTGACACCAATCCCACTGGTATCGTCTGATACCAGATATAATCATCTGAAAACACACAGGGTGGCTTGTCTGTATTGGTAAGCTGCCCTTAGATTACCAGCAGGTTCTAAAGGCAAAATGTCAGTCATCACCTTGCCTCACCAGTGTTCTTAATTGGATTTTTTTAAGTTATAAAATCAAAAGTTGCTTTTATCTTACAGTCATGATTTGCCATTGGAAGACATTCTATTCTCATGAATAAGTGTTTAGTTTCTTAAGACATTTGATAAGTTGAGGTTTGGTTTGCTATTGTGAAAACAAACCAGCACAGAAAAATAAAGTACTATTGAAAAGGTGAACCTCAACATGAAAATGATTCCTTAAAGCCAAATAAGGTAAATAATACTTCAGTTCATTGAACAAACCGATTTCATAGTAGTTGAATAGATATTTGTGGTAGAACTCTTGGGTTTTCACCAGGTTTATAACTTAGTGATTCCAAAGACCCTGCGGAGCCCGTCCAACCAGTACTCAGTTGGTACTGCAAATAGAAGGATCCCCCCATTCTGCCTTTGTAAATACAGACTTGCAATAGTGTACAATCAGTATAAAATTTTTGTTTGCATTTTGCAGGGAACAATTAAATTGATTGATCCTCTGATCCATTGTAGTGGTTAGAAACAAATTCACTTTTTACATAGAAAAATAAATAAGCAACCATGGTAAAGACAATGACACAGATAATGAGTTACTGTGGTCAAATAAAAAATATCAAGTAAAAAAGTGACTAAATCTTTCTATAATTACCTCAACATCATATGCTCTTTAATTTTAGCAAAACATCATCCAGAAAATTAAATTAATACTGTTAATTGGAATTGTATTGATTTTACAATTTTGCATTTAACATATAAGTGTTATTTAGGTTTTATGTGGATATCTTTAGTATACACATATAAAAACTATCATAATAACAATGACATCAAAATGAAATACATCAACTCTGGATATTCTCAATTATTTTCTTTCTCTGAAGGGCTTATTTACATTACTCAAGTTTGAGAAATTCTAATCTAACCATAAATAAATTAACAGTAAATATTTTGATTTATAGTGTTTCTCAGTATGTGCTACCCACAGTAACTTAAAATGTTTTTTGACAAACTTAGAAATTTAAAATCAATTTAGATTTTAGAAATTTAAAAAAATTAATCAGTTCTTACTTTCTCCTTCAATAATTATCTTATTTGAATTAGAGAGCATGGACTTTTATGACTAATTTCCAGAATTCACTGGCTTAAGAATAAAAGCACTAGGGTTCTGAAGTGTTTAGTTTGTGGGAGGCAATGTTGTTTTTTAAAAACACTCTTCCAAATGACTCAAGGTTGTTTAGAACATCCATTAACCCTAATGGAGTTACAAAATATTAAGGAAAAAAATGTGTTTTAGTAGGTGTATCTTTCAGAGCTAGAAATAAAACATTTTATAGATTTATCCTTTAGCTGTATGTGGATAACCAAGCAACAATATTAATATCTCCATTGTGCATATAATTTTTAATGTACTATTCAAAATTCCACACCTACCTTGAATTCAACAAAGCATATGAAAAAGTGCTGGGAAAAAATTGAAACACCAAAAATGTTTGCTAATGATTCAAATATGTACTTAAAAACTCAAGAGTTAAATAACCTAGAATGAATATATATTTATATATATTCAAATGTAAGTAACTGTACTCAAAAAACTAAACTAAATAATAGCTAAATTATTTGACAGATATTTATATTTAAAGTAGGTTTTTCCTAAATAATTTTATATTATAAAATGCCCAGATGAGGCAATGTGTCATAGTTGGTGGTTTAAATTTGGAAGTGAAATTAATTCAACTTTGGAAGCAAGAATTTTCTGACTCCCCACCCCCTCCCCTGCCCCAAGGGTAGAGACTGAAGGTTCTATCTGAGCTTCTGACCTCCCGGCCAGAGCCTGGGGAAAGTCTTCTGAAGTATCTGTCTTGATGGGTGCTGTGGAGAAGGCAAAGGAGAGTAGAACCAGAGTTGCTTTAAGATTCAGTCTTAACTCATTCTTAACTTCAACACTCATATAATCAATAATTCATAAAAGTCTTTTTATGTAAACTCTTATTAGCGCACATGTGCAGGAAATCATAGTCTGGCTGGTAAACTTTCCCACTTTATTCTTAAGACTAATCATTTCAAGGCATCAAGTATAAAGCTTCTAGGTCTATTTCTCTCATTCTTTTTTTAAATTTTATTTTAATTATTGCTCAAGTACAGTTTTCTGTCCTTTACTCCCATCCCAGCCCACCCACCCATTCCTCCCCACCTCCCTCCCATTTCCACCCACCCCTAGTTTTTGTCCATGTGTCCTTTATATTTGTTCCTGTAAACCCTTCCCATTCTCCCCTGAAATTCCCTCACCTCTCCCCTCTGGTCACTGTCAGCCTGTTCTCTATTTCAGTGTCTTTGGCTATATTTTGCTTGTTTGTTTGTTTTGTTGTTTAGGTTCCTGTTAAAGACTGACAACAATCTGAGCTCTGGGCCACCTGGAGTTTTAGCTCTGGCAAGTCTTTTAAAGGAGAGGTAGGAAGGATAATAAAACACAGAAGAAAAGGGTTCTTGTCCACACCAGATACTGAAACAATTGCTACCCTATGCTTAGGGTAGTCAGATATTACTTCTATTCTTGCCAAAAAAAAAAAAAAAAGACCTTTAAGCAAAAAAAAGACGTAAAATATCATGTGTTTGAAGTCAACTACCTATTTCTCCAAATCAACTTCTCTCACACCAACATTAATACTAGGGTAGAAAAGATTTCCCTAGCCCCATAAGAGGGAAACCCTTCAAATCACAATACTCTCGTAAAGAGTAGTGTCTTGCACAAGGAGAGACAGAGAGCATTAAAGGTCCTCTGTGTTGCTGCTGCTTCCCTTGGGTAAAAATTGGAAAGAAGTCTGATTTTGCATCTCAGCATGATGATTAGAACTATTGTTTCTGAAGGTAACCACAGAAATCACTTTGGATATTTTAGTCCAGTGCCTTGATTCCCAGATGCTGGTCTGGGAACCACTGATGAGAAAACTAAGGATGAGGTGATTTAGAAATGTGTGTAGAACCACAGCAATGCTAGCAGGAAAAATAGCAATACAAGTTTAAACTAAGATTTATCCAGAAAAATTAACGTCTGTCTTTAAGAAATGTACTCATTTATTGTCAACAAATCAAGAAACCAACAGCCTTATTACTCTTACTGAAGGAAGACTGAACTCCAACTAGAAGATACACATTAAAGAACACTCAAGGGACTGGAGCCCATTCACTTCCCAGTCCCCAGACCCGACACACACACACACACACACACACACACACACACACACACACACACACACACCAGTATTGCACAGCAGCTATATCCATACTTACCCAGCTCACATACCCAGATCTGAAGCCCAGGGTGTTATTCTAACCCAAATCTCATTTTATGCAGAAAGGCTTCATTTTCCCCAGAGGAGTTGAAGTTGCTAGGCTGAGATACATGAAGCCAGAGGTGCTTGTGAGGGCGGAAGGAGTACAGGGTGCAGTTGCAAATGCAAGAGCCGAAAAGCCAAGTCTGAAGTGGAAGAAGCATCGGCAGGACTCAGCTCCTGATGCAAGAGAAAGTCCAAGCTGGCTAAAAATTTAACACTCCTCCCTCATATATTTTAAAGGCCTTTTGAAATTACCCTCACCCTTCAGTAAAGGACTTCATATATAGATATACAGGGTTAACTGATGAAAAGTGTGTGTGCACATGTCAAGGTATCTACTCTACCTCACTCCCTCCTGGGTTTTAGTAGAGAAAGGACATCAACACTCTGTGGATTTGCCAACTGGTGCTTTGCAGAGAAAGGAGACCCACATACTGTAGCACCACCTTCACTGCCTGCAGAATAAACTAAACCTGTGCAGACCTGAGGACCATCTCCCCAGCAAGGTTCTGCTACTTTAAGGACATATCTCTGGCTTAGGTAAGGTAACTGAACAGCACATCAGAGAATGTGGGAGCAGAGAAGTGGGAAATAGATTCTCAGATCTCTTCTCTATACCAAAATTTAAGAGTATTCTGGCTTATCTTTGGCCTCCAATAGCTCCTCCCTTCAATTAAATGCAAAGGAATTAAGCTAATTTCTTTAATGGACTCAAGAAATGTATATCTACCCGTTCATTTATTCATTCATTTCACAAAAGTTTGTTGGATGCCAAGCATGGGTGGACTGGGAAAGAAGGCGAGATGGGATACAAGGAGCTCAGAATGTTATCACTTTGGATATTTTAGTCCAGTGCCTTGATTCCCAGATGCTGGTCCGGGAACCACTGATGAGAAAACTAAGGATGAGGTGATTTAGAAATGTAAGTCAGTACAAGGTTGGGAGGCATTGTTTTTCATGCTGAGAATATGTCCTTCCAGCACTTTTCTGTTAAAATGTCCAGCCTTTCATGAAATGGTGTAGTGAGGAAGATGTATCTCTTTCTTTTATCAAATGGAAAATTATGTCAGTTAATCAATTTTGTTAGTTTCATAAAATCATAAAATTGGGGAACTGCTCCTCAAGAAAATAGATATTAAAGCCCTGAATAAAACCCAGCATTTGTATAGCACCTTACAGTTTACAAAGGGCTCTCATGTGCGTGATTTCAGTGAAACTTACTCACTCTCCTCCCAAAATACACACACGCACACACAGAGGAACTCGGGCACAGAAGGAAACGTCCAGTCACAGGACTAGTAAATACAAAGTAAGGATGAGAACCCAGGCCTTCTGATGCCAATCCTAGTGTGAGAAATAGTGTGAGGATGGAATTGACAGGGCGTAGTGACAAATGGGACATGGGAGAACAGGATATGGGAGACAGGGAGGAGAATGCAGATCAGAATGACTCAGATTTTTTGTTTGTTTTTGTTCTTTTACTATTCTCAAGTGCAAAGTAAAAATACATAACTTTTAACTTCTGTAGCAATGCACAAGTTTGGACAGCTTGACAGTCATCTTACACAAATGAAAATAACTGAATAAAATGACTATTTTTACTGTTTATAGGAAGCCAAATGCCTCTCATAATTTGGAGGGGGAGGAGAATAAAGGGGAATACACTGCTTTGCATGAAGGCCCAATTCCGTAGCTGTTAAAACTGTGATCTCCTTGGTGACATTTAAGTCCTCTCCCATCTGCCCCCAGCCCTGCTGTCCAGGGTCATTCCCCCAGTGCCCTGTGTGTGCCCAGCATCCCAGCCTGGGATGCACTTCCACTCTCATCCCTGTGATCTTGTCATACTGTCAGTGCAGAGAACCAGTCTGCAAATTGACATTCTTTTTTTTTTAACTGATGTTTCAATTTTTAAACTTTTCACTTTGAAATAATGCAGGCTTGTAAACAAAATACAAAATAGCACCAAAAATTACCTGTCAACCTTCATCAGCTGACCCCAAAGACATTGTCTCACTGATGTCTTTCTTCCTTGTCCAGGATCCCACATCACATTTTGCTGTCACATCTCCTGCCTCCTTTATAAAAGCCAGTTCCTAAGCCCTTTTTGTCCTTCATGTCCTCACTACTTTTGAAGAGTATTAGCCAGTTATTGTGTACATGGCCCTTGTTTCCTCATGACTAAACTCAAGCTGTACAATCCTGGCAGGAGTATGTCCTCCCATTCACCCATTCCCTCCACACAAATTCACATGTTATTTTAATCTGGGTGTTGGGGATTTTGCTCTTAGGTATGTTGTGGTTTTTTCTCTTAAGTATGTTAAGAAACCAAGGGACAGATGGCAGATATGTGGGAAAGAGTTAATGTCTTCAATTTTGCGAATGAGGAGTTAAGGTGCCTGCCTGTAGTGCTGTTCACATGTGATGAACATCAGGGTTTTGGCAATTAAGATTTACCCCTCAGAACAGATTTAGAACAAAAAGAGAAACAGTCCTTCCTTTAAGTTCCTGGCAAATCCGTATTTTCTTCTATCCCTTCCATATATTCTCTTTTCATTTTCCTGAACCAGCCATTCATTAAGAGCAAAGCTCAAGATTATAATTCTATCTCATTAAACTACAATATGTTATCCACCAGACACATAAGTGGCCTTTTTTCATGCCAAATATTTCCTTTGGCAAAAGAGAGATTTAAGACTATTTTTTATTGAATTGGTGTAGACTAATTCATTCCAGAACAAAATAGTAGTTTGCTACTGGTTAAACCTCTAGGCACTGGATCAGATATTCTACATCTAAACTGCTATTAATATAAAGCCCAATTCTTACTGATAAAAAAATCTCGCTTTGGAATGTCTAGCTGTATTTGTTATGTAGGTGTAATTATTGGCATCAAAAATGTTTGCAGCATTTCCTCACCCCAGTTGGGGGGAAGGAAACAAATAACTTTTAAATAGATGACTTATAAGTGAAGTTTGAAAACTGGAATTCTCCTAATTTTTTAAAACAAAAATGTTTCTTTTTTCTGATTATAAAAGTAATATATCTTTACTGTAAAAATTAAATTGATAGAGAAAATATGACAGAGTAAAAAAATTCTAAGACTCAACCATTTAGAAATAACTATTATTAACTTTTTTTGAATTTCCCTTCATGTATTTTTATTGGATAAACATAAATAGTAAAGGTTTATTACATATCTGTATGTGAATATATATATTTATATATATATAACCTGCATATATAGAAACATATATAACTGTGATTATACTTTAAAACTGAGCCTAATTTTGTTCATTTAATGACATATTGTGGACCTTTTTCCATATCAATAAAAGTAGCACTACTATTGTCATCTTTAATGACTCCATATTACTCTATTGCATGACTGTACCATAATATATTTAACCAATTCTCTACTAATAACACATTAAATCATGTCTAGATTTTCATGACAACAAACTATACATTGCAATGAATATCCTTGTGTATACATCTTTGTATGATTACCTATTTCTTTGAACTGAAATTGCTGAATCAAAAAATATGTATTTGGCCCTGGGTGGCGTAGCTCAGTGGATTGAGCATGGGCTGCGAACCAAAGCATCGCAGGTTCGATTCCCAGTCAGAGCACATGCCTGGGTTGCGGGCCAAGTCCCCAGTGGGGACCACATGAGAGGCAACCACACATTGATTTTTCTCTCTCTCTCCTTCCCCCTCCCTTCCCCTCTCTAAAAGTAAATAAATAAAATCTTAAAAAAAATATGTATTTGATATTTTGTTTTTGCCAAATTGTCTTTCTGAAAGGTTAGACCAACTTATTAAGATTATAATTTGCTGCATTTGCAGAATGTTTTAATATTTATAATTTATTTGTACTCACTCTTTATTTTGTGTTTTTTTCATTTAAATTACATATGAAAAGTGGGATTGCATGGATAAGAGGCGATGGAGGGAGAGACATTTTTACTCTCTTTAATCCAATATCATTTTAACTAGACACGATAAAACTATACACATGTATTACTTGGGTAATTAAAAACAAACACTCTTTAAAATTAGAATATAGACTACATCTTTAACTTTTGACAACACACATTTTAATGGTATGATTAATAGCTTTTCAAGCTGTCTGGCATCCAAGTGTATCTGCCAAAAGTTAAACTCAAAGACTAAACTTGGCAATGTTGCAGTGAGGTACAGCTGGTTTATCTTATCCAACATACAACTATTTAAGGAAAATAAATTTACCCACAGGCTTTAGGATGTCCATTAGCTGAAATATTTCCCCAAATAAAACATTTATTTTTGGATTCAACTCTTTTTGTCTTCAGACTTTTCTTTCTTCAGAGAAAGTTTGCCTTGTGTCCCTTATATTTTCATGAAACAAACTACCATGGTTCTGTTTAAGCAGGGTCACTCATGGGGAGGGTGACCAAATATATTTTATTGTCCAAATAAGAAGAATTCTGAGAGGGAGGGAGGGGCTATAATAATTATGCTGGAATAACAAGAGTAAACCAGAACCATCTTGTGCAAAGTAGATTGAATAATCACCCTACTGATAAGTATTACTAACTACTGTGATTTTAGGGGTTAGCTTTTTAAATTTTTTCAAAATTCAATAAACAACAACTAGGTGCCGTAGGAATCAGAAATAATATATGACCCAAGATCTGGTCTTCCAAGGAGAAGATACCAGGCACTTAGGAATACAGGACCAGTGGCAATAAAAGACATCACGGCAAATGTAAAGAGGCCAACAATAACAAATAACACCAAATGCTGCTTTCTCAGTGCCTTAGCAACCTTTCAGATATTAATCTACTGTTCTTCATAATACGCAAGTGAAATTAAATATTATTACCTTCACTTTAGAGTTGAGGCTGAAAAAAGTTATGCCTCTCCCAAAGACACAAAGGTAGTACAGATGGGGACTAAACCCCAACTCTAACATGACCCAACATTAATCTTCACTACCGGCTACCTGTATACATGGTATACTATATGGAGAAGCGCCTCTTTGATTGTAGGGCTTACACAGTGTTGATTATATATTTGAAACTATAACTGATGAAGAACAGAGCAGAGAGACAGGTTAGGAGTTTGAAACTAAGGAACTCAAAGTATATACCAAAGTCAGAAATATAGGTCAGATGAGAAGTTAGCAGAAAGGCATGTAGTTATATATCTAGATCTACAAATCACTAATTAGGTCTTAGGAAAGAGAAGCAAGGACACTCCCAACAAAGGCAACAATATGGGCAAAGAAGTGCTCAAATTGTCAATAATTCAGTATGATTTGCACTCAGAGTACATATGGGAGAGTATCATAAAAGATAAATTAAATACTGAGATCTGTGTAGAAAGAGAATTGTGTTCAGCCTTTTAAGTTAGAATCAAAATTGAGGTAGACTAGCCTTGGTTGGTGTGGCTCAGTGGGTTGAGCATCGACCTCAAAACCCAAGGGTCACTGGTTTGATTCCTAGTCAGGGCACATAACTGGGTTGTGGGCCAGGTCCCTAGCTGTGAGCATGCGAGAAGCAACCAATTGATGTTTCTCTCTCACATCAATGTCTCTCTTTCTCTCTCTCCTTTCCTTCCCCTCTCTCTAAAAATAAAATAAATAAAATCTTTGAAAAAAATAAAAAGAATTTATTTTATTTTTAGAGAGAGGGGAAGGAAAGTAGAGAGAGAGAAAGAAAATAAAAATGAAAATGAAAATAAATATAAAAATAAAATCTTTTTTTAAAAAGTAAAAGATTTTATTTTATTTTGAGAGAGAGGGAAAGGGAGGGAGAAAGAGAGGGAAACATCAATGTATGGTTGCCTCTCATGCGCCCTCTATTGGAGACATGGCCCGCAACCCAGGCATGTGCCCTGACTGGGAATCAAACCTGCAACCCTTTGCTTCACAGGCCAGCACTCACTCCACTGAGCCACACCAGCCAGGGCTAAATAAAATCTTTTTTAAAAATTTTAAGTTGAGGTAGACTAGAATAATAGCAGTGCTGATAAAGGAAAGAAAGGAAACAAAAATATTTAGTGATGATAAAAGGAATTGAGAGTGTTGAAAAAAGACCTCCAAACATTTATGCCTGAGAGAATGTTGGTAAGTGACAAAAATGTAGAGGAGCATTGGTAAAGCCAACCATCCACTCTGTGGTACTTTGATATGATTGGGCTACCATAACAGTACCGCAACCTGGGTGGCTTTCACTTTCTCACCGTTCTGCAGGCTACAAGTCCAAGATCAAGGTGTAGACTGAGTTGGTTTCTTCTGAAGTCTCTCTCCTTGGCTTGTAAAGGGCCATTTTCTCTCTGTGTCTTCACGTTGTCTTCCTTCCATTCTTCTCAGTTCCTAATCTCCTCTTCTTATAAAGACAACCAGTCATAGTAAATTAGGGCCCATCCATGTGGCTTCATTTTGCCTTAATCACCTCTAAATATAGTCACATTCTGAAGTACCTGGGGACTTCAACATTAGAATTTGGGGGACACAATTTAGCCCATCACAGTAAGAGACTAAGAGGAAGGATTACTTTAATATTAGCTTTCTGGAATGTGCAATGAAATTATGTTATTGAAATAGAACCATGTAGGAAGCATTTTGAGATGCCCAACAGAATTTACATACTGAAAGATATTACTTGAAACTCTGAGACTCCTTGATTTCTACAAGGGAAAGGATTCATGGACATGAACAGCAGTGTGGTGATTTCAGTGTGGAGCAGGTGTAAGGGGGACAAATAGTAATGGAAAAAATACAATAGAAAATAAACTAAAAAGATTAAATAAATTTTCAAGTAAAAAAAGAAAAATTAATAAATTTTAATTAAAAAAAGATGTATTTAACATGTAATAAGTAGCAAGGCATGGTACTGGGAACTGTACTGTACTTAAAAATGAAAAAGATACAGCATTACTCTCAGAAAATATACAATATAATAAGAAATAAACACAGCTCATGCACACATGAAAGGCATAGTACAAAAACAGCCCTAAGAGAAGACAAATAAGTGTTAAGGATATTTTTTAAAAAAAGAAACTATATCAGATGGTGAAAAGGAATAAGCAGAGGATCTAGGACTGAGACTTGGGAATAGTTTGTTTCTATCATTAGTGGTGACTCTTGCCAGCATTTGATGTTTTCCTTGGATGATCTGTGAGGACCCCCAGTACTTTAGAACTGATCATAAATCATTAAGCATTGGCTTTGAGCAATGCCAGTAAATGTTGGATCACACTCAGGGTTTAAACCAGTCAAGATAATGCAGAAAGTCGTTTTTATTACTTTTCTTAAATATAAAAAGAAACATCTGCAATTCACTTATCGATATCTTAGTGAGTCAGGATTCATCTGGAAGTAGGGCTCACAGCTGCTTCCACATGCAGGCTAAGCTGTAGGGTCCCCTTACATTCCCCGCTGAAAGTCCCCCCTTGCCCAGAATTTCCACTCTTCCAGGTTAATGCACTGTGACTCCCCAAGACCTTGTTCAAGTACAATTGTGTTTCAGGTTGAGAAAGTCCATTGGCTCACAGTACTATGGCCAGTTTTCCAGTTTAGTTAGTAGTCACTTTAGAAACCTCAGTGGAAATATAATAGAGTAAGTACATTTTGACAGAGAGATGAGGAGATAGGAGATAAAACGTAAAATAAACATTAGAGAGCTGGGTGAAGGACATGCAGAAACTCTTGCACTGTCTTTGGAATGCTTCTGTAAATCTCAAATGATTTCAAAGTTAGAAATTTATAAATAAAAATAATATAAAGTAAGGAAATGTCCAGGAAATAATGTTAATGTAAAAAACAAACTATAGTATTATATATAAAATGATCACAAACTTGCAAATAGATATATACCAAACATGCCAAAATATTAGCGATGGTTGTCTCTGTGTGATGGAATTAAAGTTGATCTTCTGTTTTCTCTTTATACCTTTCTATAAAGCCTCTAAATTTTCTTTAATGAGAACTTTTAAATTTTGTAAGTGAAGAAAATAAAGATTATAGAAACAAAATTTAAAAAAAAAAACCCTCTTTTAAATGCTCACAGCCTTAGTTGATCCCTCAATGTCTCTATGGAATGTTGAAGAGGCTGCTTAGATTTCTCAGCATGGCGAAGGAGGGCCTCTACTTCAGCCTCATCTCTTGCATTCTTCCCTTACCATCCTGAGCCACTTACAGGCCCCCATCCTACCTCGTACATGCGGAATGTCCTCAGTGTGGAAAGCTCTTCCCCAAATCTTCTCCTACTTAAGAACTGCACCCTCAGGATTCAGCCCAGGACTTCCTGGAGATCCACTCAGCCCATGCTACCATAGTACGGTACTTGGACTGATTTTAGCACTTCCAACACACTGATCTGTCTCACCCGCTCATCTGTGAGCTCCTTGAACACAGGGCTCTGTGTTATTTTCCCCCTTGGAGCATAACAGTGCTGTTACCTACTAGGGCCACAAATATTTTTAAGGACACTAATTTTATTTACTATATTCCTTATCTCCCCTCTAGACCACCCTATTCCACCTTCCTAAGTCCCTATATGCAAAGAGAAACTTCCCTCAATCTAGTCATACAGTTCCCCAAAAAGGAGGTGTCTGCCTCCCACCTGGAGCAGATTGATCCAACATCTTGAATTCCTGGAAATTCTCCCAAGGGCACTGCAGTTACTGACCCACAAAAGGTTACTGTGTTCAAAATGCTGAGCAAAATTTTGTCCAGTAGTTCCCTAGGCTATTTCCCTACAGCTTAAAAGCAAACTAACCCACCTGGGAATTAAAAATGGAAAAAGCAGGATTTCCTTTTCCTACCAGACCTAATGAATGCAGTTTCCAGAAGTTAATATATTTTTTAAATTTTTTAGATGAAAGACCAGTAAAGTAAGCAATCAGACCTTCCATTTCTAATGTGCGGTTTCCCTTACAGAAAACCTTGACAAGTGCAAGTCCTTCTTAAGACTGGACTTGGAAACAGGATTTTAAACCATTTTTGAAAGCCAAGCCTCAAGTACCATGCTTTCAGTGAGTTGGGTTTAGGGTTTCACAGAGCACAGCTTCACTCCTTTTGGTAGCAGAACACACACTCTCAGCCCTCACAGCCCACTGCCTTCACTGCATGCTGCAGGCCATGCCCTGGTGCCTCCCACAGTGCCTAGCGCATGGCAGGCAAGCAGTAGGCACAAAAATTAATCACTGAATGAATAGTAGTCTCTTTTTTCATATTTGCTTCATTGTAACACTATAACTATCACTTGGAGAGTGGGGAATATTCCACAAAGTTCCAGAGCAATCTTGATGGAAGAGGTCTTAGTCTGTGCCTTGGTTCGTATCTACACCCCTATTCCCTCTCTAACTGCCAGAGACCCTTTCCCACCTCTTTCACGGATCCTTTCCTGAAGCCACTCCCTCATCCACAGCATCTCTTTTCCCTGTGGCACTCTTCAAATCCTAGAAGACTTGAAGAAGCAAAAGAAAATAAGAAAAATCATAGACACATCATGTCCATATTTTGTATTGTATTGTGTTTCTCAGAATATCACAGCTCTTTATGTGTCACTGCCAACAAAACATTTTGGGACACAGCTCTTGTCAAAATATTAAAATCACAAATTAGATTATGAAGAATTTATTTATAAAATATCTTCCAAAACAATAGTGTATTATTTAAAATAATAAAAATGTATTGAGTGAATTTCTAACAATGACAGTTTGGTGTGAGGAGAGCAAATACAAGGGTGAGGGCAGACGGTTTTGGATAACAGGCCCTCCCAGAGCCCTACAGCAGGCATCTCACCTGAGGCACACGCCCCACAGGCAGTATCTTTCACCCAAGCTCACGAACTGAACTGACGCTGACTCTGAATTCCTATCATGGCTTTCAAAGGTCATCAACTCTATAGCCAAGCAGAAGCAGAATCCCAACACTCCCCACCACTTCCTCTGTGTTCCAAAGGTACCTTGCGTCTTCCTCCAATACACTGAACTGCAAGTATCTAAGTATATGTGTGGCTCTCCTCACTGAATTATGTGCTCTTCAAAAGCAAGGATCCATTCCATACCCCCAGCGTCCAGCAGTGTTTGCCATCTATGATGTGTTCAACACATATTTGTAGAGTGCATCAATCTCTCTCCTTCCCCAGGTGTCCAGCTGGGAAGTTCACACACAAACAGGTTGCACACTGAAAGAATGTACCTGCCAAACATCTCAGCTCCATAATGGCAGATTTTGGGCTGTTTTGTCCACTGCTGCATCTGGAACAGTGCAGAGCACAAATAGTGAACAAACACATTTTGAGTGAATAAATCTACTCCATTTCTATCCTTCTCTTTTATCTGATTTTCCTGGCAGTCACACACAAACCTCAGATTCACCCCCTCGGTGTTCTCTCCTTTTGCACTGAGTCTCCATGATGGTGATTCCTTGCTAAAACCACACACCTCCTAGAGCTCACTGGCCTACTGCTTCCCATTCCTGCTCCTTCCCACATGGTCTTCTCCCTCTTCCTTTCCTCTCCTCTTCTCCCTTCCTTTTGTCCTCATCCTCTACTCTCCTCCTTCTTCTTCTCCCCTATTCTTTCGATTATTTGAGACATGCCAAAAATACATATATTATATCTCTTTTTTCTTTTTCTATTTAATTTTTATTGTGTTTTCCCATCACCATTTAGTCCCCTTATATCCCCCCAGCAATCACCACGTTATTGTCCATGAGTCCTTTTACCTCTTTGCTCAGTCCCTCCACCATAAATTATATCTCAATGATCACGTCTCCACCCACCATTCAGCTCACAAATTAAGATATTACAGTTGTAATTGAAGCTTCTGTAGCTTTTCTCTTCCTAAAAGTAGCCATCATCTTTTAAATATATATATATAGTATTGTTTCAGTTTTTAACTTATTATTATATACACAATGCGTAAATGCGTACTTGTTTACATGTGGCAACATGGAGCTATAGTTCCTTCTTCGTCAGTGCTGTATAATATAATATTCATTGTACAAATATATCACAGCCAATTAATTTATATTGCTACTAATTGATGTGTAGGTGGTTTTTACTTTCTTCTCTTAGGGACACTGTTGCTATGGACATTTTTATTATCCTTTAGGTGGGACCAAAGCTGGCCCCTGGGGAGAGAGTCCAGTTGGCTTTTTCATGAGGACTCAGACAGAGCCAGCACCCTCCAGCCACCTCAGACTCAGGACCTCAGAGGCTCAGGAGAGGGGGCCATGTGGGCCTGACAGGGACAGTGAGGAGGAATGCATCCAAGTTGCCATCTTTGTGGAACCTCCACCCTCTACACAAAGCCTTGACTTTATAATAGCACCAAACTGTCCTGTTATGAGATGTTTCCTTGGCAGCCTGGCAGTTCGAGAGTATGACTGGAGAAAACAATTTTTGGATTGATCCAGCACTGGGGTTGGAAGAAAAAAATTATTTTAAAATTGTGCCTCAGACAGTTTAAAACCATCCAGTAGTGACAGCAACTACTTTAAACTATAGTGTTGCTTTCTTGCCTCGGTAATTAGTATTTCATTCTGCTTGCCTTTTATTTCCCTTTCCCCCTAAATCACTACTTTTGACAGAATTATCAATCCATATCTTAAACATTTTGGAGATGACATTGAAGGATGAGGTATAAATGTGGAAAACAACTTTTTAACAGTGTTGGCAACCAAAAGATATAATAATATAAATAAAAATCCTGATAAATACCCCAAAATCTAGTGTATTAGAATGCCTCTTAAGCTTGATAGAAAAAATGTGGACATTTTGATATCACATGATATTTTAAAAACCATTGATAGTCCTCTCAACATATGAAATCTTTATTTGTTGAGGCTAAAATAGTTTAATACATTCTGGTTTTTGGTTCTAAGAGTGCATATCCTTATATCCTACTAGAAGTCATGGAATTCTATACAGTAATTTGAGCACCACCTAGTGGTCATTCCGACTACATTTTTTACCTGAAGGAAACTATTTAAAAATGTGGTTTAAGGTATGTGAGCCTAAGAAGGAATTTGAGTAGCAAGATGCCTCCCCTCCCTACTGCAGGAGACTGAAGTAACAACTTTACATAATGCATAGAACCTTCTATCTATCCACTCCCAACACTTTAATAATGATCATAGGCTCTTCTAAATCCATCTTACTTAAAATGTAAAGCCAGAAATGAAAGCCATTATTCTTTTAAGGCCCAAACAATGCTGGGTGGACTAAAGGGATTGTGCTTTTGCTCCCATATGCTCGACTCCTACAGCTCAGCAACCTGTTTTTACAACAGGCCTCATCTTGTGTCTCTCAGATCTTTTCTGGGACACAGTTCAGCACAATCTGTCCTGCATTTTCTATGTCTGGACTTCATTATTGTTTCCATTTCTAGCTTTTAATAATTTACAACCTTTCCTTGCTTGATTTTTTAAATCACCTCTGGTTCTTTTAACTAGTATTGATTCAAACAGCATATTCCAATATAATTAAAGAGAGATGCTAATAACGAATCCTTTAAACAATTAACAAAACAGTTTTATTAGTATCAAATGAAAGGTATTTCAAAAACATTTAATGACCATTAGAATAAACAAGAACTTAAATTCTTAATTTAAGAAATAGACAAGTATTAAATTAAAGGTGGTATTGAGGGTTTAGAAGATGACACTTAGCTCACAGTATTATGGAATCACTGACAGCAGAAAGCTTGGAAGTCATTATTTTTTACCATGGCATAGGGATCCTTTTGAATTTTCAAGTAAACAACCAATCTCTGCTTGAACACTTCCTGGGAGAGAGAATAATTAGGTCTGAAACAAAGAAAAGAGAATGGGTTCCAACATCAAACAAAATCAAGTCCTGGTCTTTGCTCTTGGCGGTCCAAGCTTTGCAACCTTGGGTGAATAGCAAAACCTCTGAAATGTCCTTTTTATGTTCTGTAAAATAGTTTGGTTGGGGATTGAGGGAAAAAGTCAAGATCCCCATTCACATGATTATTATAAGAATTAAATGAGATAATGTGCTAGGTGCTGCTTTTCACAAGCAGTCTATTTTGCTTTGAGACAGCTCTGATAAAGACTTCTATTTGCCTCCCTGTGTTTTTCACCTATTCATACTGTTTTTACTGGATTTCTATTTTCTGGACAGTTTTTCAGTATACAAAGACCTTAAACTTCAACTTCTGACCTCATAGCCTCTGACCACACTGCCTAACATAAAGTTTCCTTTCTCTGTGTTAGGTCTGTACTTTTCTCTCAAAGATTCTCATCGCAATGCTTCCCCAATTTTTCATGTGGTAACACTCTTAAAAAGTGATAAGATTTGTACAATACTGAGCTACGTGGATGAGGTTGCTCAAAGTCAACAGGTTTCTGCTGTCTCTCAGAGGGGCCCCAGTGGGATGGAGCTCACTAGCCCACTCTGGTGGTAGCCTTGTTATCAGGGTACCTTTAATGGCATTCTGCTCTTGCCACTCTTACTCTCCCATTCGTGGTCACGCTTGCTGGGATCACTTCCCAAATAAACCACTTGCACCCAAATTCTTTTTTTTTAATATATTTTATTGATTATGGTATTACAGTTGTCCTATTATCCCCCTTCATTCCCCTCCACCCTGAACACCCTCTCCCACCCACATTCCCCCCCCTTAGTTCATGTCCATATATCATAAGTTCTTTAGCTTCTACATTTCCCCTACTATTCTTGCCCTCCCACTATCTATTTTCTACCTACCATCCATGCTACTTATTCTTCGTACCTTTCCCCCCTCTCTCCTCCTTCCACTCCCCTGTTGCTAACCCTCCATGTGATCTCCATTTCTGTGGTTCTGTTCCTGTTCTAGTAGTTTGCTTAGATTCTTCTTGTTTTTGTTTC
>CM052541.1:115138675-115159959 GCA_028533065.1 Trachops cirrhosus | reverse complement strand
CCCTGTGCATCTTTCTTCATTAAACTTATTGTAGCCTGCATTTTTTCATCTAATTTGCGAACAAGATCAACCAATTCTGTGAGTATCCTGATCACCAGTGCTTTGAACTGTGCATTTGATAGGTTGGCTATCTCTTGGTGGCTTAAAAGAATGGGCTCTGGGGCTTTCAATTCTTCCTCTGTTTGAGCCATCTTTTTGCTGTTTTTTGTTTTTGTTTTTGTGTTCTTTGTTGTTGTTTTTTGGTCTTGTCCAGCTCCTATAGTGAGGGACGGGACCTTAGGAGTTCACCAGGGCAGGGCAGCCCAGTCTTTGGGCTGTGAGGCTGTTTGTGGGGGCAGGGTCCAAGGAGGAACAATGGCGCTTGCTCTGCTCTCTGTAGGACCTCAGACACTTCCACCGCTTTCCAAAAGCCAACTGGGCCCCTCTGGCACCAATTCCAATGTGGGTGGGCCTGTGCACCCCGAGGGACCTTCCTTTTCAGTCAGTGACCCAAAGCTCCACCTCCCGGTGCTGGGACCCTGAGCTGCACAGAGTGCCTTGCTTCACAATGGCCGCCTCGCTGGGTCTGCCAGTCGCCACCCCAGGCCGAGGCCCACCAGCCACCACTGCTTGTGTGCCCACAAGCCTCCCCAGTTGCTCTGTGCTCCACTCCTCGTCCCTCCCCCGGCCGACTCCGCCCCTCCTACCGGTCTAGATGAACGAGTCCAATTTTAACTACTTGGTTGTCGGACTTCCATAGACTTCAATTTTCTGTCAGTTCTGGTTGTTGTTTTGTTTCTATATTGTTGTTGTCCCTATCTTGGTTGTGCGAGGAGGCACGGTGCATCTACCTATGCCTCCATCTTGGCCGGAAGTCCCAAATTTTTATCTCATCATCATAGATAATGAGTTCCTCCCCACAAAAATGACAGTAAAAATAATATCCAAGCAAAGTGAACCTTTGTGCATCAAGCTCTGCTCCAAAGCATTTATCAATCAGTAAGGTAAACAAAGTCTTGTTCAATTAATGAAGGTAACTGTTTAAATTCTATACTTCACGTTATGTGTAGAAGCACTATATTCATTTTAAGAACATTTTCAGACTTATATCAAGATAATTGTCTTTCATAACTAAAAAACTAGACTATAAAGTTTTAATGACTTCCAAGTTCACATCTTTAATAGTAAAACTAAGATAGTTAAGATTTATTGAGCATTTACTATATGCCAGGCCTGGTGTGAAGTACATTGTACCATTCCACTAATTACTGCTGCAACTTTATATTATTTTAGAGGTGTTATTTTATCCACTCCGCACATGCAGAAATTGAGGCTTAAAGAGATGGTACAAAGTGGCACCAATCAAAAATGAAAGAGAAAGTTTTAAACTGGCAAATGAAGAGATGTGGCATGATAAACTATTTTCAGCCTACAAAATGTTATTCTGATAAAGTCTGCATAAACATCCAGAAGTGGAAGGTTGAAGTAGGGACTAAATAATGCAAGAGCAACAGATTATTTCTTTCCTTGACAATTTATGAAGAATATTTTGGGATTAAACCATCCATGTGGTTGAATCAAATCTGTACTATATATTATATGTTTAACTAACTTTGGACTTTGTCTTAAACAAATAGTCACTTTCATCAATTCCATAAGCAACTATGGCTACAAAAACTGTGAAGATGATTATTTGATTAGGTAGAACTGAAAATTCTGATATTTTAGAGCTGACATTATTGACACTTTAGTAAAATGAGTTCTTCATTGTTGGCTTTGAAGGCTGCTTGGGTTTATTTTCTAGAGAAAGACAGAGAATTCATATCAAAAATCTAAATATAGAGAAATAGGCCTGAGCATATGGCCAAGTTTTCATGCTAAGTTGCCTAAATACTTGTGTGCTCACATGAAACTGCTGTTGTCTTCTATAAAGCCTTGGTTTCTCAACTTATTTACACTGCCTCACATTATAAACACTTGATATTGAAAGTGAAATAGAAATTCTGCTGCAGTCTACTCAAAACCAGGCACACTGCAGCTTTCCCTTTCATTTCTGGGTATTTCATTTATTTAAGTGTCTCATAATAATAGTCCTGAGCCTAGAAATTAGATTTCTAAGTGTTCTGTTTTTTTTCTTTTTCTTTTTTTTTTATTTTTCTTTAATTTACAAATCAAATTATTGGACTTCATTCTACCTTTGTAAGTGGGCAACAAGCCTGTTTCCTGTTAAGGATGAGCTAACCACGTTCGGACAGCACTTTAAAGAAGACTTGGACAACCTGCTGGTAGGAGAGAGTCAACTGGGAAAGAAGTCTATTTGTATTTGGAGAATGAGTCAGTGCTAGATACCAACTACATTCAGCACAAAAACATTTGCTAAAAATGAGCAAATTGAAAAGGATTCAAAGAAACCACTAGAGTGGATAAATGAATTCAGCAAAGAATACAAAATTAATGTCCAGAAATCAGTTGTACTTTTATATGCTAAGAACGAGCTACCAGAAAGGGAAATTAAGAAAACAATCCCAGTCACAAATGCTACAAAAAGAATAGAATACCTAGGAATAAATCTAACCAAGGAAGTAAAAGACCTGTACTAAGAAAACTATAAGACACTGAAGAAAGAAATAGAAAAAGACACAAATAACTGGAAGCGCATAACTTGGTCATGGACAGGAAGCATTAACATCATGAAAATGTCCATACTACCCAAAGCAATCTATAGACTCAACACAATTCCTATCAAGATTCTAATGATGTATTTCACAGAACTTCACTAAAATATTTCAAAAATTTATGTGGAACCATAAAAGACCTTGCATAGCAACAGCAATCCTGAAAAAGAAGAACAAAGTTGGAGGAATCACGCTACTTCATATCAAACTATACTATAAGGCCATAGTAATCAAAACAGCACAGTACTGGCATGTGAACAGACATGTAGAACAATGGAACAGAATAGAGAGCCCAGAAATAAACCCACACCTTTAAAGTCAATTAATATTTGACACAGGAAGCAAGCACATACAATGGGCTAAAAACAGTCTATTCAATAAATGGTGTTGGGAAAACTGGACAGATACATGCAGAAAAATTAAGCTAGACCACCTATTTACACCACACACAAGAATAAATTCAAAATGGATCAAAGACTTAAATGTTAGACCCCAAACCATAAAAATAGTAGAAAAAAACATAGGCAGCAAAATCTCAGACATTGCTTGTAGCAATATTTTATTGTATATATCTCCCCTGGCAAGGTAAACTAATGAAAAAATAAAGAAATGGGACTACATCAAACTAAAAAGTTTCTGTACAGCAAAGGAAACCATCAACAAAATAAAAAGACAGCCCAGAGAATGGGAGAACATATTCACCAATACATCTGTTAAGGGATTAAAGTCCAAAATTTATAAAGAACTTACAAAACTCAACTCCCAAAAAACAAACAATCCAACTTAAAAATGGGCCGGGGCTGGTGTGGCTCAGTAGATAGAGTGCCAGCCTGTGAACCAAAATGTCACTGGTTCGATTCCCAGTCAGAGCACATGCCTGGGTTGCAGGCCAGGTCCTCAGTTGGGGGCATGCGAGAGGCAACCACATATTGATGTTTCTCTCACTCTCTTCCCCCCTCTCTTTCCCTCTCTCTCAAAATAAATAAGTAAAATATTTTTTTAAATGGGCAAAGACCTGAATAGACACTTCTCCAAAGAGGGCATACAGATGGACAATATACATAGAAAAAAATGCTTAACGTCACTAATCATCAGAGAAATGCAAATTAAAACCACAATGAGATATCATCTCACATCTGTCAGAATGGCTATCATCAATAAATCAACAAACAACAAGTGCAGATGAGGATGTGGAGAAAGGGGAATCCTTTACATTGGTGGTGGGAACGCAGATTGGTGCAGTCACTGTGGAAAGCAGTGTGGAGATACCTCAAAAATTAAAAATGGATCTGCCTTTTGATCCAGCAATCCCACTTCTGGGAATATATCCAAAGGAACCCAAAACACTAATCTGAAAGAACATAGCACTCCTATGTTCACTGCAGCATTATTTACAATCACGAAGATATGGAAGTGGCCCAAGTGTCCATCAGTAGATGAGTGTATAAAACAACGATGGAACATTTCACAATGGAATGCTACTCGCCAATAAAAAGAAGAAAGTTTTACCCTTTGTGGCAATATGGACCTAGAAAACATTATACTAAGTGAAATAAGCCAGTCAGAGAAAGGCAAATACCATATGATTTCACTCATATGTGGAATTTAATGAACAAACTGAACAAACAAGAAAAATGGGGACAGACTCAGAGATGGAGAGCAGGATGACAGCTAGGGGCAGCACGGGGTGTTGAGGGACTGAGCAAGTAGGAAAAAGGACTCATGAACATGGACAACAGTGTGGTGGTTGCTGGGGGAGGGAGTAAATGGTAATGGAAAATATACAAAAACATTAAAAATAATAAAAAAGAGAAAAATAAAATGCTTTAACAATCAATGTCACCCCAATAAATTCAATAAAAAGGAAAAAAGAAAAGAAAATGCTTCAAGAAAAACTATATAATAAGTATATCTAGACTTGTCAGGGAGATAATTCTTTATTAAGAATTCTGTTTAATTACAATGACATCAATTTTTAGAGCATTTCTAAAAATTAAGGTTTGTAAAACAGAATAAATTAACAGATTTGTAAAACTAAAATACATAAATCAAATCACTAAGTGTTTTCAGAACTTTGCCCTAGAATTTTTGAAGTCTGCACACCTAAATGTGTTTTAGTAAGAGACTGAGTGTCTGCCCTAAACCAAAGTACATAAAAAATTTTTTTGAAGGAACAAAATTATAATAGCATATGCCAATATACCACACACATGATAGATTCATCAGAGACTTTATTTCATTTTTATTTTTTTAATTAATTTATTGCTGTTCTATTTTTTTTTTTTGAGGTATCTCCATACTGCTTTCCAGAGTGGCTGCGCCAGTCTGCATTCCCACCAACAGTGCACGAGGGTTCCCTTTTCTCCACATCCCCACCACCACTTGTTTATTGGTGATGGCCATTCTGACAGATGTGAGGTGATATCTCATTGTTTCACCAGAGATTGTTTCTTCCCATGGTCACCCAGGTCAAAGACATGTAGGCCAAAGGCAGAGCCAAGACTATTAAGAGTCTAGTTGTTGTGAATCACAGTGACATTTATGAGCATTTATGGCATCATATAGCTTACAAATTGCTTTCCCATGCATTATCATGGCCTTTATCACAATCCTATCAAGTAGGTGGCACAGGCATTACTATTACTATTTCCATTTTACAGAAGCAAACGAATCTAAGTCTCCCAATAGCACAGTTTTCTCTCGTCCCATTACTCAGTCTCGATTCTGAAATGGTACATCCTTAAAGGATTGCAAGTGCTCCAACAAGCCTAGATCGCCCCTCACCACATTGATACCGAAGGACTGCATCCACTTACTGATTTACTCGGTGACAGGATGGCCCTGCTACTATATTCTGTGAAATCCTGGGTTGATCATTTAAAAAGGTGATGAGCACTCCAGAACCAATGAAAAGGGAAAAGAAACCAGTGTGATAAATCAGACAACCAAAATAAATGCATATCACCCCCCTGATGACAACCAATTACTAAGCCATAAAACTAGCAAATGAAACCCACAGCTTGGGCATCATCATAAATCTGCACTAAAGCAGGCTCCAGGCACCACCCCACCCAGCACTGCAGGGAACTCTACAGTACTACCATGGCAACTGTAACTAAGGACATCATCAGGATACTGAAATTAAAAAAAGAAGAAGAAAGAGCCATAAACTGGAAACAAACAAGATTGTTTCCCTGGTAGAGTGAAGTCTGCTGTTCATTCCCAGAAAACATAAATATTTAACTACCTGAGTCAGGCAGCAGCCAGCTATTTCAGCCAGCCAAACCCACCCTCCTGATCTATATTCTTTCAAGAAAAAAAATGAATCAAAGAGCTGAAAACACAAGGAACTCAGAAATGCATATACCAAGCAGGCAGCAGCATGCTCCAGTCTAATGGATTGGTTGTGAGTCAGGAAAGAAGCCCAGTCATTTATTAACTATCAAAGCTATATGGCCAGGCAGGTATTGTCAGGGCAAAGAGAAAATCGTAAGTAGATTCTGCCCTAGGGGTGTTGTAAGGGGACATAAAAAATAAATTACTTAAAAAGAAGCTAAAATGTGATGGATGTCAAAAGAGAACTAGGTTGTTGCTATTAGATTTTAGATTATTGAAGGGTATTATGAGTTCAATTATGTACCTCAAAAAGATATTATAAAGTCCTAATCCCCAGCACCTCAGAATGTGACCTGATTTGGAACCAGGGTCTTTGCAAACATAATCAAGCTGAAATGAGGCTCTTAGTGTAGCCCTACTCTACTTGTGTTCTTATGAGAGAGGAGAACACCATGTGAAGACGAAGGCAAACGGAGATATCCATAAGACAACACAGACAGTTTGGGGTGATGCAGCTACAAGGCAAGGGACACCAAGGAATGCAGAGGACTACAAGAAGCCAGGAAGAGGAAAGAAGCATTCTCCCTAGAGCAGGCAGAGAGAAGATGGTTCTGCCAACACACTGATTTCAGACTTGTAGCCTCCAGAACTGTGAGGGCGCACATTTCTGTTGTTTTCAGCCACCCAGTGTTTGGTACTTTCTAACTGCAGCCCTAGGAAACTGATACATAGGGAGAGATCACTTTCTACTAAAGAGTTTATGGCCAGGCTTCTTGTAAGAACTGACATCTAAATTGAACCTTGAAGCACTTGTAGTATCTGAATGCTAAGAGATTCCTTATTTATATGATAATGCCATCTACCATTTATTGAGAATATACCATTTCCAAGTATTGTTCCAGGAATCCTTCATGTGTAACTGGAGTGATGCCCTCTGACTCACACACAGAGGACGTCTGGAGCTCTCTTCCCTCAGTGAGCCTCGCTGTTCCATCCCACAATGGGTGACGTATATAGAAGCTTCAGTTTGGAAAATGGAAGAAGCAGGAGGGTGTGGGGTTTGGGGGAGAACTGCAGAGAGGAGGAGGAGAAAATGGAGCAGATGGCAAAGCATCTGTTCCCATTCTAAGCCCGGGCCACGACCTCCCTTTAAAAGAGAAGGTGTGAGCAAGTTCCAGAACCTCTGTGAGTTGTTTTGTTTTCATGTGGAACTAGGTGAAGAACTAGTTAGAGTGACTCTCAGAGGCTCTGCATGTTTGGGACTGAGACGGCTTAGAGCCATCCCCCCTCCTCTCCACAGAAACAGGCCACATGGAGGCTTCCCAAGGACCAGGCTCTTTGGGAGCAGTAAGAGTCAACACCCTTGGCATGGGCTGTGTTCTCCTGACAGACAGTGACCCTGGATAAACTTCAGCCTTGGCGAGGCTTCAGCAAGTGGACTTGCAAGCAGATGCTGGCCATGTGGGAGTTGGGGCAAAAAAAATTAAAAAAAAAAATAACAGGACAGAAGCCCATGGCAACCGCAAAAGAAACAGGTTAGCAAGGGAACTTGTGGAAAGGGAGTCAATTTCCTGAAGTCAAGTATGATGGAAATTCATATCATAAAAATTGAAATATAAAAAGAATGTGAGACCTTGTTTTATGATAACGGGCTGATGATGAGGCCTGGAACACACAGGCTACGTACAGATTTTCCCATTTAACCCAACTAAAATCCACCATTATCTCCACTTGGGAGGCAAGAAAACAGAGGCTCAGAAGGTTAAATCATTTGCCCAGCCAGATACCCCGTCATTAAGTGATTCAATCAGAAATAAAGCTGGGTCTGTCCACCACAAAGGCCAGGGCTCTTTCTGCTATGCCACACTGCAGATCTAGGAAAAGGGAAGTCACGGCATTTGCAAGGAGTTGGGGAAAGAGTGCAGTAGGTCAGGGTGTCAGCCTGGGTCCTGGCAGGAAATGGAATGCAACCCAAGTTGTTCAAATGAAGAGATTTTAATAAAGATACTACTGACATAGCTGTAGGCATAATTAAGAATATCAACAAGAGCTATTAAGACACCCTGAGATCAGCAATAAAAAGAAGCTATTATGCTCCTAATGAGTCCTGGTGAGACCTGGAGCCGTGATAGAGAGGTCACCAGCAGGATCTATAGTTGTGGAGTGACAACACCCCTGCCAGAGATGTGGCTCCAAAGCAGAGAGAGAATGGGGAAGAATAATCCGACCTTTGCTCTCATCTTCCAGTCTCCTTCTGGTGCCACCTACCAGCTGTGCCCAACTGTAAACCAGCTGTGACAGGAGCCTGGGCAAGGCTGGTGCAAGGATCAGAGACTCACAGAGATGGAGTAGAAATACGATATTTCCAAGGAGAGGAAGGTAGTTGAGGCCATGTGCTGTCTTTGGCCTGTTTTTGCTCTCAGATCCATCCTCTGCCCTACTCTACCCTGCTCTGTATCAAAAAGAATTATTTTTCCCAGCTTCCTTTGCCCTCTGTTTCCCCCATCAATTCAGCCAATGCCGAGGGTGGGTATTGAAGGAAGACGTTAGGGCCGAAAGGGAGAAGCCAGAGTGTTTCTTCAACTCTCTTTCTGCTTCAGGCGTTGACTATGGCAGGGGCTGGCTCTTCCAGGGACTCAGTGTTGCCGCAAGGACTGCTGTTACCCCATCTGCTTGGTGACCCTGGATCCTTTCTTCCCTTAAGCTTTAGGCAGTGGTTGCAGCTTTCCAGTCTTAATCTTAAGGATTTCACACTCTCCCACTTTAGGCTTCTTAGCTCTGTCATCTCCTGTATAACCAATTTCTTGAACTAAATTTTCTCTGTGTAAAACACCAAGAATATTTCTGGGACCCTGGCTGATAGAATAAACATATCCGAGAGCCCCAACTTTCCCAGAAAAGTAGGAGGACAATGAATAGAGACAAGACTTGCATCTTGCACTATTGTGAGCCTGTTCCTTCCTGACATTGAGGCCTCTGGGCCCCCATCCACCAGTGTTCTGACTTACTTTCTGGCCCCGCTTGCCATTCTCACCCCTGAAGCTCACAAAGAACATGGAAGCAATCTTCAACGGCAGCCCGTAATTTTCTTGCTGACTTGTTCTTCTGTAGCTGTCTTATGAATACCCATCCCTGACTAGGACAAAGTATCTATTTTCTCTCTTCCTGCTTGTTTAGTGTAGAACTACTGCTTGGCCCAAAGTTTCTTCTCCTGGGCTGTTCATCTGTTCTATTCATTATTTGCATAGTACCCATTTCCAACAATCCCACACCCAGATCTTTCCAGAATCCCTTGAATCTGCTAAGGTTCATACCGGTTTAAAATTAATGCAAAGGAAATCCACTAAGAATCAGAACCCAAAAATAAATTTATGACAACATGCTATAATTTCACACATGGAGTTGTAAAAACCTGAAATGACTTTATAAAAATGAAATAAAATGCTGATATATGAAACCTGACATAGAAAAATCAACATGTTTACAGTGATTATAATAAACACAAAATAAATTCACTGCATATTTCACTTTAGAATATCAAATTCCTACCACACTTGGAATTTAATTCAATTTACAAAATTGCCACTTGCCCACAACTTTTCAGGACCACCTGCCTTTACAAACTGAGTTTCATCTCAAATACATGACACTGATTTAAATACATACAAGGACATTTCAGACAAAGGCTCAGTGTTTTCTCCAATTCATACTTTTTGTTTCAAGCTGGGATGCAGTTTAGCCTAGTTGTTAACTGTAAAGTTGTAGTAAATTGCATTATCGGGTATGATTCTTTCCTATACTCTATCCAGTCCTTGGCTGTTGTCTTTGGAATCCCTCCCATGTGGAAGGTTAGATCTGCAGGTGGTAATTATTGAGGAGTGCTCTTAGGAAAACAAGATTAGGCAGAGAGAAAAATCCAATCCATTGAGGGCCTAAATATGAATAGAACAAAAGCCAAAAGAAGAAGAAATTCATCCCTGTTTTTTCCTGCCTTACTACTTGAACTGGGACATTTCATTTCGCCTTCTCCTGCCCTTGGACTGGAATTTACATCATCTCCTCTGGTTCACAGGCCTTTGCCCTTGGACTGAATTATACCACTGGCTTTCCTGCGTCTCCAGCTTACAGATGGCAGATATCCTCTTATGGAACTTCTCAGCCTCCATAAATGTGTGGCTCAATTCCTCATAATAAACACATATCTCCTGTTGTTTCTGTTTCTCTGAAAACCCTGACTAATACAATGACCTACTTGTGACCTTGACTAATTTACCCAGCTTTTTCTTCTAAGCCTCAAGTTCACCTTTGATATAGAAATAATCATGTCTGCCCCATAATGTTTGTGAGTTTGGTACATAGCAGCTCAAAGGCACTCAGTTACTTTGAGTTATGGTCAATATTTGTATGCTTTTATTTCTAATTGCAAAAACCACAAGCCTAGAAAATATTGGTTGGTGAAGTGGGGGAGCAAAGGCAGGATGAGTTCCCACTGATCTCCAGTTTCTTAGGCTGCTCCTGTCCTGACCTCTGCCCTCCAAACGTTTATGTTCTGGCAGGGGAGGTGATGGCAGAGTTGCATCCAACAATGTGATGGTAACTGGAGTATCTCTCACCTTTGATTCTTGGACCACTGAGCCAAAGATAATATCAGATGGAAGAGGCAAGAAAGAACAGGGAACATGTCCCCTCTAGTCCTACACTAGTGCCTTCCTGTGCCTTCCAGGCACTGAAACTTTCTCAACTTTACATAATATGATGTTCTGATGCAGCAAGAATAGTGTGTGGGGCTCTCACTGTGCAGCTACTTCAAACATTGCTGTAGGTGGAAAATTTTTGTTCACTGAAACTCTTCTGCCAAGTTTCGGCAGGGTGGCAGGGTGCTTTGCTTTTTTCTCTTCCTTTTAAAGCTGACAAGGAAAACAAAGTACAGAAGTAATGTTAACCAAATAAAGAGACGCTATGCTTTTTTTAAAACCTCATTGGCGTCAGAAAATTTATTCCCAAATGAACCATAACCAGATGAGGCTACACATATCCCAAGTCTTATGAGAGAAAGTTTTAATTACAGACTTTATATTTTATGAACACTGGATCCAAGTTTAGTTTCTGAGGAGAATTGAGACCTTCAAATTCTTCACTATTTGACCTCTGAAATCTTAACTATAGCACTCTATTTCCAATTATTAGGTTATTTTATTTTAAACATGAATGAAACTGAGAGTCATTCCTCTTCACTTTCTAAATTCCTAAAACAGCTACTCTTTGTTTTTAATGGTGCTGTAAAAAAAAAAAAGAAAAGAGAAAAGAAAACAGTGCATTCCTGAAACATTACGAAAGACCAACAGAGGAGAGGCAAGTGCAGGATATTGGAGAGGATCCTGGGGAAGGGCTTCTCAAATGTTTTATGCCAAGACACCTTAACAAAAGAGGAGAGAAAAAAATTGCCCCTGGGACATCACGAAGCATAAATACAAATGAAAATAGATAGCATTAGTGGGAGCTCACTGTGTACCCGCCCCCTGTTCTAACACTTAACATAGATTTGTAATTTATGCTCATGACCCTATAACGGAGATGATATTATTATTTCCATTTTATAAATAAGGAGACTGAGGAACTAAGACCTAAAGAGATTAAGCCACTTGCCCAAGGACACACAGTTAGCAAAGAGTAGAGCTAGAATTCTGAGTCTTGCTCAAAAGTCTATGGTTTCAATCACAAGGTGCCTAAATGGTCTACCACCAGCTCCAAATTTCATTAAGCTTTACCTTGAAAATACAAATGGAGATCTCATTCAATTTCATAATTCACATTTCACATTTAATTTAATATAAAATACTCTTTAAAAATATTTTAATCTATATTTTCAATGACCTACTTCTTCTTCAACTAAATCCTCAACTAAAAGTGATGCTCCAAGAAGATAGACCAATTATTTGAGATGGTGTGCTCAGTGTGAGAAGTGCTGCCCCAGGATAGCTAACTTGCCCAAGAAAAATGAAAATACCTTTATTGTTTCAGTCATGATTAATTTCTCTAATTAAGCAAATATTTAAGACAGAAGCTTAGTTTCTTCCCCAGTGTAAAGGCAACTTATTCTAAAGGGCTGTGGGTAAAATGGAATTGAACAGAACACGTGAACGGAGTAATTCAGCAGGAAAAAGGAGACTAACACATTAGACAGATGAGGTTTACCAACTCAAAATAAGCATAAGACTTGACATGAAGCAGACCATCTTATTAGCAGGATATTTTTAGTTTGTGCTGAGACGAGGAGCATGTGATAGAGAGAGAGAATGAGAGGAAGAAAATGTGTGTGTGTGTGCATGTGTAAGAGGGAGAGAAGGAAAATTTGGAGAAGGAGCAAAAAGTCTGCTTTTGTAATAAAAGATGATGCAATTTGAAGGGGAAAAAGTGCAGGATTTATAGCTAATTCAACCACAAATGAGAACATTATATGTAATATTTAATAATAGTGCAATTTATTTTATATATTCAAATTCATTCAAATTTCAAAGATTTAAAATGTTTTTTTAATTTCATCTTAGAATTGAAGAAATGCAGTAATTTCTCTGAATCCCATTCACAAAATGAAGATAATTCAGCCCTACAGAATGATGGTGAGGGATAAGTGAGGTAACACAGGCCTAACATAATACAGGTCCTCAGGAACCATAAGAATATTATTATTTCCACCCCTTTTTTCCAAAGCAAGTTAATACTATGCTTCCCCAAACTAATATTTTAGTTTTTACTGCAAAAGTTTAAATTACAAAAGGAAGCCTTAACCTCATCATAATGAAAACAATATGCCAAAGGATAAAGCAAGACGATATTTCCCCTCCCCAGTTTTTCCTGTGCTTCCAGAACAGATACCTGTGTGTGAATATCTGCACACACATAGAAAGTGATACATCTCTTTAAAATACACTTTTAAATGTATTTATTTGAGCACCCATAGGGTTTTTTTGTACTGCATAATAAATAAAGAAGCACATTAGAAGAGACACAATTTATTAATTCTCTTTTTTAAAAGTACCAGGAACTATTAGTGAAATGAATATACATTACACCATACCTATACTTAAAGAGCTTTAGAGACTAGTAGCATTTTATTCATATTTGTGTCTCCCATAATAGACTTGAAAGTTTTTCTTTTTCTTCTTTTTTAAAGATTTGATTTATTTATTTTTAGAGAGAGGGGAAGGAGAAATAGAGAAAGAGAAACATCAATGTGTGGTTGGCTCTTGCACGCCCCCCACTGGGATCCTGGCCTGAAATCCAAGCATGTGCCCTGACTGGGAACCAAACCAGCGACCCTTTGGTTCACAAGCCAGCATTCAATCCACCAAGCCACACCAGCCAGGGCAAAACTTTTTCTGATCATCCTAATTAGATGTAGTCTTTCTCACCTTTACAAGTGAGAAATTCAAGAATTTCTGTATTATGCTTATAATTTTTATCAGAAACTACTGGTTACTGTGGTGCCAGACCAGTGGTATTAGCATCACCTAGGAATTTGTTAGAAATGCAAATTCTAGGCTTCACTCCAGATATACTGAATCAGAAACTGAGGGTAGGGCTCAGAAACTGGTATTTTAATACACCCTCCAAATGATGCTGATGCTTGCTGAAGTTTGACAGCCACTTGTTTAGAAGTTGCCATGGAAAAAACTGAACAAGTCAGCACCCACACATTTTCCATTACAACTGTATTTTAGTCTACTTTGAGATTTAAATTTCAGTCAATACCAAGAACTGGAGGAAGCATTACAGAGATAGGCTGGTGGATAGAAGAGATTGTTTACAATGGAACAAGAGTTCCAGAGTCAGGTCTGGATGTTGACTTCCTGCCATCTTATCCTAAGCCATTGTGTGACTCACTATCCTAAGTCTTTCTGTGGGCTCAGTCTTTTTTTGAGAGCAAAAGAGAAAGAGAGAAAGGGATGGAGAGAAACACTGATGTGAGAGAGAAACATCAATTGTCTGCCTCCCATACACACCCCACCCCAGGACCAAATCCATAACCCAGGCCCTGACCAGGAATCCAACTGTGACCTCTGGGTTTACGGGACAATACTCAACTGAGACACACTGCTCATGGCACTCAGCCATTCTTTTATTTATCCTTTTATTTCCTTTTTTTCCTTAATTTTAGAGAGAGGGGAAGGGAAGGAGAAAGAGAGGATGAGAAACACTGATGCAAGGAGAAACATCCATTGGTTGCCTTCCATCTGCAACCCAGGAGACCAAATCTGCAACCCTGGCATGTGCCCTGACTGGGAATTGAACTGGTGACCTTTAGGTTCACAGGACAATTCCCAACCAACTGAGCCACACCAGCTGGGGCTTAGCCATTCTTGATAGAAACTAGTGACTGGTGTATACAAAGGGGATATCTGGATTAATAACTATAATATCAATATTTCATAATAATAACTGTATAGTTAATAACTATTAATCCAGGTTCAGTGCTAAAAACCAGCAAAAGGACAAGCTCCATGGTCTCCCAGTTCTGATGGGTGGAGCATCTGCTTGCACAGTCTAATATCATATGGAACAGGCATGTCCAGATAGACTAACAATTATTCAGTTTATCCTCAGACTAAGCAAATCGTAGGATATTAAGCCCACAGTACCTAAGAAGCACTTAAGTTCACAGAGGATTTTATTTATTCAAATGGGGAAGTGAGGAAGATAAGCATTGATGTGTGAGAGATACATCAATTTGTTTCCTCTTGCTGAACTCCCTGGCCCCAGCTGGGAACTTGGCCTGCAACCCAGGCATGTGCCCTGACCAAGAATCAAACCAGTGGTCCGTAGGCAAGCACTTAATCCACTGAGCCATACCAGCCAGAGAGAAACTTTTTGATTCATACACCATGCTTGTGCTCATGGTCTTCTCCTTTGCTGTGATGCACTCCTCCCAATCCACCACCAAGATCATTCTCCAAATGGAGCCAACTATACCACTGGTGGCTTCAGCCCTAATTATACAGGTCACTGCACACTTACTACTGTTTATATTATTTGTACTTTGTTTTTCCTAAGAAATTGATGAGGGGATCCTGACACCCAGACAACTGGTTCATTGTAGTTGGACCCTCTACTCCTGACTAAGTTTCAGCTTTGTTCTTGGCTCTCAGCGCTCTCGAGTCACAGGAATGTAAACACTGGGAAAACTCATCCTCTTTATCTTGTCTCTTACTTCCTATGTCCCCTGAATTTACTGGCCTAACATATTTTATTTACAATAACTACTAAACCAAATACATTTCTTCCCTTCAATAAAATAGATCTCCTTTTTGATCAAAACAACCCAAAGTGGACAAGGCAAGAAGGCGGGGCCAGGCACCCATAATGAAAAGGGTGAGGACTGCGAAAGTAAAGAGCTGCAATGGGAATGCTGGCTTAGCCAATGTTTGAATGTGTGTCAGTGCAGAGTTGTGGCTGATGCAAGAGCTTGGAAACTTAGACAGACTTGGATTCCAGAATTAAATAAGCCAGTTTTTCACTGTGTAATCTTGGAAATAATAATAGTAGGTTCATAGGCTTGTTGCAAAGATTAAATGAAAATAAGTGCACAGCAGAATTTCCAGTACAGCGTGAACCTCAATAAATAGTAACTTGGAATTTCCATTTCTTATGAATAAACTACACCACTCTTTAGACCAGTTAAAAGATAATGCACAATACAGATTTAAGTGATAATTGAGTTTTTATTGGTTTCTATAAACATAAGAATATTCCTGAGGAGTGAAGTATTATTAAATCTTTGGATAAGATTCAGGAAGGAATTAGCACTATGCTATAATGAATTTAAAGGGAGAAGGCAAGGTCTCCAACCTCAATGGGGCAAGATATGGACTTCTTTAAAGACTTTATTTTTTAAAGGAATTTTAGGTTTACAATAAAATTGAGAGGTATGTACGAGTTACAGAGATTTCTGATATATTCCCTGCTTCCCCTCATGCATAAACTCCCCCTTTTCAACATCACTCACCAGAATGGGTTTTTGTGATTGTTTGCTTGTTTGTTTGTTTGTTTTTGGCCAAGGATGAACCTATACTGATACATCACAATTATCCAATGTCTGTAGTTTACTATGCAATTCTCTCTTGGTGTTGTATATTCTATGGATTTTGACTAAAGTGTAATGATATACATCCATCATTAAAATATTTAGAATATTTTCACTGCCTTAAAAATTCTTAATGCTCTGCCTGTTTATCTCTCCCCACTTCCACCCCTGGCAACCTTTGACCTTTTTATTTTCTCCAGACTTGTGCCTTTTCCAGAATTTCCTATAGGTAGAATTATATAGTATGTAACATTTTCAGACTGGCTTCTTTCACTTAGTAATGCACATTTAAGGTTTGTCCATGTCTTTTCATGATTTGATAGCTCATTTTTTTTTAGCACTGGATAATATTTTCATATTCTGGATGTACCACAGTTTACTTACCATTAACTTACTGAAGGACATCCAGTCTGCTTCCGAAACTTGGAAGTTTTGGCAATTATGATTAAGGCTTTTATATACATCCATGTGCATGTTTTTGTGTAGAGAAAAGTTTTCAACTTTTGGGGGCAAATACCAAATAATGAGATTTTGCTGGATTGTATAATAATATAATTAGTTTTGTAAGATATCACCTATCTTCCAAAGTGTCTGTACAATTTACCATTTCTACCAGCAATGTATGAGAGTTTCTGTTGCTCGGCATCCTCACCAGCATTTGGTGTTGTCAGTGTTTTGGATTTTGGCCATTCTAATAGATGTATAGTAGAATCCCATTGTTGTTTTTTTTAAAAGATTTTATGTAGTTATTTTTAGAGAGAGGGGGAGAGAGGGAGAAAAACATCAATGTGTGGTTGCTTCTCAAGCACCCCCCCAATGGGTACCTGGCCTGCAACCTAAACATGTGCCCTGACTGGGAATCAAACCAGCACCATTCGGCTCACAGGCCAGTGCTCAATCCACTGAACCACACCAGTCAGGGCTCATTGTCTTAATTTGCATTTCCCTGATGTATACAATGTAGACCATCTCTTCATATGCTTATTTGTCATCTGTATACCTTCTTTGGTGAGGTGTCTGTTAAGATCATTGGTCCAATTTTTTTTAAAGATTTTATTTATTTACTTTTAGAGAGAGGGAAAGAGAGCAAGAATGAAAGGGAGAGAAACCAATGTGTAAGAGATACATCGATTGGTTGCCTCTCACATGTCCCCAACTGGGGACCTGGCCCACAACCCAGACATGTGCCCTGACTAGGAATCAAACCAGCAAACTTTTGGTTAGCAGATCGGCTCTCAATCCACTGAGCCACACCAGCCAGGACACTGGTCCAATTTTTAATTGAGTTATTTTCTTATTGTTGAGTTTTGAGTTATTTGTGTGTTTTTGGTTAATATTTAGCAGATGTGTCTTTTGCAAGTATTTTCTCCCAGTGGTTTGTCTTCTACTTCCTGTGATGTTGTCTTCCACAGAGCAGAAAAAAATTTTTTTATTTTAATGAAGTTAACTTTGTCATTTATTTCTTTTGTGGATTGTGTCTTTGGTGTTATATCTAAAAAAGCATCACCACACCTAAGGTCATCTAGGTTTTCTCCTGTGTTAGTTCCTAAGAGTTTTAGAGTTTTGCATTTTACATTTAGATCTATAATCCATTTTTAGTTAACTTTTATGAAGGATGTAAGGTAAGACTTGGAATTTTAAAAGGTAAAGAATAGTGCACTGCAACTGTCCAAGCAAAGTTAAGGGTTACTTGGTTAGTGAATAAAGCCATGCAGGAATTGAGAAGTAGAAAATAATTAGTAAGGAGTAGAGTTAATTAAGAATGTCTTCCTAGAGGAGGTGAAGTTTGAAGGAAGACATAATTAAAATTTTAGGAGGGAAGTAATAACCCAGATTGTTCAGACTCTAGAGTTTACTCTGATTTAAAAAAAAAAAAAATGAAGCTGGTGGGAAAGAAGAGGATGGTTTTCTGCAAATATATAAAGATCGATCTTATGAAGTAAAAATGGCTGCCTCAATAACACCTAGTCTGATGGTACCTGCCCAGCTCATTTTCCCTTCTGTATAAATGGTTCCAACCCACAAAAAAGACCACCACACCCCTTTGAAGTAGTTAACTGCTACATGATGGCCCCAGATGATTGAACAAAGATAGCATCTAATCCAAGTTAGGTGTTCAGATCCTTTTCTAGAAATTTGGGATGGGTCCAGGGATAACTGAACCACTAGATGAAAGTGACCTAAACCACTAAATGAATGAATGGAGCAGAGCACTCTCCTGACAAACTGCATTAGACTGACCCAGTGAGAAATGAACATTTATCATATTACACCACCAAGACTTGGGGAATGATTGCAACAGTGGTTCACCTACCTGGACTAAGATAATAATTTGACTATATCACTTTTAAATAGCTGATAAAACTCTTAGATTTCTTAATAAAGTAAGACTTTAAAAAAAAATCTAATCTATAGATGACCAGAAAGATGGGTCAAAGGGAAAGATAAAATGAGATCAGGTAAAAATCTCATACCAAAATTTAGCATGCACATGTTAGGGGCCTAAATCTGGGACTAGGGTAGAAACACAAAAATAAAATATAGCTGAGAGGATTACTAGAGAGAAATCAATAATAACTAATTGTATTAATCATTCCTTTTTATTTCCTGTATTTCAGATGATTTGACATTTGGGGTCTTACTGACCCAAGGAGAATGATGCTCCTAGGAACACCCAATTCCTAGGGGTACTTGCCCATGAGCATGACTTTATAGGCAAACTAACCAACCCAGATCTTACATTCCAACTACCTCCTTTATAGGGCGCTGGCTCACAGGGCTCTCACACTGACCCATTACCCCCTTGCCCTAATCACCAAAGGGCCAGATAATAAACTAGAGACAGGCCCTGTGCCCCAGAGCCTGCTGAAATTATTCAAATTAACAAAAGCTAAGCTTGCTCACTCTGCTTCATTCATTTCTTCCCTTGAAAACCACAATAGAGACTCTTGTCCACATTTTCCCCTCACTCCCACAGCCTCCTGACCAGCCCTGTGCTTCCCTACATGGCCTGGTTTGGCATGGCGTGCCCCTCCTTTTGCAACTGTGAGTAACAACCTATCTTTTCCATGGCTGTAGTCTCCTGGTTTGTTGGCCTTAACATGCCTGAATAGTAATAACACCCACATTTAAAAACACTCACTGGGTGAGATGGGCAAGAAAGAAAGGGTCAAACACTGCCTCATCTCGTACCACTCTCCACCTGCCCACTGTATTTCAGTGGTTTTTTAGTACCTTGGACACACTGCGTTGTTTTCCATGTCAGCGTATTAATACATAACCTTTCGTCTGACTAAAATCTTTATCCTTTCTCTTCATGTGGCTAACCCTCTGCTGGCTATTTGCAGGTCTTTACTCAAACATCACTTCATGAGAGGCTTTTCTTGATTTCTCAATCTAGATTATGCCCCCCCATTATTGTCTTTCACATGTCCCTGAATTTTTTCTTTCATAGTATTACTACAAATTACTAATTTTATCTATTTAATTATATACGTATATATACATATATATGTATATCAGTAAGTGTTTATCAAAAGTCAGTCTGTCCCCCTGAATTATAAATATCATGAGGACAGTGGTCATGTGTCTTGTATTTCAATATTTTATACCCAGTTCCCAATATAGTACCTGATACTATGGAGTAATAAAAGCCAAATAAATATTTGATGTGTGAATGAATGAATAAATTCCCAGATTTCTAATCTGAAACATTGAAGAAATGATACACATTGTCTGAGTCAGTATTCACATATTGAAGAATAGCAGTATTTGTAGAATCAAATAATTAAAGACTTAGGGAACAAAAACAAATCAGGGAATATCAACTGTCTGGCTCAGCATCTGATCAATCAACAAACAGTAGTTCCGTCCCTTTATCTCTTAGGACTTACACCTCAAACCACCAGATGAATCTTCTGCCACAGTCGAACTTGCACTGAAACAGAAAATACAGGGACCAGCAGAAGTAAGGCCTGCTTCAGTGTTGTTAGAAGAGTAATAATATGGGTATAATAACTGATAGTTTTATTTTGAATATTTCTCCTAAAATGCCATATGGTGTGCCTGAGTGTGATAATGTTATGTTACAGAATTACATGCTTATGGTTTTATAATTAATAATTTTGTAATAAAAAAAGGAGCATTATTTGTGCCAGAACCCTGTATAGACTTTCAGATATTGGTCTTCTTAATACCAAAAAGGGTAATAAATACTCCAGGCAAGATATAACAACTTCAGAAGCATCAGACCCATGAAACAGCCACAGTCCACCTTGTTGATAATCAATATTCCATTTAAAGCCTTCCCACACATCTCAGTTCTCATACTCATTGTGCCACCTCTAATCTCTGCCCGGCCTTTTGGCTCTAAGCCTTCAACCAGCACATTAACCTGAGCATTCCTATCTCTACTTAAATAACATATACTCATCTTGGCAAACTTCACCCTACTCTGACCAAGCAGACTTGTGCTATTTATTCTTACTCCCGTCTTTATGAGATCCTAGCTTTTAAACAAGTTATTCAACTAAAGAAAGACCTCTTTCTTCCACAGCTGACCAATTTTTTATAACAAACAAAACTTGCTGAGCACATTGGAGACAATAAATTTTCTACTTGAGAATTACTTTATGTTTTGCTGTAATTAAAAAAAATTTTATGATTGTTTTTATGCAAAGAAAATCATATTTATAGGTGCCTTCTTTTTCAACTATATTTTATTGATTATGCTATAATAGTTATCCCATTTTTCCCACATTGCCCCCACTCCACCCAGCACCCCACACAACTTTGTTCATGTCCATTAGTCATACATGTAAGTTCTTTAGCTGCTCCATTTCCTATTCAGAACTTTACATCCCCATGGCTATTCTGGAACTATCTATTTGTACTTCTTAATCCCCTCAACTCTTCACCCCCACACCCCGACAGCCCCGTCCCATCTGGCAACCATCAAAACGCTCTCCATATCCATGATTCTGTCTCTGTTCTTCTTGTTTCCTTAGTTTGTTTCTTAGATTCAATTGCTGATAGATATGTATTTATTGCCATTTTATTGCTCATAGTTTTGATCTTCTTTTTCTTAAATAAGTCTTTTTAACATTTCATATAATAATGGTTTGGTGATGATGAACTCCTTTAGTTTTTTCTTTTCTGGGAAGCTCTTTATCTGCCCTTCAATTCTAAGTGATGTCTTTGTTGGGTAGAACACT
>CM052541.1:115115920-115138175 GCA_028533065.1 Trachops cirrhosus | reverse complement strand
AAAAAAAAAAGGGTCACCTGGGGTAAGACCAGGTGAATAGGGATGGTGGGGCATGGGGTTCATGATCTTTCTGGTCAAAACTGATGAACACAGCACGGGGTGGGCAGTTGCTCTCATAGATCACCCATCATAAAATGGGCAAATACATTGAGTCTTCAAAAAAAATTCACTGAAGCCAAACACAGTCTCTGACAACAATGCCAGCTGGTACACTGAAACAGATGTGTTCCCAGGACATTCACCTAGCAGGGTAAGCCTATACTACAAGGGGTCCACCCTCCAAAAGATAAATCTGGATTTTGGGGGGTCCTTTCCTCATATAGTATGTCATTTTCCCCTCAGACTCCTGCAATGCTATTCAAAGATCATTTCTTAGTACTACCCTCCTGGCAAGAAAAACACACTCTTAATGAAATGGTTTGTGTCATTGGGCAAATAGAATTTACCTTTGTGTTGCAAGATAAGAAAAGTGTTGCACAGAGTAGCATCTGCCGCTGCTCCAATTCATCAAAATGTTTCTGGGGCATTCTGCATGTGTGGGCATCTGCAGTAAAAATAAGGTGGGGGCCACTGCTGCCCTCGCTTCTGACTCCATTCTACACTGCCTTCTCTGTCTATGCACTCTCCTCGGGTGATCTTCCCCAGTCCCATGACTTTATATAGCATGTACACAACGATAACTCATATTTCCTACCCCTAGCTCTCCCCTGAGCTACAGGCCCACATATCCAGCTGCCTACTCAATGACTCACTTGAATTTCCAACATGCATCTCAGTCCCAACATGTCCACTGTACATATTCTGTTGATTCTCCTGTGTTTCAGTAGTCCCCTCCAGTTATAAGGCAGAGCCACTTTCCACTACAGAAGCTAAGAGTGCAGGAAGAGGTTAAGAATGGTATAGGAAATGGAGAAGCCAAAGACTTGTATTTACAACCCATGGGCATGAACTAAGGGGAGGAAGGGGAATCCTGTAGGGAGGGGGGTGCAAGGCAGAGGGGGATAAAGGAGAGAGAAAAAATGGGACAACTGTAACAGCATAATCAATAAAATATACTTAAAAAGTTGTCATGGGGGGAAAAACCTCCTATATTATACTAAAATTATGATTTAATAACATTTTATTTACAAGCAGTTATTCATGAGTACAACTCTAGCCAAGAGCAAGGCACACCTGAATCAACATGGGTGAGGACAGAATCTCGGCTGGTCATGGTGGGGGACTCAATTTGCTTTGTAGTAAATTCTTCAACAAAGATGCTAAGGAATAGGTCAGAGTGGTCTAGGTCAGGTCGTATTTGCAAGAAGCTTATTCCACAATTGCTTTTGTGTATGCTCAACCTTATTTCCCAAAGTGTATGAGATCTGAACCGAATATGGTATTGAGAACCTGACTTGTTGATAACTTGGTTCTCTGACTAACCCTAGCTCATTGTGTCTTCAATATGGGAGGGCACTCTTGTGAGTACTCTGTAGGGTTCCAGGGGGCCTAGCTATAGGATTCCTAGATGTGTGAAGTGTGAGGTCTGGCTCCAGTCTATCTTCCCTCCACCCCCATGCCATTCCTATCTCCTGGCATTAACTATACATTCCCTCCAGCCTCTGGTTCTACAGTCCCCTTACCAGCAAGCTGCCCTCTGGGATGGGGCAGGGGTGGTGCAGGGGGCAGGACACCAGCAAGGTGGCTCCGGTCATCTTAAGCAGTGACCACTTACCTACTGTAAACCACCAATCCTGCAACTCCAAATCACAAGAGTGCAGGTCCCACCTCTGCCACTCCCTCTCTCATCTCTAAACTCATGTCAACTTCCCTGTGTTCACTCGAGTAGGCACAGGGCAGATCAGTAATCCCCTCTGTTGGGAACCACCTTGCCTGGTTTCAGAAGCTATAATCTCCTGTGGCTAAGGCTGAGTAAAGGACCTTGGGACCATAAGCCACTAAGGAGACAAAGCTTATCTCCCTGGCAGGGGTGCTGCCTCTGCAGCCTTTCACATCACCCTGCTTGGCCCCAGGGAGACGACTGGTTAGCCAATGACAGGTAAGATTCCTCAAGGGAGGGACTACCAAAGACAGGCATGGCCATGAAGGGACCCTCAGGGAAGGATCTGGGGGGCAGTAGAAAAAGGGGATGATGGAGGTGGGTGCAGCCTGTGCTGGAAAGGACAGGTTCCCTGGGGCAATTGGGCCTAAGAAAGAATGCTTAAAATCCTGTGAAACCTGCTTTGCTGATACCCTCAGTTTAAATAATAAGGGTCTAAGCATAGAATGAGTTTGTTTCGCCAAAGTTTTAAGGCCCTTTAGCTATCTAACTCTGACTCAGAATAAGTCCTCATAGTTCTTTGAATGTTATCTATTGTTTGATCATTACTGCCTGACAATGATATATATATATATATATATATATATATATATATATATATATATATACCCTGTATTCCTATGCAAATTAAACCCAATAAAAGCCCATTGAGGAACAGGCTCAAGGCCCTTCTCCTTTGAGAGATTGGCCACTTTTCCACCCCAAGCAGATCATGTCTTTGTAGACTTATTCTCACCTGTGGCAGCTGGGGGTGGGGGCTCTGCAGACAGAGCACCCCCACACCCCTCCCCTCCCTGCAGGTACCCTCAGTCTTTCTGAATTGTTTTGTTAGCACTCTCCTGTCTTGGTTTGGAAGAGAGGGTAAGAGCACCTCCCTACAATGGAAGGGGTGCCACTCACTGTGGACCTCATTCTCACCAGGCTGCCACCCCTAACCCCATGGCCCCTCTTCCTCTTCATCAACCTTCTGCTCACATGGGCTAGAGTGAAGAGGGGTGATTTTCAAGTTGTGAAACTCTCTTTGGGATGTGGGGTTCTTAGCACCCTTGTCTTTGCCATTAGGCCTAGCACCATTCCTGGAGCAGTAAGAGACAGTCAGTCAGTCTGTCTGTACACAATTATTCATCAGTCTGTACACAATTATTTCATCAAAGTGCACCAGCCACAAGTTGACTCCACTCTGCTCTGTGGCAAAAATTCCTTTTGACAAGAAAATCCAAAGTCATCACAAATGTATTTTTAGTGGTAGAATCCATTTTTTTAAAAAAATTTTTTTCCATGCCAGTGACTTCTGTTGGATTGAGGTGACTTTTCCAGTTAAAATGTATTCTTACTGATTCATTCAAAAGCTATTCGTGGAGAATCTGGGATACAGTTGCTAGCCAAAAAAGGCAGGTGCTTTTCCTTAGGGCATGTGTAGTCTAGTGAAAATAAGATAAAAGAATCACACAAATATGTGTAAAATTCAACTTCAAAAAAACAATGGAAAGAAAAGAATATAATTGGGTGGATCAGGGAGGTCAGGAAAGGCCTTTGTAGGCAATTGAGGTATGTGCGCTTCCCCATTTTACTAGCTAGAGTCAAGGGCTCTATAGACAGGGACAGACTGTGGGCTTAAACACTGGGTCAAGGCCTCATTTTGCACACTCAGTTTTAAAACAGAATTTAACCTCTTCATTTGTGCTAATATTCCTATTCACATACCCTCCTAATTGTGGGATGCCCCATCCCCCGGCACTCTCCTGGCCACCACAGAAAAGAATAAGTAGTCCTGGACACAACCTGTTGTTCTGGCGGGAAAGGGGGTGGCGATTCCCTCTAGTGGAAGCCCTTCTCCAAAACGGCTTTTATTAGGATCGATATGTGCAGGGGAATGCAGCATACATGCATAGCTTATCAATCAATATCCAAAAGGCAATAGTCATAAAAAACTGACATTCTCTATAGATGACAATTTAAGAAATACAGAGATCGTCTCAGGTTAGGGTCTGGAAGACATGCTGATGCCAGATGGTTGTAAAGGCGTATTTCATGAAGCGAGGAGTTCACTCCATATGCTTCAAACTTAAACATCCAGTTTATACCAACAGGGCTATACCAAAGCAAAGCAAGCCTCAAAGGATACAATGTCTACTTCAGGCCTGATTTCCCACGGGAACCCTTGGTGCTAGTATCAGGTCATGCCTGCCTCCTGTGTTCCTGGCTTTCCAGTCAAGTCTAACAGGCCTCTTTCAATGCCTGTTTGTGCTGGGCTAATCTCCAAAACCACACAGAGTGGTCCCCAACACTTAATCATTATCTTAAGGGACCAGCACCATTTCTTTCCACATCCTTCTTCCCCCTTCCCCGTGAGCACACAGTGTCCCATCCCATACTCTGGCTCTCCACAGCCACCCACCATCGCTTCACACACTCTTCTAATCTCTCATCTCCCCACTGTACATTGCTTCTTGTGATTCCAGTTATTAAGGGGAAAGTATTGGGTACTGAATGACCATCACCACTTGCATTTTTTACCATTTGCATTTTAAAAGGATCTATAATATTGACATACAGAAAGTGTACAAATATAAAATGATGAATTGTGGAACTGTAGATTTCAGATAACATCAGAGTGAAAATAAGGAACCTTCTGAGAACCTCTTATATTTGAGATGTGGCTGGCCTTTGTAAATGGTATTGATAGTTGATACCAAATTGGGGAACATGGGTTTTGGAACAAATAATACTATACTGTTTGAGAATATCAAAGTTCACAGAAGACATTGTTTTTATAGTTGTTCAATTACAGTTGCCCCCATTTTTATCCCATTACTCTCCCCGGCCCTACTCCCACACCTCCTGCATTCAATCCTCCCCCACATTGTCTTTGTCCATGGGTCCTTTATACATGTTCCTTGACAACCCTTCCCCTTCTTTCCCCCATTATCCCCCTCCACCATCCCCCATTGTTACTATCAGTTTATTCTTTATTTCAGTGTTTCTGGTTCTATTTTGCTTGCTTGTTTGTTTTGTTGATCAGGCTCCACTTATAGGTGAGATCATATGGTATTTGTCTTTCACTGCCTAGCTTATTTCCCTTAGCATAATATTCTCCAGTTCCACCCACACAGTCATGAATGGTAGAAGTTCCTTCTTTCTTTCTGCTGTGTAGTGTTCCATTGTGTAAATGTACCACAGGTTTTTTTTTTTTTTTATCCACACATTTACTGATGGGCACTAGGCTATTTCCAGCACTTGGCTATTGTAAATTGTGCTGCTATGAACATTGGGGTGCATAGGTTCCTTTGAATTGGTGTTTCAGGGTTCTTAAGGTATAATCCCGGCAGTGGAATCACCAGGTCAAAAGGCAGTTACAGTTTTAGTTTCAAGGAAATTCCATACTGTTTTCCACACTGCACTAGTCTGCATTCCCACCAACAGTGTAGAAGACATTTAAACAAGAATTTCTAGAAAGTTTTTCTTTTTCATGAGAATTCATTCCTAACACAAAAATTCAAGGCTAACCTCACTGTGAAATTGCCTGTGATTACTGCAGACACAAATCCAGATCAGATTACATCATTGCTTAAGTACAATGTAATGTGCTTGGTCTTTTAAGAACTCTAAATAAAGTTGGGTAGCAACTTGGTTTAAAAAAAGAGAGAAAAACAAGCACATGATATGTTACTAATCTTCCTCTGAGAGTTAAGAAAATACACACCCTAAGATGTCATACAGTAAGAATTTTAAAATTGTACCATGTTAGGAAAAAAGCTTATGCTGTGATTAACTAATATGTGTTTCCTTTTGATTTGCTAACCATCATGTTGGTTTGGCGAAACATAAAACAATTTAAATCAATTGTAAGTTATTTGATTTCCATGTTGTAGTTACAGAACTATAACTTTTTCCAGTATTAAATTATTATTCTTAAAAGTAACCTAATTTATGTTATAATAGTATTTGTTGGTAGACAAACAAATCAAAACTTCTCACTTTTTTTCTGTTTGTTAACACAATATAATATTATGTTTTAGTGGCAGAAAGTGTGTAATACTTCACTAGAGACTTCAAATATATTTTGACATGAAGAAAGTTTTAGGTGCTTTTGTTTAGAGGTAGTAGGAGAAAGACATCATTATTTATTGAGCATTTACTATATGCCAAACAGTGTTCTGGACATTAATGTGTAAACTCTCATTTAACTAGCATAAACATTGTACTAAATCAACAGTCATTAATAACATAGTCTTTATTTGTTACTTTACTATTTACAAAAAAATTAATGTAATTTTATTTTTATCAGCTTATATATTCATAGTTTAAAAAATTAGTTTCACAAAGTTGATGAAAATCAGTAATACAATAGCTTCATATGCTTCCCTCCCAAGTGTAATTTCCAAAGGACTAATTTTTAATCCTTTTTTTCTGTTTCTTTTAGTACTTACAGTCATATTCCTATTCTTGTTCACATTGCTATTGTAAATTTTTTTTTCAGTTTTATGTATCTACCAACTTCCCATTATGGAAGATGAGAATACAGTTCTGCTACACACTTACTGCCCCCCCACCCCACGTATACACTCACATAGCTCCTTTTTATAATGGATTATTGTCTTAGCATTTCATTAGATTAATGGTCAGTATTTACACTGTTATGACCATGAGATATTTTTCCTTGCTGAGCCATATAGCATGGTATGATTATATTTCCTTTCTTGTACAACTTTTTGTTTTCCTGGTATTTGTTTTGTCATTTGTTTAGTTTTCTATATACCTTACATTAATTTACCCTAAAATCTCTTCTAGAAGTGTAAAACTCTTAACACATTTTTCAAAGATATTAGGTACTCTATCAAATCTATCTCCACAGAGACAGCCATTCTGGAGCCTCTCCCTCTTCTACCACTCAGGACTTGTTTTTCCCTCTGCCCCACACAGCTGCTGGCCTGGAGCTTTCTACCTCTCACCTGTAGGGGATCCCCATTTCCTGGATCTCCTGCGGTTGGGTCAGGAATCATTTACCTTCAGAAGTCTGAAGATCCTACTCCATTGCCATCTGGCTTCCCGTGGTCTGCTGACAAGCCTCAGGCCATTCTCATCTCTGATACTTTCTATGTGTCAATTTTTCTTTAAGACCTCTTTTTCCCAAGTGTTCTGAAATTTTATGAAAATGTAGTTTGCATTAAGTGCTTTCTCATCTATTGTGCTGGGAAAGTGGTGGGAGCTTTCAATCTACAATGTCAGTCTTTCCATTCTGGAAATTTTTCTTGAGTTATGTCTTTTATAATTTATGTCATTTTATCCCTTTCTCCATTTTTTATTCTACTTTCTGAGAGATTTCAACCCTTCTATTGAGACTTTCATTTTCTATTACCATATTTTACATTTCCAAGAGTTCTTTATTATTCTCATAATTTTCCTTTTCTTACTCATCTATTTTTGTTTCATGGATATGTTATTTTTTTCTTATCTCTCTGTAGATTTTAATGAGCTGGGCATTTTTTTAAACTTTTTCTTTTTCTCTTAGTTTCTGTTTTCTCTAAGGTCTAGCTTACACTTAGATTTTGTCTCTTTTATGTTAGAGGTTTCACTAAAATGCATGGAGTATTCATGAACTACTCATTCATAGTTGAGAGTGGAGCATTCAAACCTGACTTGAAGCTGCACACTCAGGGATTGTAAATTGGTGAGATTTACTACAGAGTGATCTGCCTGAGGTTATTCTTGGGGAGACCAGCAATCATCCGTATCTTTAGGCTTTTCTTTTTGGGCTTCTTACATTTCCAGAAAACAAGAACAACAAAAACATGTCCAGTGTTCCTCATGAAGCTCTAAGCCTGATGCTACTGATCTTGGAGCTGAATGAATCTGGAGTTTGTCCCTTCAATATGTGGACTTGCATTTGCTACTTTTGTTTTCAATGTGGTACCCTTGTTACAGAACTGGGCCAAGGAGGGGTACAATACACTATTACCGAAAGGACCCCACTACATTTGCTATGCCTGCTGCCAGAGGAAAGACATCTCTCAATGCCAGAGATTTGTGAAAAGGAAAGGAAATGTTTATTTAAAGCTATACAGACTTAAAGTAGTGACCCAATGTCTTCATTAAAATCCCAAAGTCCCTTAAAACACCCACAAACACACACAGTCCTTCTTTCTCCCTCTGCCCTAATCTGGGGTACCGTATCTCAGGAAAAGTAGAGGTCTGTGATTCAGGCTCTCGGCACCATCAGCTGTGTCACTGCCAGGATCTCCAGTTAATCCAAAGCCATGCGGCACCTCCTCATGGCCCACCAGCAAGAGTCCTTTTACCCCTTTTCTTCAGCAAAGCTGCAGGACGGGCGTCACCACTCTGCCAAAGCCGAGTGATGGTCCTCTGCTAAAGCCACATGGTGATTCTCCCTCACATGGTTGTGGGGGTCCCCACTCTGGCGAAAGCCACATGGTTCTCCCCACAATGGCTCTGAGTCTGGGTTTAAATACCTGTGCCAATCTTCCTCTGCAGCCCCATTTCTGACACCTCCCACAATAGGCTACACTTGCCAGCACTCTTGTATCCTTCCAGCTTTACTGGGCGGCCATAGTGGGTCTGGGCAGGCATGGCCTCATGGCGTGGAGCCAATCATCTCTAAGTTCTCACACAGGTGCTATAACCTGGGGGAATTGCCTCCCAGTAACATCTTGGGTGGAAGTCACTCCCTTCTCCCTGGCTCAAAGCATGGCCACAGCTATTTAACACATCTATGAAACCAGTTAAAGGTTATAGATGTGTTAAATGACCACTCTAGAGGTCAGCTGCAAAAGTGTTGTTATGCAAAACAACTCAATGGCCCTGCTCCATGTGTCCCACCCCCAACTCACACCCATGTGGGGCAGGGTGAGGACATCCTATCTATCTTTCTAATATTTCCTGGACACCTTGACTTCTGGACCCCATTCCAAATCCCTACTTGGGGCCGCCCCTCTTGGCTGTACCTTGTTACACCCTCACTCAACCCTGGTTCACTTTTATTCATAAAGCAAACAAAGTCTTCTGCCGTAGTGGAAGAGAGGAGTTGACCAGCTATGTATGGTGATAGGCAAGGAGGGTGGGTGGTAGATAGTGAAGGAAATCTGGAGTATCTAACTGCTTCTTTTACAAACTTTCAAGAAATCCCCCCGTTTTTCTGGTCTTTTTCAAGGGATTCCTGGTGTTTTAGAATTTATTTTTATTATTTTATTATTATTCACATCAGGAAGCAACTTCGATTGAAGATAGTTTGTTATGCACAGTTGCCAAGGGGAGGAGCTTTGCCACACCACACACAGCCACAGGAGAAGCACCAGGGGATCAAAAGGCAGTGCAAGTGAGGGAAAAATATGGGCAAGAGCATTTCTTGTGGTTTTCACGAGAAGAATGGGAGAGGTGGGGTAAGCAGGTTAGAATTGGCTAGTTCAAATAATTTCAACAGGCTCTGGAACATATGGGCTGTCCCTAGGGGCCTGCTACCTGGCCCTGGGATGATTAGGACAGACAATTGGCACAGAATGTAAGAGCCTGATAGCAGAGGTGGGAGGGGGCGTGTGGACTCTGGATTAGTTAGTTTGCATATGAAAGACACAATGAAGGGGAAGTGGCTAGCCCAAGGAGGTACTGAAGGAAGGCCTCAGATGTCAAAACATCAGAATAAAAAGGTGTGCTTAATATACTTGGCACTGCCAATTTCTTTGCCTCTGGGAGGTCTGTGGTGCAAGGTGGCTGGCTCACTCCTGGGGTTTCTTCACTGCCTGTTGACAATGGTTCTGCTTCCTTGGATATCATATGATTATGACAAGTGAGAACTTATCACCCATACATCTTGTCTCTCTTTCTCTCTCTCTCTCTCCCTGCCATGCAGTTTGAAAGGGTGCACAAGGGCCCCACTAGCCCACCAGGAGGTCTGGTGTGTAAGGAAGTGCCATGCTGTTTTGGATTAAGGGCCGGGCTACATGGCAACATGACTGATGGTTCTGGGAACTGTGGAAACTGCGCAGCCAAGCACGGATTACTGGGAGAAGCAGGAGATGCTGAACTGTGACAGGGAGTGCTGAGCTGAGGACTTCTGTGTTTTTAAGAGACTGTACCTCTGACTGGCATATTCTGAAGCTGGTCTGAGTAGGTAAAGGGAGGTAGGACTGTGTGTTTGTGGGTGTTTTAAAAGGGAGTGAGAGTTAACAGCAGAATTCCGCCATCATTCTAAATCTATATAACTTTTAAGTAAATAATCCCTTTCCTTCTCACCAAACTCTGACATTGGCAGTCACGCTTCTTGGTGGCGGGCAATCGGACCCCTCAAAACTGTTTCAGAACTGCATGGGCTGGGGTTCTGTAGCAGTTTGACAATAAAATGGCAATGAAAAATTATTCAAGACTCTTAAGCAGAAGATCTTACAATTTAATTTAGAAAGATCATTCTGACAGCAATGTGTGGGATGGGTGAGAGGTGAGGAGGCCAGAGTCAGGAAGACCAGTTGGAAATATGAACGGTAGAACAAAGCACGAGGACATGAACACAATTCATCCAAGTTCTTTGCCACTTTATTACAAGGATTGTCTTTTCTCCAGTTCCCAATAACAAGTTCCTCATTTCCGTCTGATACCTCACCAGAATGGCCCTTACTGTCAATGTTTCTACCAACATTGTGTGCCAAATTACTTAGAAGATAGAGGCTTTCTCTACAGCTCTCATCTTTTCTTTCTGAGCTTTCACCATAAACACCCTTGACAGTCCATTCACAGCAATGTAGGCTTTTTCTAGCATTTACCTCAGAATTTTTCCAGCCTCTGCCCCTTACCCCATTCCAAAGCCACTTCATTTGCTATGGCAGGCCCCCACTTCTCAGTGCTAATTTTCTCTCATAGGCTGTCTGAGCTGCTATAACAAAGTACCACAGACTGGGTGACTTATAAACAACACTATTTGTCACAGCTCTGGAGGCTGGGAAGCCCAAGATCAATGTCCTGGCAAAAGATCAGTGTCTGGTTAGAGTATGATTCTTGGTTCACAGATAGTCATCTCACAGTGTCCTCACATGGCAGAAAGGGCAAGTGAGCTCTCTGAGGCCTCTTTTATAAGGGCACTAACCTTATATATAAGGGCCCTGTAAAAGGTCCCACCTCCTAATACCATCACAAGGAGGTTAGAATTTCAGATGTGATTTTAGGGGCAGGGGACACATTCAGTCTATGGCACCTGGCATCTTTAATTCATCAAAGATAGAATCCACCTTATCTCTTGCCATGCTGTCTGTTTCCAGTTATTATTTATGGAATTATTCTTCATTATGAATCTACAGACTACTCCAGTGTTACTGCTCTGATTCTAACCTACCATTAGCTGATACTGCTTATGTCTTCATCCCCAAAGGCATTATGACCTGGTTCAGGGTGACAGTAAACCAGTTCATATGTCAATAAATATACTCTGCATATTACTTGGTCGCAATTTAAAATTTCATGTTTTTAAACACCTAAACAAATAAAATATAGTTTTAATGGAAGAATATATTTTCCTCCAAAATGTTAAGCATGATTTGTTTAAAAAACAATGTCACTATTTACAGTGCTTGGTTTATAGAAGGCACTCAATAACTATATGATAAATGAATTTTTCAGGTCAGGAAATCAAAGTAAAATGCCCAAGATGGCAAACTATGAGTATGTTCTAAAAATGGCAGTAGTATAAATATCTATACATGAACGCTCATAGTGAGAAGGTGAGCAGGAGTGAAACTTTGGGGAGCTCTGTTGGCTAAGCTGAGTCATTTGGATTTTATAGAGAGCCATAAAGATTGTTTATAGTCAGATATCTGCTTAGGAAAGACAATCTGAAATTTTCTATTTCATAGGGAAAGTATTTTCATCCTTTCAAATGCCATTGGAATGACCAATGTAATGTAAATATAGGAACAATTCTGTTTCTGGGACAGAAAAAGAAGGTATAGGCAAGAGAAATTTCTATAAAACAAAGTACAAATAGGACCAGATTGCAGGGGGGAAATGAGCAGTAAATGAGAAAAGGAAACACCTGCTTGGGAAATAAGTCAATGGTGTCTAGTACAGAAGCAGCTCCCCACGCTCTGAGTGAAATAAGTAGAGCTGCAGGGCTGTCAGCAGGAGGCCCTGTCCCCTCAAGCAAGCCAGAGCAAGCCGTCCACAAGAAGTGGAGTAGAAAGGGGGCTGAGGCAGGGCACTTCTAAATGAGGTTGGTGCCTGCTGCCAGTGAGAGCGTAGGAAGGTGGGGGAGGGGCATCGCCACGGAACAAGCCACCTTGAGAAACAACCAAAATAGCACATCAGTGGATTTTGCTGAGAAAGCTTCCTCCTGACCTCAAACAAGCTATCAATATTTCAAATCTTGCAAAATTACAACAGAAAATGTAAACTTTTACCTCTTCTTCTTTGGGACCAAAAGATTTGCCCAAGGACCTAGATCATCTCCAACACAACTCATCTCAAATCCCAATACTGGACCCACATAGACATTCTGTTAGGATGAACAAACAGAAAGACAAATTTCAAAAAGTTTACACACACACACCTCAAAGACTTGATTGAGTAAATAAAGTGGTATTATGATGTTCCTGAATAGAAGACTCAATATGACAAATGACAATTTGCCCCAAATTAATCACTAACGTTTATGCAATCCCAACTAAAATCCTAAGGGGTTACTATGGAGAATTTCACCAGAATTTCCTCTACTTACTCTCCAAAGCCCAGCACCCCTTCTCTGGGAAAAGACTCAAGAGCAAAGCCTACATGTTTTCCTTTAATCTGGTTCCATGCATACTATTTGAGAGAAATTCCTTGAAATTTGTGGCATGTAGAAGGCAGTTTTCTTCATATCCCAGGCAGTGCTAATGATAAGTTGTTTAATTTTCAATTGCTATATAAGATACAACCCCAGTATTTAATAACTTAAAACAATAATCATTTGTTTGTTTGTTCAATGGGGTTGAATGGGGCAGGTCATCTCTGCTCCCCATGACACTAAAGAAGTTGATTGGACTGAGGTTGGGAGACCTGTTTCCAAGGTGGCTCCAGGCTGGTGCTGGCTGTCAAATGGGAGCTCAGTAGGGTCTGTTTGCTGGGGGCCTTTAATCTTTGCCACACAGGTCTTTCCATTTTACTGCTTCAGTTTCCTCAGAGCACGGCTAGTGGGATTTAGAGGGAGGAAGTAGAGGCTTGCTAATGCCTAAGCTCAGAGTCCCAGAATGTTACTTCTCCGAATTCAACTGGACAAAGCAGTTACAGGCACATATCAGATTCAAGAGGAGAAACTATAAGCTCTCCCTCCTGATGGGAAGAGCTGCATGCGTGTATAGGGAGAGGCAAAATTATTTGGGGAGCAGCTTTGGAGACTCTTTATTACTCAGGTTGTTTCTTGATTTTTTTATTCCATTGGTTATTTTGGTCAGTTTCCATAAAGGATATGCAAATTGTCTGTGTTTAAGCCATAACCCTCAATTAAATTAGAACTCATATTATAAAAGTGGTGTTTCCCAGAAAAGAACACACATTATTTTTCTAATTTTGTAATGAGGCATAATTTGCATACAGTGAAATATATAGATCTTAAGTTGTAGATCTCAATGAGTTTTGACAAATGTATGTTGCTGTGTAACACATACTCATCTCAAGATACAGAACATGTCCCTCACCTAAAAACATTCTCCATGCCTTTTCCCTGTCCATGCATGCTCCCAGACATAATCACTGTTCTGATGTTTTTCATCTTGGATTAGATTTGCCTATTCCAAAACTTACATATAAATGAAATCATATAGTACCTCCTTCTTGTGGCAGACTTCTTCTGTTCAGTGTAAAGTTTTTAAGGTTCGTTCATGTTGTTTTCTATATTTATAATTTGTTCTGAGTTTTTGGAGCTTCTGGCCAAGATGGAGGCATAGGTAGATACGCTTTACTTTCTCACACAACCAAAAATAGGATGATAACCAATTTAAAAACAAAACAACCAGAGCTGCCAGAAAATCAAACTGTATGGAAGTCTCATAACCAAGGAGTTAAGGAAGAAACATTCATCCAGACTGGTAGGAAGGGCAGAGACAAGCAGCCAAGGCAGAGAGGATGCACAGCAAGGCAGTGGTTGGTGGACCAAGTGGTCCCACAGTCGTGTGTGGATAAACTAGGAGGAACAACTAGAGAACTAGACAGACCATGCGACCCAGGGTTCCAGTGCAGGAAAATAGAGCCTTAAAACCTCTGGCTATAAAAAATTGTGGGGGATGTGGTGGTTGGAGAAACTGCTGGTCTCATAGGAGAGCCCATTGGTGGGCCCATGGGGTCCTAGAATGTACACAGACCCATCTACCCGGGAATCAATACCAGGGCATCACCTGAAAGGGCACAATTCACTTGTGGGAAGTGGGGGAAGCACCAAGCAAGCAGCATAGTTCCCTCTCTGATTCCTCCCCCCACATACAATGCCACTGCTCAAGAGAAGTGGATTGCCCTGCCCTGGCAAATACCTGGCAAATGCCCTGGCAAAAATCTTCTCCTCTTGTAACATAACAGGTGTGCTGAGACAAAGAAATATGGCCCAAATGACAGAACAGATCAAAACTCCGGGAAAAAAACTAAGTGACTAGGAGCTAGGCAACCTATCAGATGCAGAGTTCAAAACACTGGTAATCAGGATGCTCACAGAAATTATTGAGTACAGCCTCAAAATAAAGGGAGAAATGAAGGCTATACAAAGTGAAATGAAGAAAAATACACAGGGAAACAACAGTGAAGAGAAGGAAGCTGAGACTCATATCAATGATTTGGAACAAACGGAAGAAATAAACATTCAACTGGAACAGAATGAAGAAACAAGAATTCCAAAAAATGAGGAGAGGCTTAGGAACCTCTGGGAAAACTTTAAACCTTCCAACATCTGAATCATAGGGGTGCCAGAAAGAGAAGAAAAAGGGCAAGAAATTGAAAACATATTTGAACAAGTAATGAAGGAAAACTTCCTTATTCTGGCAAAGGCAATAGACATGCAAGTCCAGGAAGCTCAGAGAGTCCCAAACAAGTTGGACCTAAAGAAGAACATTCCAAGACATATCATAATTAAATTGCTAAAGATTAAAGATAAGGAGAGAATCTTAAAAGCAGCAAGAGAAAATGAGACAGTTATATACAAAGGAGTTCCCAGAAGACTACCAGCTGATTTCTCAAAAGAAACCTTACAGGCAAGAAGGGGCTGGAAAGAAGCATTCAAAGTCATGAAGGCAAGGACCTACAACTAAGATTACTCTATACAGCAAAACTATCATTTAGAATGGAAGGGCAGATAAAGTGCTTTCCAGACAATGTAAAGTTAAAGGAGTTCATCATCACCAAGCCCTTATTATATGAAATGTTATTAAAGGGACTTACCTACGAAAAAAAAGGAGATCAAAACTATGAACAGTAAAATGACAACAAACTCACAACTATCAACAACTGAACCTAAAAAGACAAAAACAAACTAAGCAAACAACTAGAACAGGAACAGAATTACAGAAATGGAGATCACATGGAGGGTTATCAGTGGGGAGGGGGTAGAATGGGGGAAAAGGTATAGGAAATAAGAAGCATAATTGGTAAGTACAAAGTAGACAGGAGAAGGTTAAGAACAGTATAGGAAATGGAGAAGCCAAAGAACTTATATGTACAGCCCATGGACATGAACTAAGGGAGGGGGAGGAAGGCTGGAGGGAATGGGGTACTGGGTAGAGAGGGATACAGAGGAGAAAAAATGGGACAACTGTAATAGCATAATCAATAAAATATACTTAAAAATAATTTGTTCCTTTTAGTAATGTCATCTTATGATTATACTACAATTTGTATAACTATTCATCTATTGGTGAATATTTGGATTGTTTCTGGTTTGGGGTAATTCAAATATAGCTCCTCTGAGTATTTTCATACAACTCTTTTTCATATGCTTAAGATTTTATTTCTCTTGGGTAAATACCTAGAAGTGAATTGCTGAGTCAAAGAGATAATATCTCTTTACTTTTACAAGTAATTGCCAAGCGTTCTCCAAAGTATTTGAATCAGAATTCCAGTTGCTCCCCATCCATGCAAATATTTAGTGTTGTGGGTCATTAATCTTAGCCATCCTACAGCTATGTGATGGTCACTCACATTTGCTTTTTTTTCCCTGATCGCTAATAATGTTGAGCACTTTTTCATGTACTTATTGCCCATTCATATACCTTTTCTTGTGAAGTGTCCATTAAATTATTTTGTTCATTTTACTTGGGTTGTTTGTTTTTTTATAAATGAGTTTTAGGGTTTTTTTATGTCTTTTATCAAATATAAGTCTGGCAGATGTGATTATTATATTTTCTTCTAGCCTGGGTCCTGTCTATTCTTTCCTTTAACCATGTCTTTGATGAGTAGAGGTTTTAAATTTTCCTAATGTCTTATTTATCAATATTTTCTTTTATAGTCAGTGCTTTCTGAGTCCTAAGAAAGATTTGCTTACCCTAAGGTTTATGAAGATAATTTCTTCCGTTTTCTTCTAGCAGCTTTAGAGTTTTGGCTTTTACAATTAGGTTAAAGATTTGTAACATTACTTTTTGAGGATAGTGTGAGGTAAGGCCATATATATATATATGGTAGTTGGATAAAATATATATATTTTTATATTTATATAAATATAAATTTTTATATTTATAATAATTTATTATAATATATTATATATAATATATATATGGTAGCTGGATAAACTACACCAATGACAAATAAAATACATAGCCTAATCAAGAGAAAGAAAGGGAATCACCAGGAGCCTTGGCAGTTCAGGAAAATGCCACACCTGAGCTTAAAAACAGAGGTTTTAATGTCTCCAGGGGACTGAAGATGTTTGCTGGTCTAGATGAAAGACGGAGCTGGACATGAAACACTGACATAAAGACGAAACACTAGAAATGCTACCAACTTCATGAAAAGGGCGTGAGAAAAATTCTGTCCAGGGGAACAGAGAAGCACTAAGGAAGCTTGCCATACTCTAGGGCAGCAATTTTCAGCCTTTTCCATCTCATGGCACACATGAACTAAGTACCAAAATTCTGCCGCACACCAAAAAACATATTACATTTTTAGCCGATCTGACAAAAGATAGGGATAATTTTGATTCATTCACATTTGATGGCTATTGTGTTGGCTGTTGTCATTTTTTTATTTGTCAATCTAAGGGAAAAGAGTTGAGTGCCTCTGACTAAATAGTCAGGTATTGCATGTTTTAAAAATTCTTGTGGCACAGCAGTTGAAAATTGCTGCCCTGAGCTTCTGAGTGGAGAAAGAGTTTCTGGGAATAATCAAACCCCAAACCTATACCATAGGTGAATATGGTTTCTGAAGTCAAACTACCTACATGACACAAGGATTACGAGGTGAGAATTTAACATAAATGCTGGCTCCAGATCCATTCCCAGCCCTGGATTTGGAAAAAGCAAACATAATAAGAAGATACCAAACAGGGGCTGAGCATATGAATGTCTCATAGAAAACATAGCCACAGTGAAGATAAATTCACATTCCTAAATTACAAATCCTACAAGGATATCTGATGAGAGAGTCATCAAATGGAGCAAAGAGAGAAAATTAGAAATAATGGAAAAATCCAAAAGGATCTATAATAATGATGTTCAAATTATTAAAACAATGCAAGAAAGATTTAAAAAGCATAATGAATAAAATAATTTGACTACAGGCAAATGAAATATAGATTTTTAACAAGACAGTAAACATCCAGAAATTTAAAAATATAGTTACTATAATTATAAACTCAATGAGCAAATTCAAAATGTAGAATCTAAATAGTTGGAGAGGAAATTAGCAAACTGAAAGATGTCATCAAACACAGTGAAGCCATAAGATATGAAAAATATGAGAGTTTAAGGGCCAACTTCTTTTAATAGGAGTTACAGAAGAAGAAAATACTATAGAAAGAATAGGTTAGAGGCAATATTTGAAGAGATAATGGCTGAAAATTTTCCAGAATTGAAGACATGACTCAAGTAGCAAAGCAAATATTGTGGGTTAAAAGAGCACAATCCATACTCAGACACTACAGAACAGTAAAGAGAAGAAAAACACTTAAAAGCAACTAGAGAAAAATATATATATCATAGGGAATGCCATTGGCATTTCTGGTGATGTGTCCATTTGTAAAGATTTCTATGCATTCCATTGTTATAGTGTCTTTAAAATTCTAATACTACTATCTTTGACCATTCCACAGCACATAAAGATCAGTATAACATTGTCATGTATATCTCATTATTGAATCAACTCTTTGTACTTTTCTACAACTCCTTCCCCCCCCATTTATTTTTTTTGTCCCATATCTATTCAATTTTTAAAATTGCTTTAGGCATGAAACCCCAATCACTGAATAATATGCAAAGGACTATATAATATTTGAGAAAAAATTCTGTTGTGGGCATCAAGTATTTAATTGTTAGCATAACTAGAACATTTCCCCATCACTGTATGTGAGTTAATAATTGTAAGTCCAGGTAATGGACAACTGAATGAGTTTAGATTTAAAACTGGCCATCAAGGGAATTGGATTCTTTCTTGTACCTAATTTACCTGCTGGACATGTTACCTTTATTTACTTTGTTTGCATCTAAAACTACCATTAATCGAACAATATATTAACCTACTTATTTTATGAGAACACTGAGAGGTGTTTAAATTAAGGAGTGGCTGACAAAATGGTGATTGTGAATAAACTTTTGGAAATGCATTAAATGTTAGAAAATTGGAGTGATACATAAACAAATGTTCCAATAGATGTACAAGAAAGATACCACACAGATGCACTCTTACATGCCATCAGTGAAGTCCTTAAAAATCAGAGTTGCACAAACAGGCTAGACATTTGAAAAGCAAATGTATATATGAGGAAGACTTGGACACTGAAGGAAAAAATGGAGAGATCATTATGGTCTAAGAAATTTCTTTATTGATAAGTGTCCTAAATCCAGAAGTGTATATGATGATATGAACTAGCCCATCTGAGACCAGAACAATCTGTGACAAAGGAAAAAGGAATCCAGAATGAACTGAATATTTCCAGACTCACACTGCCTAGGATTTATACAGTTCCATAGTGACCCTACTAGCAAGGTTGTGTGATATTGTGATATATATCAATAAACACATATTTGATCTTTGTTCCTAGTTCCTTTGTGAAACAGAGCTCCTAAAACCCTTTGGATTATTTAAGAGATGAAAGCCAAAAAGATGTCTTCCGTTATGTCAGTGAGATGGCTTTTGCAAAGCTCCTAAATCACCTAAGGGTGGAGACTGGGTTGGTAACGGAACCAACTACATGATTACATGGCCATCAGTTCCATTCCCTGACCTAGGAGAGGGGAAAGGGGCTAGAGATTGAGTTCAATCACCAATGACTTAATCAGTCATGCCTATGTAACGAGGGCCCATTAAAAAAACCCAAAGGACTGCCCTGGAGAGCTTCTGGGCGGCCTGCTCTCAGAAGGGTGGCCTGCTCTCAGAAGGCATAGAAAGTCTGAGCCCTTTCCCCTTGTCCTATGCATCTCTTCCATCTGACTGTTCCTGTGTTACAGTCTTTTGTTCAAAACAGGTAAGCTAGTAAGTAAAACTTTGCTATGAGTTCTGTGAGCCGCTCTAGCAAATTAACCAAACCCAAGATGGGATCCTGGGAACCTCCCATCTATAGCCGGTGGTCTGTCAGAAGCACAGGTAATCCATTCCCTGGACTTGAATCTGGCATTTGAATTGGGGTGACAGATGTGGGAGGGACAGTCCTATGGGACTGAACCCTTAACATATAAAATCTGGAGCTATCTCCAGGTAGATAGTGTAAGAATTGAGTTGAATTGTAGGGCATCCAGCTGGTGTCTGAGTATTGCTTGGTGGTGTGGGGGGGAAATACACATATCAGAACTGGGTGCCAGAATCTCAACTGGTCATTCAAGAAACTTATATGTCAAGTCCAATAGATTCTACTTTTAAAATTAAAAACAAACGCATCCACTCTTCTTTTTTTATGTTAATTTGTTTTTTTTAAGTTTATTATTATTGTTGACACCATTATAGATGTCCCCATTTCCCCTTCTTTGTCCATCTCTATCTAGGCCCCAACTCCACTCCCTCTGGCCATCACCACACTGTTGTCTGTGTCTATGGGTCATGCATATATGTTCTTAGGCTAATCCCTTCACCTTCTTTCATTCAGTACCACTCTCCCCCACCACTGACTGCTGTCAGTCTGCTCCATGTACCCATGCCTCTGTTTGTCAGTTTATTTTGTTCACTAGATTTTACATAAAGTGAGATCGTACGGTATTTGTCTTCCTATGATTGGCTTATTTCATTTAGCATAATAATCTCCAGGGGTATCCATGCTATTGCAAAGGTAAGATTTCCTCTTTTTTTTAACAAGTGTGTAGTATTCCATTGTGTAAATGTACCATAGCTTTTTTATTCACACATCTACTGATGCTGTGGGCACTTGCAGGGCACTTGCGCTGTTGTAAATAACACTTCTATGAATATAGGCATGCATATATTCTTTCAGATTGGTGTTTCTGGATTCTTAGGATATATTCCCAGAAGTGGGATCACTGGGTCAAAAGGCTGTTACATTTTCAATTTTTTGAGAAAACTCCACACTGTTGTCCACAGTGGCTGCACCAAACTGCTTTCCCACCAACAGTAAACAAGGGTTCCCTTTTCTCCACATCCTCTCTGGCATTTGTTTGTTTCATTCACTCTTTTTATCACTTCTGTTACCACCTCAGTTAAGCCTCCATCAGCTCACCTGGACCAGACTTCCACTGGTCTCCCATTTTCCTCTATGCTGTACTTTTGCTACACAGCAACCAGAAAGATCTTCCAAGTGGCTCTCCTTATTCCTGCACTAAAAATCCTTTAAAGGCTTTCTCCAATGTACTTGAGATATAAACCAAATTACTTATATGACCCACAAGGTCTTCATGACCTGACCCCTGTCTCTGTCACTATTTCATTTTGTACCACTCGTCACCTCATTTCTGCACATTAGCTCCCTTTCAATTCCTCAAACCCACCAAATTATTTCCTGCCTCAGGCCATTGTACTTGTTGCTCCCTCTACCTAATATCTTTTTCTCCCTATACTTTCCCCAGCTAATTCATTTATCCTTCAGATGACGGATTAAATGTCGCTTTGTCCGAAAGACCTCTCTGGCTCTCCAATTGAAATTAGAGCTCCCCCCTGAAACCATACAATTTTATTAACCAAATACACTCCCAATAAATTTAATACAAAATTAGGGCCTCCCTTTATATACTTTAATTACATTTGTCATTTAACTATGTAATTATAAATATAATACATATATTATATAATTATAAATATCTATATATGTATATACATATGTATGTTTTTTTCTTACCAGACTATGAGCTCCAAGGGGTCACAAATCATGTCCCTTTTGTCCATCACTGGATACCAGTGCCCAGCACAGTACTCGGCACAGTATTTTTTGAATGATCCTATAATGTGGATAATTCCATATTTTACAAGAGGACACTAAGATCCAGAGTGAAACAACTTTTAAGAACGAAAACAGTATTTTGATGTCTGATTAGAAAACATTAAAATAAGTTTTCACACATGGTTGATTTGATTCTGCAGATTATTAGATTATTCACACCTTTGGAATACAGTTGTGGGGAGAGAAGCTCCACCCCAGACTTAATATGTACTGAAATCTCACCACAGGTGTTGTGTCCAGTATCTGGTTAAGTGTCCCACAGAACGAGAATCTCCATGTCAGCACCCAGCCCTATACTGCTTACCTCTGAAATGGTACTGAACACACTGCCCAGGGTGCTTTGTTCCAGTCAAGCTTTTTGACTTGCAAGGGGCAGGGCATACTGGGAAATTTAGTTTCCCAAACTGCCTTATCACAAGGGTGGCCATATGTGCCATTGTATGCCTTTTGTTCTTGAGTAATTAACAGCACCCTTTTTACTCTCAAAAGTATCCCGGTTGGATGATAAATTGTATGATTACATTACATATCAACGTCTACATTTAGTCTGTGTCAGGATATGACCTGTTTTTCCCACCCCGACTTCAAGAGGAGCCATCCCTGGTGAGGTTTAATTCTCAGGGTTATAAGGCAGTAGAGGTAAAAGAGTGTAACTCAGAAGTCAGCTTTTATGATTTAGGAAAGCATTCTCTTTCTTCTTTTTTTACTATTATTTATTTATTTTTACTGTTTTTTAAGTACAGTTGTCTCCATTTTCCCCCATCCCCTCCTTCCCACCCCACCTACTCCTACCTCCCACCCTCAATTCTATCCCCCTTTGGATTTGTTCATGGGTCCTTTATACATGTTCATTGACAACCCTTCCCTTCCTTAAAGCAATAAAGGATTTATTT
>CM052541.1:115064342-115115420 GCA_028533065.1 Trachops cirrhosus | reverse complement strand
CAATAAAGGATTTATTTAACTTAGATCTTACTTGATAGGCTAAAAAAGAATTTTAAAGTCTTTTGCTTTGCTAAACAAAGCCTCTAAAAATTCAAATTACTCCCCTGATAAACTTTAATAATGGAAAAAATAAAATAAAAGGCCAGGTTTCTGTGCAGGCTTTCCTTATCACATTTCCTTATCACAACATAAATATCTCTGTTGTGTCCTTGGGTACAGCTTTGAGTCAAATAAAAAGTCGACTTAACTGGACTGAGAATGTACAACAATCCCCTGGAATTGGAAAAGGGGGTAAGGAATAGTCTTGGGGGCTTCTTCAAGATGTTTCTCTCAAATTTGAATCCTCAGATTTATACTCTAAGACATGCTTGGATTTTCTCTTTTTTACCCACTTAAAGAAACTGTGGTAAAATATGCTAACAGAAAATGTATCATTATGACCATTCTAAGAGTACCGTTCAGGGCCATTAAGTACATCTACATTGTTACCCAACCATCACCGCCATCCAACCCCAGAACTTTTTCATCTTGGAAAACTTAAACTCTGTACCCATTAAACCTGGACAATCCGAAGCTCATTTAGTAGATAGTGCCATTTTTTAAAAGAGTTGGTCCGTTTTACATTCCAGTAGTTGGGTAGAAGAATTCATTTACTTCACATCCTCGCTAACATTTGGTATTTTTTATCCCACTATTCTATTTGGAAATATAAAAACAACCGAAGCAAAGTTTAGATTGCCTTTGGGAACCTTTTAATTTTTGGTTTGGTTCTCTGAATTATTAACCATCTCAGACTTCTACTTTGTCCAGCCACAACGTGAAGACTGTGAATGCGTTTTCGACTTTGCTCCGTATTTTATGTTTATTTTGCCCCTTGGATGCCATCCGGTCAAGAAAATAAGGTGTGTGTCCAAGGCGTGGAAAGTCCTTTGAGGACTGGGAAAGTCTGAGCACTGTGTAGGCGAAATTTATGAAGACCTTTTTCCGTCAGTTTATCTTTACTAGACTCCAATCCACGATCTAAGAGGTCCTGCGCGCCTCCAGTCTCCCCAGTGCACACCCGGGTCCCGGGAGGCACCGTGAACACAGAGAACTCCGCGTCTCCGCCACCAGCCAGAACCGGGGTGGAGCCGGGCTGGGGACCCGGTCCCCGCGGAGCATGCGCAGACCAAGCCCAGCGCATGCTCGGCAACGCGGCGGGTCTACCGATGAGGGGAGTCGAGTCTCCCGCGCCCCACCATTCCCGGAGGACCTGCGGCTGAGCCGTCTGTTCTGCGCCCTGACTGCCAATAAAGTTTGTTAAAAAATCATAGTCATTCTTGAAAGAGCGAAAGAGGGCGCGAATCAGCCGGGCGGACGCGCCGCGGGAGCTGGCGCGCTAGGAGAAGGTGACGGCGGCGGCGGCGGCGGCGGCGGTTGCACCGCGACCAAGAGGAGCCGGTCTCACCGGGCTGCGGGTCGGCGGCAGCGGGGGATGGTGAGTGGCCGCTCGCTCTCCGAGGTAGCGGTCCTGCACTTACTCGTTCTATCCAAGGGAGGAGGACTCCTCTGTCTCCTCTGGGGGAAGGACCCGCGTGTCTTCTGGGTCCCGGGATGTGCCTTTCTCTGGGGACTAAAGGGGGTTTGGGGGTCAGGGGCCTCCAGGCCCGGGCTCCCATCCCCCGGCCCAGGCCGCCGAGCGCCCGCCTGCCCGCCTCCGAGCGCGGGGTCCAAGTTCCAGCTAGGGGAGGTGGCCGGCAGCGCCTGCCCGGCGCCCCCTCCCAGTTCCCAGCGGTCTGGTCTTCCTGGGTGTGGGTGCTTGGAATTGCCCCTTGGGCGGGAATGCGGGAGGTGGAGCTGGGTGAGGCGCTGCGCGTCCAGCCTAGCGGAGCTCCTGCCTGCTTGCTCTCCCCGGGTCCCCAGGTTGGGAAGGGGCGACCCCGGCGGGGCGGGACACCAGCTAACGGGCTTTAAGTGCCCGTGTTACGTTTGATGGGGAACAGCTGGTCCTTGCGGAGGGCCGCTTCCTAACCCGCGGCCCCACCCTTCCCTAGTTCCTCGCTCAGTCTGGTGGAGTATGAATGAGCCAGAATGCACTATTTCATTGATACTGGAAGCCACAGAATTATTTTACTCGAACCGAGGATCCCTAGTTCCCAGGCAGAGGAACCTGAGGGTGTGTGAGGGAGTAGTAAACTTCGCTATCAAGTAGCAGTAGACTCAGAAAAGGGCCGTTTACCTCTCTAGCTTTTATGTAACTCCTTACATGTAGGTGTGCATATAATCACACCTGTACTTAAGTACAGGCTGTGATGTAAAAAAACAAAAACAAAACCCTTTTGATCAGTGAGTTACTCTTTTCTAATTTGTAAGATTGCATTGACAAAATCTTTCAAATTAAATTTGGAATAAAAAGTAGGTAAAGCGTTACTGTCAAGCTTTTTAATTATTGTACTCAGAATTATGCCTGTTTTTAAAGAACTTAATTGTTTTGATTTAGTGTTTTAAGAAGAGAGTAGTAGTGACAGTCACGAACGTTACACTGCCTGTGTTGAAATCTGATGGCATTTTTTCTTCTAATTTTATTTCTTTAAATTATATAGTAAAATTGACTTCTTTTTAGAGTTGTGTTCAATGAATTTTTAGATTCATGTAACCACTGTGACACTCAGGATATAGAATAGTTCTATCACCTCCCCGCCAAAACTCATGCTATTCTTTTATATCCTTTCCCTAACTCAGCAATCACAGGTGGCCCCCCAGCTTAAGGTGGGGTTAGCACCTGATAAACACCATTGTAAGTTGAAAATAAGCTGAGGTCCTGGCAAGTAGCTCTGTTGGTTAGAGCATCGTCCCCATAAGACAAGGTTGTGGGTTGGATCTGGGTCAGGGCACATAGAAGAATTGACCAGTGAATGCATAAATAAGTGAAACAACTAATCAATGTTTCTCTCCCCTCTCCCCTTTTCTCCCCCCCTCTCCATCCTCCTTCCAGTCTTCCTTTCCTTCTTGCTAAAAATCCATTAAAAAAGAAAATGAATTGAAATGCATTTAATACCTACTATACTGTAGGGTATCAGTTGTTTACTCTCCTGAATTCCTGGCTGAGTGGGAGTTGCAGCCCTAGCTGCATCCCAGCATCACAAGAGTCTATCATACTGTATATCTCTAGCCTGAGAAAAGATCAAAATGCAAAATTCAGGTATGGTTTCTATTGAATTCCTACTGTTTTCACACCATCATAAAATTGAAAATTAAAAGTCGAACCATGTAAGTCTGGGACCATCTGTACTGATCTTTTCTAGAATGTCATATACAGTAAATGGAATCATGTAATACATAATCTTCTGATGCTGACTTCTTTCAGCATAATGCCTTTGAGATTCCTCCAAGTTGTTGCATGTTCCCCATTGAAGGATGCTTGGATTGTTTCCAGTTTTTGGTGATTATGAATAGAGCTGCTATAAACATTTGTGTATAGGTTTTCTTTAAAACATATACATTTAACTTTGTCATTACCATTTAAAACTTGATTTTATAAAACACAAAAAGGCATTTTTTAGAATCCTGTATCACCAAAACTTTAATAGTAGAAGTAGAGATAGCTTTGTAAGTGTAAATTATATACATTAAATCAAATAATTGTAGACTTTTTTCAGTATGGAAACTATGGAAATGAAATAAATGGCAAAAGGACCTAATAGCAATATTTTGTTATTGTGGATTATCAGTTACTTTAGGACCTAAAAAAAATTCTGAATAGTCAGACTTCTTTTGCTGTGTTTCATATTTACCTATATTCTGAGTCAAGCTGCTTGACCAAAAGGTCTGAATACAAAGGCATTTAGCTTTATAGCAAAAGTTTTCCCATCTAGTTTCTACCTTCAAAAGAAATGACATGACAGTACGAATGTCATCTGCTGGTTCCCTTTTGAACAGTATGCAAAAAATTACACCAACTCTATGGAAAGTCAAAGAGGTACCCCAAAATGGAACAGTTATGCACAGTTTAGTAAATAAAGCATAATGTTAAGTTTTCCCCATCTAAAAATTAATCAATGAAATACATCATGAATTGTAGTTAACTTGGATTCAGGAAACACATTTGAGAATTATGTTTTTGTTCCTGGCTCATCTTCAGTCAAGGACAGGAATTTTGTAGGCCACCATGCTGTTTACTTTGTGGATTACAGTAATTAAGGAATGCAGATGGACTTGTTCAGAGTTGATAATGAACTGTGTGTGGTCCCAACTCTACCCACTTTTCAGGTACAACCAAATCTTTATATATAGATCAGCAGATCATATGAACAAGAAACTTCGAACAGTGGCAAAAATGTCACTGTAGCTGTGATCTATTTGATCACTGAATGGATTTCATCTTGAATAGCTTTCTGAGATTTTTCTCAAGGAGTACTGTCATCTTTGGCAGTTTTGTCACACTTAGTATCAAACTGCCATCTTTCAAGGACCCCTTTGAGTATTCAAGATGATGACCATCAGTTTCTGAACTGAAAGCTCTTGTATAACCAATCTTTTAGCTGTTCCACCACATTATTTGTGTATTTCATGAACTCAGGATCAGTAGTTATAAGCAAGGTGAGTCTATATTTCTACGCTCGAGTACAGGTTTCAGAGGTATAAATGCCATGCTGATATAAAGTGCTGTTGATGCCAGGTGAGAAGAACTGGGCCATGATTTCAGTGCTCCCACGCAGGGCAATGCCCTCCTCTCTGGCCAGCTGCTGCACCAAGGCCAGGACCACCCCACCCCAACTCCGACAGCAACCACAGGGCTCTGATGGTGGTTTTTAAAATTTTTTTAAATGAACATAAGTTTTAATTTCTCTAGGGTATTGGTGGAAGTAGAATTGCAGGTTCATGTGAAGTATGTTTAACTTTATAAGAAACTGTCACATTGAGTGACTATCATTTGAATTTTGACCATTCTAATAGGCATGTAGTGGTATCTTGTGCTTTTTACAGTGTCTAACTGATGGCTGAAGATGTTGAATATCTTTTCGTGTGCTTATTTGGCATATATAATCTTTTCTGAGTATTTAGCCAAGAGTTTTACCAATTTTTTAATTGAGTTGTTTGTTTATGTTGAGTTTTGAGGGTTCTTTATATGTTCTAAATACAAGGTATTTGGTCAATATGTATTTTGCAAGTATTTTCTCCCAGTTTGTAGCTTGTCTTTTCATTCTTTTAAGAGTGTCTTTCACAGAACAAATGTTTTAATTTTGATGACGTGTAATTTATCAATTTTTGTTTTGTGGATCTTTTGTTATAATGTCTAAGAAATCTGCCTATCCCCAGCTCATGAAGATTTTCACCTTCTAAAAGTCTGTTTCTAAAAATTACAGTTTTACATTTGTGTCTGTGATCCATTTGGGGAATTATTTGTACAAAGTGTAAGGTTTAGGGGAAGGTTTACTTATTTGCATATTAATGTCCAGTTCCACTGAAAAGGCTGTCTTTTCTCCACTGAATTGTTTTCACACGTTTGTCAAAAATCAATCTGCTCTATTTGCGTGGGTCTAATTTTGGGCCCTCCGTTCTGTGCCATTGATTTATGTATCTCTTTGCTAGTATCACACTTTTTTAAAAAAATATTTTATTTATTTTATTTTTTAGAGAGGGGGTGGGGGGTAGAAAGAGAGGGAGAGAAACATCAATGTGTGGTTGTCCCTTGAGTGCCCCTTACTGGGGACCTGGCCTGCAACTCAGGCATGTGCCCTGACTGGGAATTGAACCAGCGATCCTTTGGTTCACAGGCCAGCTGAGCCACACCAGCTAGGGCATTAGCATCACACTTTTTTGATTGATAGAGCTTTATAGTAGATTAATATCAGGTAACAGGATTTCCTCCAATTTTATTCTTTCTCAAAATTGTTTTAGCTCTTCTGGTTCCTTTGCCTTTCCACATAAAGTTTAGAATCAGCTTGTTTCTAACTACAAAAAATCCTGCTGATACTCTGGAATTGCATTAAACCGTAAATCAATTTGGGGAGAATTGCTGTTTTTATTTTAGTTAGTCATCTCATCTATGAATATGCTATTTCTCCCCAATATTTAGGTCTTTGTTTCATTAGCATTTGTAATTTTCAGCATACAGATCCTGTACCTGTTTATTAGATTTATTCCAAAGTATTTAATATTTTTGAAACTCTAGTAAATGTCATTTAAAAGTTTTTGGTTTCAAATTGTACATTGTTAGGATATAGAAATACAGTTGAGTGTTGTGTGTTGTTCTTTATCATGTGTCCTTATTAAACTCACTTATTAGCTCCAGGATTTTTTGTTTGTTTTGATTCCTTGGAGTTTTCTATGTAGACAATCATATCATCTGTGACTAGAGACCGTTTTATTTCTCTTTTCCCTTATCTAAGCATTTCTTTTTTTTCTCTCTTACCCTGGCTAGGACTTCGCGTATGATGAATAGAAGAAGTGAGAGTGAAATTTCCCATAAGGGGGAAAATGATCAGTCTTTCGGAATTAATTATGATGTTAGCGGTAGGGTTTTTAAACAGATGCCCTTCATCAGGTTAAAGAAACCTTCTGTTTCTAGTTTGCTGAGTTTTTCTCACAAATGGATGTTGAATTTTGTCCACTATTTTCTTTGCATTAATTGATATGGTGATGTGGCTTTTCTTCTTTGCCTTGTTAATATGGTAGATGATATTGATTGATTTTTGAGTATTGAACTAGCCTTGCATTCCCAGAATACAGCCCACTTGGTCCTGGTTATTCTTTTTATATGTTACTTGATTGGATTTACAAATACTTTGTTGAGGATTTTTGCATCTGTGTTCATGAAGGGATATTGTCTTTTTTTTTCTTTTAATACTGCCTTTGTGTAGGGTTGGTATCAAGATAATGCTGACTTTATAAAATAAATCGGAAAGCATTTTCTCCTCTTACGTATTCTGGAAGAGATTGTATCATTGGAGGTAATTCTTGAAAAGTTTTAGAAATCTTTGATGAAATCACCTGAGGCTGGAAATTTCTTTTACAGTTTTTTGTTTTTGTTTTTGAAAGGGAGAGGAAGGGAGAGAGAGAAACATCTATATGTGAGAGAGAAACATTGATCAGTTGTCTCCCACATGCACCTGGCCTGGGGACTGAACCCCACAACCCAGGTATGTGCCCTGACCAGGAATCAACCCTGTAGCCTTTCAGTTACTGGGCAGTGCTCCAACCAACTGAGCCACATTGGCCAGGGCTCTTTTTGAGTTTTTAAAGTTACAAATTCAATTTCCTTAATAGATATGGGGCTATTCAAATGATCTGTTTCATAGTGAGTGAGTAGTGATAGTTAATTCTTTTCCAAGAATGGATCCCTTTCATCTACGTTGTCAAAGTTGTGTGTAGAGTTGTTTGTTGTATTATTCTTTTAAGTCTGCAGAGTCTGTAGTGATAGACCTATTTTATTCCTGATACGGGTAATTTTGGGGAGGGGATTCCTGTTTTCAATTTTATTGATCTTTTCAAGAACCCAGCTTTTTGTCTCATTTATTTTTGTTTTGAACTTCATTGATTTATGCTCTTATCTTTATTATTTCCATCATTTTGCTCACTTCGGGCTTATTTGCTCTTCTGCTTTCTTGAAGTGGTAGCTCAGATTATTGATTCGAGACTCTTTTCCTAAGATAAGCATTCACTGCTGCAAAATTTCCCTCTCAGCACATTATCTATGTCCCATAAATTTTCACATGTTATTTCTTCATTTTCATTCAGTTTAATTACCTTTTTTAAAAGATTATTTATTTGTTTATTTTTAGAGGGGAAGGGAGAGAGAAAGAGGGAAACATCAATGTGTGGCTGCCTTTTGCATGTCCCCCTAGGGGGGACCTGGCCCTCAGCCCATGCATGTGCCCTGGCTGGGAATTGAACCAGTGGGCCCTTGCTTTGCAGGCCAGCACTCAATTCACTGAGCCAAACCAGCTAGGGCTCAGTTCAGTTACTTTTTAAAATTTCTCTTGAGCTTCTTCGTAAGCCCACAGATTGTTTAGAAGTCTATGTTTTTTAGTTTCCAAATGTTTGTAGATTTTTCCATTGTCTTTTCGTTACTGATTTCCAGTTTGAGTCCATTGTGATTCCATTAAGTTTTTTGAGATTTGTTTTATGGTCTAGTATGTTTTCTATATTGGTATACGTTCAATGGGTGTTTGAAAGAAGTATATTCTGCTGTTGTCATGTGGACAGGTCTCTTCATGTTCATTTGATTATGATAGTTTTATTGTGTTTAGAATTTCCATTTGTTTTATCTGTAGTGTTTTTGAGTATATCTTATTGTGAAACCTCTTTAGTGGTTGCTCTGGGTATTATGTTATATATATGTAATTTATCAGAACCTATTGGTGCCAACATTTTATCAGTTCAACTGAAGTATAGAAACTTTACATCTCATTATCCTTCTCATTTGTGTTGTCTTTAGTATATTTTCTACATATATTGAAAACCACATTAGTTATCTTTTGTTTCAACTGTCAAACATAATTTAGAGCACTTGAGAGGAGAAGTCTGTTTATTTACCTGTATTTTTGTATCTACCATGTTCTTTTGCTCTGATATTCTCGGTTTTTAGGTTTTTTAAATTACTTAATTTTGTCTAAGGTGGAGACTAGAACCAATACTTTAGCAAGTGTTTCTAGGTGATTCTTCTGATCATGCAAGTTTGTGAAGCACTGGGGACAGTTACTGAAACCTTGTTAGTGACAAAGAAAGGAATGTTCGTCACATTGTAGACTTTGTGCAGTGGTCGTGTAGATGGATTTTTCATTTAAGGTAATTGCAATATAATGGCTAAGTAGACAGGAACTTAACTAGTAATTTTAAGAAGAAATATGAAGAAGTTGACTTTCTGTTCTCTTTAGTCTAAAATACAAACAGTACATGCTCTATTACTTTCATTATATGAGTAACAATAACTAATCTGAAACTAAATTGTAAAGAAAGAATGCGTGTTATAAGATTATTTGTGGAGGATTCATTGTCACCTGAACACTAAAGCACTGTAACCAAGAGCCTGCTGTGGTCACGCAGCTGTACATTATTATATAAAACCTTTTTTGGGGGTTCTTTTATGGGGATATTATTATTACCTGTGAGGTTGAAAAGCAGTTTCTTTAGATTTTGTGTTTGTTGCACACTTGGTGGTAACTATGGAGAATTTATTATGTTGTATGTACCTACCATTTTTTGCATGCTTAACTTTCATTATGCGAGGTGCTTTATAACTATCACTGATACACAATTCTGTGTGGTAAACATCCTCAGAAAACTGAAGCTTAAAGAGGTTAAGCAGTAACTTCACTATGAGTACTGAACTAGTAAATGCAATTTAAATCAGGCCTCAACTCTAACCATCCATAGTCTTAGTCCCTGTGAAAGGCAAAACTATGCAATCTAGGCATGCTATACATACCTGGATATTATACATTGTGCTGTTGATAAGGATTCAAAAATGAATGAATGAATGAATGAATGATATTATTGCCCCTCCTGTTAATGAATATACATTAGCACACAGCATGGTGAGAGGGCCTTCATCGTGGATGAATTCTTGACAGTTAATATAATTATTCCTTGATGAAACAATTATAGCCTATTTTATTTTGTATAGGTTTTGTGTCATAGAAAAATAATTTTATTTTCATTTTAAACTACAGATTTAAGAAAGATCTGATCACCTGGAATTAAAGTTGGTACAGAAACCTTTTCAACTCCAGAAATGTTGGAGGAAGATATGGAAGTGGCCATCAAGATGGTGGTTGTCGGGAATGGAGCCGTTGGAAAATCAAGTATGATTCAGAGATATTGCAAAGGCATTTTTACAAAAGATTATAAGAAAACCATTGGAGTTGATTTTTTGGAGCGACAAATCCAGTATGTACTTGGCCATTTTATCCTCTTGGTTTTGAATTGTGAACTGTGCCCACGACTTTACAGTCCAAGGTTAGGCTTCTAGTGGCTGTGGCTCATGAGACAGTTGGTGGTGGTTTTGAATTACTTACGCTCTGTGTATCTTTATCCTTCTGTTTCCTACCCCGCCTTCATCTCTTTTCCCTTCCTCTCCTCTGTTTTTTTCTTTTTTCCTACTTGCCTCCCTCATCCTTTTTTAACTTATCTTGTATCTGTTTTATGTTTATTGGTGGTACTTTAGGCACTTCTTCAACATAAACTGATGCTTGACTAGTGAGATTTCCACCCACTATTTTATTTTGAAGGAAAGTTACTTGTCTATCAGAATAGTTCTCATCTCTTATATTATGGGATACTTTTGTTTAGAATGTCTCTTCTCTCTTTAAAACTGGGCAAGACTGTATAGAAATTAGAGAATATTTGTTTTTATTCTAAAGACATAAGAGAAAGAAGATTTGGATTAAATACTCCTACAGAAAGAAAATCTTCAGAAAATCCAACTGGATTTTAAAACACATCAAAGTAACACTTTTTGTTATTAGTCTTGACAACTTTCTAGGATATCTTAAATTGTAAGAGACAAACTAAAGTGCATTACAAAAGTAAGTGACATCAGACAAATCTGACTGAACTAGCCCGGGCGTTAGCATCAAAGATAATTGTGTTCATTGTTTTAAAGATTCTTGAATTTTTAATTTGTATTCTGGTTTTTAAAATATTTTTGTATTTGCTTCCTTTAGGTATTTTAAAAGGATTCATTTTAAGTCTTGATGATATTTGTTTTTGTACTTGTTATCTGAATCAAATTAATTATTTTTTAAATCCTCACCTGAGGATATGTTTATTGATTTTTAGAGAGAGAAAGGGAGACAGAGAAAAAAACATCAATGTGAGAAACACCACTTGTTGCCTCCCGTATGCAGGGATTGAACCTGCAGCCTAGGCATGTGCACTGACGGGGAATTGAACCCACCACCTTTTGGTGTGTGGGATGATGCTCTAACCAACTGAGCCACTGGCCAGGCTGAACCAAATTAATATTTTAAGTATACAGTTGTCATTATTTGTGGATTCTGCATTTGCAAATTCACCTACTTGCTAAAATTTATTTGTAACCCCACAGTCAATATTCCCAGTACTTTGGTGGTCATACATGAACATGCGTAGAACAGCAAAAAATTTGAGTCACCCTACACACACATTTCCAACCTGGGTGGGATAAGGCAACCCTCCATTTCATCCCTCATAGAGCAAACAAGTATTCTTTTAGTGTTCTGTTTTTGTGCCTCGTTTTGTGCCTTTTGTTGGTGATTTCACTGTTTAAAATGGACCGCAAGCATAGTGCTAAAATGCTGTCTAGTGATCCCAAGTACAAGAAAGCTGTGTGTGATGTGCATTACAGATAAAATATGTGTTTTAGATGAACTTCGTTCAGGCATGAGTTACAGTCCTGTAGGCTGTGAGTTCAGTGTTAATGAATTAACAACGTATATTAAATGAGATGTCTTTAAAGAGAACCACATAAAAAATATGGTTATGTATTGATCAGTTGATGAAAATGTAACCAGGGGCTGGCAGGACTGTAACCCTATATTTCTCCCTAAGAGCAATAGTTCAGTATTTGCTGTTTCATTGTTTGCTGTGACTTTGTACAACATAAGTGTGATGAGTAAGACAATGAACTATATAACAAAATAGAGTAAAGTTTTGAGTTAAAGGGCAACCAAGCAGGTAAGCTACTGCTTTCCTGTCTTATTCTATTACTTGAGCTCGATAGAATGTTGTAAAGAGGAGAGCAAGCACTGACCTGAGGGAATCCCTCTTTCCCAATACAGCTAGTCTTAGCGCCACCATTATCTGTGACTGCTGTCAAAGGAGAAAATGTGCCAGGGAACCCAAATCCTGTGTCAAGTTGTCTTTCACCCTTACTTTTGCTGTTGGTAATTGTATCAGCGTTTAAAAGTACTCAGGCATTTTCCAAGTGAAACCATCAATGTTGTTATAATACCTCCATAATTGAAAGATAAAAATATACACACAGCTGTATTACTAAAGACATTTCCTTTACATATGAAACAAATTCATCTCTTGTTTCAGAGTTAACGACGAAGATGTCAGACTCATGTTATGGGATACAGCAGGTCAAGAGGAATTCGATGCAATAACAAAGGCCTACTATCGAGGTAAATTATGGCATTTTTGCTTGTTTGGGCATGTTCTTTTAGCTAAACAAAGAATTTTGATTTTTTTTTTTCATTTTCTGTAGAAAGGTTTATTTTTTAAGAATACTTAAATTATTTTCAAAGCATTTTTTATAGTGCCAGGTCATTATTCTTCTAAAGATCCTTGAGTGGTGAATAATAGTTGTTCTATAGACAGGATGTCTCTGCCTTTAGAATTACATGACTAGGTATTCCGAGACCTAATCAGTCAGAAACTGTTAAATTACTACTCCTGACCCCAAGGAAGTGACTACATGGTCAGAGAGTGGGAACTCTCATGTAAAAAGGTGAAGCCCCTGCAAATAGGATGACATTCAGTTATGACACATGAGAGGTCACAGGTAAAGCCTTCTCAGTGTGCACAAGTTCAAAGTGTGAGACACATGTGAAAGGAAAGAACTACTGCTCTAGGATTTAAGAATCTAAAATGCTGTATTAAATTCTTCAAGAAATGCTTAGATCCCAAAGTTTCCATTACATTTTCCTATAAAATTTTGTCCTTTTCTTTTGGAATTTAAAACAGTATTTTGGTGTTCCTCCAACTCACTGCCAAGGTGGTTGTAATGAGAACAAAGTCACTGAAAGCTTAACCTAGTACCATGTAGCATACAGCCTATTGGTGCTTCTGAACTCGTGTATCTTGTTTTTTTCCACTTTTGAAAATCTGGGGTTTGTTATAATGCAGCTGAGGTCTAATTACACTAACATATAAGTTAAGCAACCAAAAGTTCTTTCCTGAATTGGTAACAAGGAAAATTGACTTCCACTTTCTGTGCTAGGAAAACATTTGGCTCTTTGAGGAATAAGAGAGGTACACCTCTCAGGTGTCATCCTAATAATGTCACTACTCCTTACTGCTCATTCTGTTTGCTGTGTCCTTCAAGGCTTCCCATGTGCAGCAGCTTTGAGTATGGCTGTCCTGTGGGTGCCAGTTTGGATCTTGAGCACTTGTGTCACGGTGTAAGGTGAAAGTATGTTCTTACTCCCAATGCTCTTAAAATAGATGGTATTCTTATCAAATTAAGAATTTCATGAGCATTTACACTGTTGATTAACGAGTCCCAAATGTACTGTTTATTCTTGAGTAAAGATTATTTGTATTTTTTTAAGTGGAGTTATTACCACTACAACTGCATAGGAAAAAATAAACAAAAAACAAGGTAGAAACATTAACATATGGTAGGAATGCATACAGTTGTCATTATTTTCTTTTTACCTACCTACTAACTTTTTTCTCTATAAAGGCTTGCTATGAAATATATGTTCTTGTTGTGAGGAAAGAAAGTAGGTTGGGCTGTTTCTTTTTAAACTTTTGACAGTGTGATATGGTAGTATTACTTCTTAAATGAGTATCTTATTTTGAGGCCCTGGTTTAAAAAACAAACAGCCCTGGCTGGTGTGGCTCAGTGGATTGAGTGCTGGCCTGTGAACCAAAGGGTCGCTGGTTCTATTCCCTGTCAGGGCACATGCCTGGGTTGCAGTTTCAGTCTTAGTCTGGGTGTGTGTGAGAGCAACTGATCATGGTTCTCTTTCTCTCTCTGTCTCTCCCCCTCCTCTTCTCTCCCTCTCTCTCCCTCCATCCCTCTCTGCCCTTCTCGCTAAAATCAGTAGGCACGCCCTCAAGGGAGGATTAAAAAAAACAAAGCTTTTCTTAAAATGTTAAAATGGCAAAGAAGGTGGACTGAGACAGCTCTTTAAGAATAAACATTTATTGCATCTCAATTTGAATTAACAAACAGCAGCAATTATGCATAAATTTCAGAAATGGCACATTGAACATTCTTTTTAAGCTTTCCTTTGAGGTTCCATCAGGATACTTTTGGTTGCTGATAACAGAAAAGGAATTTCAAACTGACTTGAACTACTAAGGTTTATTGATTTGTTTCATAGAAAAGTGGGAGTAGCATAGCTTTCATTTGTTCTAACTATAACCATTGGTTCTCCTGGTTTGCCTCCTTCCATGGGTGGGGTTCTTCCTCATGCTGATTTTCCTTTTGGCTTCAAGGTTGCTAGCATCAGCAATGAAAGCTACTTGATTTTCACATCCTTGTGGAGAGAGAGTTGCTCCCGACAACAATGGATCAAAAGTCCTAAGCTTCTATCTGATTAGATCACCCTTGACTAGATTATAGTAAGTAGTCAGAAGATTGTGGTTCCCTGATTGGCTTGGTGCATTTAGGGCCTCAACTCCCAGAGTAGAGGGTATGTTTAGCCTGTCTAAACCATGGTTAAAGTGCAGTGGGGAGATGTGTTCTCAGAAAAGGAGGGGAGCTGGGATGTCAGGTAACCAGGCAATATCTGCTACTGGTATAGATTCAGATGATAATGTAATTAAAGAGGAATAAGGACTAGGAAAAGAAGGAAAGGGCCAGGAAGCACGAATTAAGGTATGGATTTAGTGGTGAAACACAGTGCTTTATGAAATTATGACTGACTTAACTGGTTTGTCCTAGAAGGATATTATTCAGGAAGCATAAAAATGTAAATTTTATTTTTAAAAAAGAAAAATTTATAATTCATTTAAAAGACCTGTTATACCAAAAACAATTGCTCAAAGGCATTCTTATGTTTTTGGAATGCTGGTGTAATTGTTTAGTGAGACATGTTGAAACACGACCTCCTTGTAAATAAATAGGTTACAACAGAGCACACAGATCATAGTAGGAATCCTCTTGGGATCCCAAATTATTTCTCTTAAGCTCTTAAAGAAGTTTAGCCTAGGCAGTAGAAACCATACTTAGTACAGAAAGTTACATATAACATAAAATAGGTTTTCATTATGCTTCTTTACTGTGATTGGTTCTAAGAAAAAGATGCTTCTTTCTAGCAACATGGAAATGAAGTTATAGACTTGAGACCTATTATCTAAGATTATGCACATAAATGGAAGGAAACCCTTGTTTTTTAAAAAATGAGCTTTCACAAACATTAATATAAACTGTTGGAAATGAAATAGCTCTGGACAAGAAGCTGTTTATAATGATAAGTGCAAGAATTAGGAACAGGAATTAGGCTAATGCAAGTCTCTCAGATTTGTTTTGAAATTATGAGCGTGGAATCTGTGATAGATTGGTTCAATGAATAATTTGTATGCTTTAGATTATATAAAGTGTCTAAGAGAATAAAGAACAAGCGCTATAAATCTAGAGTAATATCTACAAAAGTATATAAAACCTTGTGTTTCTGATTGGTCCTTGCCATTGTCAGATTTGATGCTGTGTTCCCTAGAGCATTGTTTCTTAAATTTTAAAGAGCAAATAAATCCCCCAGGGAGCTTGTTAAAGTACAGGCTCTTATTCAGTAGCTCTGGGGGAGGCTCTGTGAGAGTCTTCATTTCTGCAACCTTCCAGGTGACGCTGATGCTGCTGGTCTTCAGCTATACTCAGAACAAGTCTAGAGACCATCTTGTAGGGTCTTTCAGTTATTCAAGAATAAAATTACTCTCTATACATTATAAGTCTTGGGGGAGTATTTTCTGAATTGCATTCAGAAATATTAACTTTTTTTAATGATCTTATCAGTTAAAAATAGATACTTGCTATTGCTGATCTCATACTTGACAACAAAATTTTATTTTGATCTTTTCCTGATGTGTGTGTAATGGGGTAGTTTGTTAACTATTAGAAGTGGTTCCTTTGTGGGTGGTTTACTGGTATTTATGATGATGAAGTAACTTTTCCAACAGTGTGATTTTTAGGGAAGTACAGAAGGAAGATTGAATAGTAGGAAAATAAAGGTTTATGTAAAATATATGGATAGAAAAACACCTGCTGTCTTTAGATATCAAAGGTATAAGATATGTTCAAATGACTACAACTGAGAAATTAAAACATTGAGTTTCCTAAAGATAGCTGGTACCAACACAGGACTGGAAGTCAAGAAAGAAAAAGAAAGGATAACAGTACAGGGTCATTTTTGAATTAAGAATATTTATAGTAATTAGTATGTTGAACAGGGCACAGTTTATGAAGTTACCAAAATGCTTGTGAAGTTACCTTTTTTTGTCTCTCACCATCCCTTTATATTTGAATAGGCAGTAGGAGGAAATGAATTCTTCTTCTTCACCCTGAATAATAACCCCGTTCGGCTCATGTCTTTTCTGGTTACTCTCCAGTAATTTCTTTCACTTGCCTCATAGTTATTTCTAGTGATGAACATGATCTCAATTTGGTAATTAGAATAGCCAGGCCTGTGTATTAATCAAAACTCCAAATGTAATTTAGTGTTAAATCTCCTATCCTCTCTGGGATTTTAGCAGACCAGTACCTGTAGTCTGGGAAAGGAGTGATGGCAGCTTTCCTCCTCCGACTTTCCTTCCCTAGCTTGCTGGAGATGTTTCTTTATGCTCCTGTGTCATCCTGGGGGAAGACCAAATTGGGAGAGAAGAACACTGTGGTGGGTGCTGCTCTCTGATGTTGGGGGCTTCTGGGTGGCAGATGTTTGAAGATGATACTCTAGGAAATTGTGCTGGATTTCTCCAAGGTTCCCATCCTTGTGGATGTTTCATCTGGGCAAATGTATACTTAATTCAGGCAGTCGTTCTGCCTGTTGTGGGACTCAGCATTCCACCTCCTTCTTCCTTCATGCTTAGCTCTCATCACCTGACAGATGGCCCTATTGGACTCGATTTAAAATTATCCCATGCCTGCTTATCTCTTAGATGTGGCTCCATACTTGTGTGCAATTTTTGTGCATTCTTTGTCTTGCTATCAGTGGGAACACAGTTACTCCCAAATGCAGCTGTCTTCTTTTTTGTCTGTTGGTCTTGTCTTTTCACTCTTGCTCCCAGCAATTATGTTTTCTCAGGCCTGAGTCAAGGCAGGATCAGTCCAGAGTATCCCTCAGTGCTGGGAACACATATCAAGCTCCTTAAGTGGCCTGCTGAAATCCATTCCTGTTAGGTTGAGTTGGAGGAGGTAATGGTAATATTCTACCACCGTCTGTTACTTAACAGAAAGTGGGGTTTGCTGCCCACTGCCACCAATAGGCACATTCTGGAGGCAGAGGTTTGGTGAAAAAGGAAAGGGGTCTTTTATTCAAAATCTGCACAATTTGGAAGAATGGGAGGCTTCTGTCTCAGGGCCCATCAACTCTAGAACACCCAAGGAAAAACCCCCACCACTCTCTGTCAGATCAGTCCAAGGCTGCACCAGGAGTTCCATCTCCCATTTGAAAGTACCGCCCTTTAGGAAACCACAGGTGGCCAGCAGGCACGGTCATTCAAGCAGCTCAGCTTCTTTTGCGTCAACTGTCTGGCCTCAGGCTCCTTTCAATAATCTGTGTGCCCAGCCAGCTGCCCCCGCCACTTCCTGCACTGGGGGTCCAGGGCCACTGCCAAATGCTGGGGCTGGCTATGCAGGGCCTCTGTAGGGCCTGCCACCTGATTACACAGCTTCCAGGGCCCACTGGTCTGCAAGGGCTTTGACCCGCCGGTCCATACTGGGGATGGCAGAGGAAGAGATTCTCCCTTCCCACCATTTAAATCTGCCAGCAAACTCGTCTGTGTGCTCAGGGAGGGTCCAGCTCCCCCAGCCAATCCTGTCCTTTTCCCAGGCTATACTGGCAGATCTGCACCTCTACTGCCACCATGTTAACCTTTATGGTACGTGTGCCGCTGTGACCTTTGTTTTTCCCTTCAGTCAGGTACTGGAAGGAGTAGGAGGGCCTTTTCCTTTGTTGGTTGCTATCCTGTGTAACTAAGGAATGCAGCCTCTCCCGCACTGTCACAAGACCTCTCCCCCCTGCTAACAGAACCACACAGGTATCATATCCATCCCACCTTCTTGAAAGAGAGAAGGGTTAGGGTGGACAGTATTTTCTCTACAGAAATCCTTTAGAAATCTTCTCTTCCCAATTCTTGGAAAAAAAATTCTTGTAGTGCTTGAGGGACTTCCAAAGTTGAATAGGAGTTACAGCTATTTCCTTTGTAAATTCTGTAAATGATGATCTTCTTACACACATTTTGGAATCTCTTATTTGTCATCTGTTTTATTGGTGCCTCAATCAAAAAAACCCTCTATTAGATAGGAATTTTTTTTGTCTCTTTAGGGTTTCCCTAAATGTAAAAGAACCACAATGCATCATAATTTGACAGGATATTTTCTCTATGGATGGATGATTTCAATTAGAGGTAATTAAAACAAGTAACAAGTAGTTATCCGACATTTGTCAGAATTATTATAACTGCAAAAGTAATTCAGGTTGTCTGTTTTTGTTTTTTGTTTCATTTTTGTAATATATTTAGGTTAAATAAGATGAGCTGGTTGCAGCATTCAGTCTGAAGGCTTAGTATCAAGTGAACCATCCTGCTCCAGAGATTTGTGTGCCATTCATTCTGAAGATTGTAATTATTCTTGCTATAACTTATTTCTGTCATCTCATGCAGATTTTATATTTTTGTAGGGGTTTTTTTCTATTTTCTTTCCTCTTGTACATTGGACAGTTTTACTTTTCTCCTGTGGTTTAATAGGCACACATTATCTTTCTTTTTATGGGGATGGCCTTTAACTTAAGACAGTCTCTTGGTTTGAGCCTCCCATCACCCCTCCCAAGACACACACAAAGCAGTTCTTGGCACAACTAGGTGAGGGTAATTTACTGGGGAAGTGATCTAGGAAGTAGAAGTGAGAGACTAGGCTTGTAGAGGGTGTATTAATGAGCTACTTAAAACTAGGCAGTTGGGGATCAATCCCTGTGAAGAACCTAACAGGCATACCTCAGGATGGTCCTACCAAAGTGAAGCTCAGGTGTTGATCCCATCCCCCATAAGTTGAAGCTTCCTTCAGAAGCATCAATTCCCCCTGCAGGATTCGATAAACCAAGGGTCCCTTCTAAAACATCAGAAAAAGCCCTGAGTCAGGAAAGCAGAGGGCCACCTGCAGTATATGCCCTGGTAGGACACTAGCAAAAGCAGGAAGTAGCTCCACAGGGCTGAGGGGACAGTAGCAGGTCCTCCAGCATCTGTTCCGTAGGTTGTTGTTTATTTGCCTCCCTTGATCACTCACATATATCAGTATTGTATCTTCTTCCTCTTCCGACAGGCACTTTCACACATTCCCACATTCCTTGGGTCTCTCCCTGCTCAGGACCCCACCAAATAATTTTGGGGTTGTTATGGATATACTTTTTCTTTCATCCTTTGGTCCTTAATTTTGAAAACATTGTGTTTTTCTTAGTTAATCATTTTTGCTGCCCATATTTCTGGCAGTATCTGCATAGTTTTTCATTTTCTGTTTTTTTAAAATTATATACTTCCTCTAGGGGTTTTTGGTTTTTTGGTTTTGAAGTGGGTACCTGAAAAATACCTTATTTAACCTTCAAAATAAATGGCAGTTGGTTCAATGTAAAATTCTAGGTTTAACACTAACAAATAGTTTTATAATAAAACTTAGTTAAGTGGAAGTTAAAGTATGATTAAATAATGTTTTGTTTGTAGTTTAGTTAAATATTAGAGTTCAAGTAAATATAAATTTATTTATCAATACACTAGTGACCTTACCAGTTTTATTCCTCTTTCAGTTTTGATAGTCTTAGGGTGTATCTGCGGGTCTGTCCTCCCCTTACATGTTTCGTATAATTAATTTAATCTTTGGTTTAAAACGTGTCTAGAGTAGGGAGGATTTTCGCAGATGAAGCCCCTGCTGTTAGGGTAATACTGAACCGCTAATTTCTCTTTCATCATACACTCTTTTGCTTTCTACAGTATTACCTCTGGTGATATACAAACGTCTTTTGGCTTACCCTCAGTGTCTGAGTAGCCCAGGCATGCCTGTCTGAGTCCTTGAAGGAAAGTCTCACACCTGAGTGGTCTGGAAGGAAGGTGTAACAGCAAGAAAACATGCCTTCTTTCCAGGAAATCCTCTGGACCCCAGGGCAGTTTTTCTTGTCACCTACGTACCTGCTTTTGTCACAGCTAATCGTTTGTAAGAGAGCTTCTTCCAGAAGGTTGTTGCTTATATTTTATTTTAGATATTATCAACCTAATGCAATAGTTGATAAGTAAAATATTGTCAATGAATATAGAAAGGGGATTACACATTTAAACAGGGTAAAAAACTAAATTAAACTTTTCCTTGTCTATTGTATATTTATTTTCTTTTGTCATTGGTTCTTAAATGATGTTCATTAGCATCATTGGTATTCTACTAAAATAATACTCATATAGTTTTTTAAAAAGTAAATATGATGAGAAAATTATGATTTTTGCTCAGATTTTTCTTAAATTGGTGCTAAAAGAAACTAAAGCAAATGACAAATACAGGGTCTAGCAAAAGGAAGGCCTGCTGAGTGTGATTGGTAGGGTAATAACGTGGGTGTGATTATAATTTATAGTTTTAATTTGAACATTTCACCTAAGATGCCATATGGTGTGCTTGGGTATGATATTGTTATATTACAGAACTACAAGCTTATGATTTTGTAATAAAAGATTTTATAATCTAAAAAGGGGCATTATTTGTGCCATGCCCTGTATTAACAGGAAGAAGGTGGCAACAGGCTATCACTCATGCTTATTAGTTCACCATTCTCTCTCGCTCTTAAACTATAACTAAATATATCAGTATTTCATGGTGTCCCCCCAAAAAAGTGTATAATTTTGAGGGTATTTTGAAATTTGTACAAGTTTGAGAACCACTGTTCTTGGTAAAAGTTGGTTCTTTGAATTAGAAAATAGAGTTTATATGTTATAAAAAATAAGAGTGCTAAAGGATGAGCTCAGTATTTATTTACATAAAAATTATTTTGATAGGTAATAGTCATCCTCACCCTGCATAGGATTGTTTCAGTAATGTAAATAATATCTTTATTTTGTGACCTTACAGGAGCCCAGGCTTGTGTGCTTGTATTTTCTACCACAGACAGGGAGTCTTTTGAAGCAATTTCCAGTTGGAGAGAGAAAGTAGTAGCTGAAGTTGGAGATATACCAACTGTACTCGTACAAAACAAGATTGATCTCTTGGATGATTCTTGTATAAAGAAGTAAGATGGCCACTTTTGAGGGGGTGGTGATAACTCTATAAAGTTGAAAGTTATTTTAATTTTTGCATAGATTTACAAAATTTAAGGAAGTTTATATAAAAAGTTCCTTATACTTAAAATTTCTGTGAGCTCTTTATGATTGGTTTGGTTTAAAAAAGCCTTATACTGAATCTTAAGTAGAGAAAATTAAAGAAATAAAATTTGAAGGCTCTTTTAGAATTCTTGTCTCAGGTCTTTATACCACAAGTCCAGTTTATTTTAAGTCAAATCCAGATATAGTAAAAATGTTAAGAAAAACATTCTTATATATAGTAAGAATGTTAATGAAATACTTTAATATAGAGTAAGTAGTATCCTATGTTGATAAGTTTAAATAGATGAGTAGTATAGATTCATATTGTTTTGTATATTCAGAACTGTTATGCTCTAATTTGTGAACATAGTTTAGCATCCAAATAATTTTTTTTTCTATAAGTATTTGCTCATTGTATTATTAAAGTTTTGCTAGCTTTGAAAATCTTTGCTTAGTTTTTACCTTGTTGTTTTATGTTCTTATGTTATCTGTTGCTGTATTAACAAATTAGTCTAAAACTTAGAGGCTTAAAACAACAGCAAATAGTTATTATTTCAGTTTCTGTAGGTCAGGAATTTGGGGTGTCTTGGGGGTGGTTGCAGTTTTCATGAAGTTTCAGTCAAGATGTCAGTTAGGCCTAAAGTCAGTCACAGAAAGGCTTGACAGGGGCAGGAGGACCCATCTGTGTCCAGGATGGTTCACTCAGGTGGCTGTTGGCAGGGGACTTAGTTCCTTGCCAGGTAGACTCTCTCTAGGGCTGCATGAGTGTCCTCACAGCATGGTGCTGGCCTCCCACAGCAGGTGACCCAAGAGAGGGCAAAGCAGAAGCCACGTGTCTCTTGTAACCTCGTCTCAGAAGGCACATACTATTGCTTCTGTATATTGTTGATCACATAAACCAACCTTGATTACAGTGTGGGGGGAGACTTCACAAGGGTGTGAAGACCAGGAGAGCAGGGGTGGGGCGATGCGATGGAATCATTGGGCACCATTTTGGAGCTTAGCCACTACAGTCATAATAAACCAGGAGTCCACCGTCAGGAGTCATAATAAAAGTAAATCAGGGGTTCACTCTTGTAAGAGACAGTAATTCCTGTACGGACTTTGACAGCAAAGCAGTTTCGTAACTAGTAAGAGTAAAATAAGTAATGCAGTGTATGATTTTCGGAGTGTAGATTCAAATGTTTTTAAAAACAGAAGAGAGAAAACTAAAGTACTCATAAAGAAAAGTGATAGTTCACTATTTTAAGGCTAGAGTTCAGTGACTTTATAGAAAAATGTCTGTTTATAGTTATAGTATAATTGTTGGTGTTTATCCCCCCCAAAGTAGTGAAAACTGAAAACCCTGTTCCAGCACTGAGGACACAGCTTTCACGAGTCTGGGAGGTCTGACGCCCCCTTCCCCAGGCTGTATCAGTAAATGTAATAGAAGTGTTCTTAAAAACAAGTTATCAGAAACTCCCTATATAAGCATTTTTTTAAATTGATGTATAGCGAGGAAGCTGAAGCACTGGCAAAAAAGCTAAAGCTGAGATTCTACAGAACATCGGTGAAAGAAGACCTAAATGTGAATGAAGGTAAACTGCCTTTTTAAAAAAATTAACAGGAAATTTGTTTTATTTTTCTTGCTACTTTACTGTTGTGTTGTTTAGAAAACATTTGTAATAAGAATAGAACTTTCTTGTCACCTATCATTGAGAAAACTTTAAAGATACAATGCCTCTTTGAGTGAGTTTGTAATTATTTACTAATGTCTTGAAATACTTGTCGCTCTACAGCAAAACCCTGGTGTTTGTTTTGTCTTTTGATCTTTAAAAATATAACCTTGTGTGAGTGTGTATGCATGTATGTGTCTTTCACGCATACCTCTTAACATACTGAATCGTTCTAGAACTCCACAGCAGTGGATATTCCATTAGGTAGTCGCAATGACCTTAATTTGTCCAGTAATATTTCCTACTTTAAGAAAGTGAGAGTAGAGAAAGATGATTATTATTTTTCTCATTCCAAAATTTCTGCTTATTTTATTACATAACTAGATTGTTGGTCGGGTGTCTTCTGGGTAGTTTTTTTTTCACTTAAAAATATGAGATACCTTTTCAAAACTAAGTCACTTGATGGTGCTGAGTCAGTGATTACAAATATTATTTCATTTCTTTATTAATAAAATGCCACTATTTGTTAGTGTTGCTATTGTACTTAGGTATTACTCAAATAAATTTTGAAAGTTGAATTTTTCAACTTGATTTTATACTTCTAATTATAATTGAATTTTAAATTTGTTTAGTAAAAATAAATATTACAGTAAGTAATGTGAATAACACATTTTACTTGCATAAGTGATACTGACCCGGTAGGGTTTTTGTTCTTGTTTTTATTGTAGTTTTTAAATATTTGGCTGAAAAATATCTTCAAAAACTCAAACAACAAACAGCTGAGGATCCAGAATTAAGGCATTCAAGTAGTAACAAAATTGGTAAGTATACAGGATATTTTATGTATATAAATGAGTACCATATATAGGTACCATATATACCTATAGTAAATTTATTTTCCATTCATTATGATTATGTTTACTTACTATTTTTTAATACAGTTGCTCATTTAAGAAATGTGATTAGAAAGTATTAGATCAGTGATTATTCAGGAGCATCAGGTCTCTTACTAAAGGTACATTGATTCCCATTATGGAACACATTGCATATAGGCTCTTTTTTTTTTTTTTTAGTTTTAAAATTTTAAATTTTTATTAGAAATAACTCTAATCTTTTTGTTATTGTTGTTTTTAAATATATTTTATTGATTATGATATTACAGTTGTCCCATTACCCCCCCTTCATTCCCCTCCCCCTGCATACCCCCTCCCACCTGCATTCTACCCCTTTAGTTCATGTCCATGGGTTATAAGTTCTTTAGCATATAGGCTCTCTTCATTCCAATATTTAAAGACAGTTTTGCCTGCTATTATATATCCCCTTTTACCAGTTCTGCCATATCTTGCTCTTTCTTAAACATGCCCTGTGCTGTCTTACTTCTTCACTTTTGATCAGTTTGGTTCTTCCATCAAGAAGGACCTCTCTCTCCTGACCGGTGTGGCTCAGTTGGTTGGGCATCATCCTGCAAAGCAAAAGGCTGTGAGTTCAGTTCCTGGTCAGGGCACATGGCTGCGTTTTGGGCCCAGACCCTGGTTGGGGCATGCAAGGGGCAATTGATTGATGTTTCTCTCACATACCAATCTTCCTCTCCTTCTCTTCCTCCCTCCCTTTCTCTCTCTCCAAAAATAATTAAATCTTTAAAAAAAATGATCTCCCTTTCCCATCTTCTGTCAAAAAACTATTCATTCCTCATGGCTATGTAAGAGAACTCACTCAGCTGTATAGCTGGACTCATGTGTCTCTTCTAAAAGAACAGAGATCTAAATCCAGGACATTGCTGGTTGTCTAGTTCCATCTTCTCCATGTAATTGCTCCTTTCTTACAAATTAGATGTAATGGTCCTTCCTTTGAACCATCTATGGGATCTTGTGTCCCTCTTATGGCACTTAACATATAGTATCTTATAGCACTACTTCTTTGTATACTAACTCATCTCATTAGATTGTAAATGTTTTTTTCTTTTTTTTTTTTAAGATTGTAAACATCTTGTGGGCAGGAATTGGTCATGATCATCTTTGAATCATTGATAGTGTCTCTGGCCCAGAGTTTTGTCTTTATCAATAGTTCATAAAGACCAGCACAGTTCCAAAAGGAAACTATGATAGTTAAAAGGCTTTTTTAAATTCATCCCTTTTATCTGCTCATGACTTTAATTATCTGTAGACCCGTTTGTTGTTGATATTTTAGTTTGGATAGGAAAATCCTACATTACTACCAGCTTTTACGTATGTAATACTTTTATTAATGTAAAATTTCCCAAACAGTATTGTTACCTACAAATCATGTCTACACATGAATAAAATATCTTTGGAAGGAGACAGGAAAATTGATAAAACATGCTGCATCAGGGGAGAAGAAGGGGTGGTGGGGGGTTAGGATGGAAGGGAGAATTTTGAACCAGGTATATTGGCTAACTAAAAATAAATGAAGTGAAAACAAAAACTTAAAATTGTAAGTACTCGGGAATATTATTGATCCACCGAGAAGCTGGATGCAGTCTTTAGTAGGTGGCCCTGTGGCATATCAGTGTCGATCCCTGTGTCTCCTTCAATTTGTTACAGGTGTCTTTAACACTCCTGGTGGAAGTCACTCAGGCCAGAATTCAAGTACCCTCAATGGTGGAGATGTCATCAGCCTTAGACCTAACAAACAGAGGACCAAGAAAACCAGAAATCCTTTCAGCAGCTGCAGCATTCCCTAAAATGCTTTAGGCAGTAACAAACTGCAATTCCATAAGAACTATTCAGTATGTCAGGCTGTCATGGTATATTACAAGTGTTTTTTAGCAGATGTTGCACCTAATGGCTCTCTGGGTGTTGAGAGACTTAAATGTTATTCTGCAGCGCTTTTCAGGATGGAGTAAGATCTTTGGTGGGAAAATTACTGCCCTATGGACTCATTTTTAATTTTTTTACATTAGACGAAGCTTCTCCTGTTTTTGAGAGAATACTGTGAGATGTGAAAAAACAGGTTTTGCTGAATTTTAAATGCTGGAAAACATAAATGAAATGTCTAAATATATTGGTACAGATTTTAATATTATGGGTCAAGGAGAGATAGCAAGCAATCTTTTTCTGAAATTGGTCATCTGGCTTTTCTAGAAAATAGTCTTGAATCCAGGTACTTACAAAGAATGACAATGAAAGGTAAACCCTAAGTCTTGTCCCACTGCAATGTTACTTGTGCAATATCTGTAGAATGTGGAGGTACGTATGCAGATACTTGGTACTGGAGTAAACTGAAGGTGTGTGCAGTATTTAAGGAAACATAGACTCTGGTTCATTCATTCATAGAACCACTTACACATTGTGTGAATGTTGAAAGGTTTAATTTTCAAATAAGAAATTCCAGACATGTATTTTGCAAAAGAGAAGTGCTTTGTGCCAAAATATCATACCTAATTTTTACAGTGCTTTGCTATCAGAATTTATATTGTTTATGATATCTTTTAAAAGCAGTTTTCCTCTCTGACAGGATAGGTAAAAGAGGAGTATAAATGTTTTAGTGCTAGAGCATCTCCCAGGTGAGATATGTTGCAAAATCTTCCTCGTGTCCCTCCAGAAGGAGGTCCTTAAGCAGGCAGAGCGTGTCTGTGGTTCCTCCTCAGGGCTGGGAAGTGTAGTGGCGCTTCCCGCACCTTTGGCTGCTGACTGAAAATGCAGTTCTGAACTTTTAGGATCATGTTAACAATTTTCTTAAGTGCACAAGAGATGATCTGTCATAATGCACACTATGGATTTTATAATGCCCTGTAACTGTATAGCATCTTTTTGTTTACACATTTTTGTATGGTATTTTAAGATGATCACTTACACATTTCTATAACCTTTGATTTTTACAGCACTTTCTCAAGACCTCTGTCAGGAATAAATATAAAATAATTTCTTTTAAGAAATAATTTTAGTATGTATCATGTGGCAGAGCATAACTGTGACTTGAGACAGTAGCTTTCCAACTAATTGCATGAACTCTGTTAAAACTAATTATCATTTATGAATGATTTTGTTTTTGACCCCATGCAATATACCTGGTTTTTACAGGGTTTTGGAATATGTAAAAATAACTTTCCTTGGAAAATGTGCTATAAAGTCCTTTTTCATTATTTGTACTAAATGTGTAATATTTTATATATTCCTTTTGTATGTTGTCTTTCTTTTTTGTCTGAGTCCTCCATCTGCACCACTCTCATCCCCCGTCCAGATTAATGCTGAGGACCTAATAGAATTTTCTGGGGCATGTCTTTGTTAAGTCAAGAGTGGATGTTTGCTTTTCATAATATTGAAATGATCTGGCACTATACATTTCAAAGTAATATAAAATGTTTATTTATATGTCACCGGTTGTCACCACTCCCATTGCTGGCAGCAGGATAGGTCCTGGGCAAAACTCTGTTCCTAATGATGGATACCTGCAAGTGATTCGTCTTTCCTTTCCTACTCTCTTGAAATATAGTCTAATTTTTGCACAAAATATATTTTGAGTTTTTTGGGTTTTAGTAGCAGAAAAGTCACATTATGTAATATGTTGTAGTTGTATTTCATGTTAATTAAATGTGTGTTGGTAAAAGTTCTATATAAAAAATGTAATCTCTGATGGTTGCAGTTCCCGATATTTGTAATGTAATTTTATGTACTTAGTTTTGTCATTTCTTGCAAGAACTGAAGAGAAAGCTTTGTAACACATTTGAATTTTTAATTTGCACTTCTGTATTTTAAATCTAACCATAATTAATCATTTTAAATAATTAAGTAGGCCTGAAAATCAGCCACTAGTGATAATGTTAAATACATCGCAATTTAATTCTAAAATCTTCTAAATTGACATTAGTTTTCCCTCCTGAGGCCCTTAATTCTTTTAAATAACTTTACTATTAATTTCTGATGAACCATGGTTGCTGAAGAAAACTTGTCTTAAGCTCCAGGATGTTGTGAATTTGTGTTCTTATGTGTTTTTTTATGTTATGGCTGATTTTTAGCAAACACATATAGCCCTGTAATAATTGCCATATATCAAAGTTCCTGAGGTTTCCTTTTCCTCTTTCAAGCTGCCTATTAAATAAAATAGCACATTGAATAGCCCATGCAAAGCAATATAGTTAAATAAAACCAGGCTAAATGGTTTTCTTTTCATCTGCCCAAAGTTGACAGCATGCATGCAGTTTTTCTAAGTAAAGTAAAACTAACATTACCAAAAAGAGGATGGACCCCTTTCTTCGCCTTGGAGTGAAGTTTCAGATGGTTTCAGAAGTCGGTGATGCTGTGCTTAGAGAGAGCACTCCTTACTGCACTCCGCTGAGCTGGGGGCTTCTAGGGGCTGCCGTCTTTTCTGAAGATCTTAGAGAGTTGGCCTTAGGACCTAATGTCCCAACTTAAAACAACTGAACTACTTTATTGTAAAATGTTAACTTGATAGAATCCTTCTCAAAGTCTTTGAAATAGTTAACTGATAATTTGCTAAAGTGTTCCCATTACTGCGTATCTGTTTCTCTGAAAACAAAATGAACTGTAAAAACTTGTCCCACACTGCATGATATAATGAACAGGTAGATTTATTCAGTTTTATCTTTTAGTTACGATGATGAACATCATGTGTGCTGTTCCCACTCTTTAGGTTTTCACCCTAAAACCTATGTCAGCCTATCACATAGGTGAATTTATTTGCTAAGAGAAAATGCTTAAAACGCCAGTGGACTCTGAAATGTCCAGTCACCTAACTCCCAGGTGATCGGATGGTCTAGCTGTAATAACCCTTATTACTACTACTTTTCTTCTCTTTCTTGAAATATCTATATTAGGATGTTGGTAAATTGTCTCACAAATGAAACTTTGTATTAAAAGGAAAGTTCAACTCCTATATTTTTGTTACTACTAAATAATGCTTTTGTAAATTTGGATGGAACACCACTTGTATGTATTGCTATCGGGTTGCAGTTATGCCCTTGAGCTTAATTTAAAATATACTACTTAATAAAAATGTCATGAAAGATGAATTCCAATAATCAAAAAATAAATGCATTTCATAGCTTGAATTTTGTGTGATATGTACCACCAGTGTGGAACAGGTATTAATGTGACTTCTTTAAAAATCAAAACAACTTAAAAATATTTCACATTTCAGATGCTCACTGTGCCAATATTTAGCATACTTATTTCATTGATAGTGGATATTTAATGCAGTTTAGTAGCATACTGGTTTTTAGTAGATACTGGTTTTTAAGTCATTTTGCCTTGGAAACTAAGTTTCTTTTCTAATTTATCAGTATCAGTCTGTTTTAAAAGTTGTTTCGTCTTCTTTTGACCCTTTTACCTTCTGCCCCAATAATACATTTACTTGTCCTGTGGTACAAAATATAATTACAGTGGTACCTCAGTACTTGTTAATTCATTCTGGAACTCGTGATGAGTACCAAACAAGCAACGAGCAATGAAGTATTTTCTCCCACGGGGCGACGTCGTGACTCATACAAGTTGTAGCAAGTGCAACTAGTCCCAAGCAAGTGAAGTGCTGAAACATTTTTTTCTCCTCAAAATGCAACCAGTGTAGGGGTTTGACAAGTTCTGAAGCTGAGTACCAAGGTATGACTGAGTGTACTTAACAGGTGCTTTCTATTGGCCACTATACTAAATACCTTGCATGCTGTAATGTATCTTCTTTAAAGTAACAGAAGCATGATCTTCCCCCGTTTTACAGCTGGGAGGGCAGGGATGTGCATGGGGCCCTCTGCTGGCAAGAGAAGGGGTTGGAAGCTTGTGCCAGGGCTTCTGCAGCAGCTATGGCCTCTGTGTGTGTTCTGTTCTGTCTCAGACCTTGTGTCATCTTCAGTCCTGAGGTATAACAATTACATTTGGAGATGTATTTATAATACTCCCTGGATCCAGATGCTACATCAGTTTTCCAACTCCAGGTTTTTCTATCTTTTCTGACAGCTTTGTCAAATTCCTGCACAAACTGCCCTGTTTAAGCTGTTCTGGTCACTCCTGATTAAGGTGTGTTAAAGCTGGACTAGATACTGAAGTCAGTCCTCACCAAATGGGAGTGAATGCCCACTACATTGCACAGGAAGCATGTTTGCTATGATATTTAATGGTTTGTGGTGCGTAACCAAAAGATTTGCGCGGTCCAGTTCAAATTGCTCTTAGCTCATGACTGAAGAATGTGGTCATGTTGTTACTAAATGGACCTGTGGTGGGGCCAAGATACTGTTACTGAAACAAGCCTCCTCTCCTGGGGTCTCTGTTACTGTGGGGGGGGGGGCGGTCTTTGCCTGCCACCAGGTGTGAGGGATTGTGACTCTCAATGCCAGAGTTTGGTGAAAGGAACTATTCAAAAATTACACAGGTTCAGAGTAATGGCAGAATGTTGCTGTTAAAAATCCCAAAGTTCCTTTAAAACACCCACAAACATTCACACAGCCCTTCCTTACCCTCTTTGTCCAGTCAGGCCAGTTATGGATACCATATCTCAGGAAAAAAGACAGTAGAAGTCTTTAAATTGGGTAGGCTCCCATTCTTCAGCCAAAACCGAATCCTCATAGTGAGCCAGGGAATCCTGCATCTTCCAACTGCTAAGAGAGAGCTCTGCGTGGATGCTCCATCTTGCTTTCCTGCTTCCTAAACTGCGTGGTCAAGGGAGCCACCTCTCTGCTCCCAAAACCATGTGGTTAAGCTCCAGCATGCCTGCTGCACCTGGATTAAAATCCCGGTACAAATCTTCCTCTGTAACCACATTTCCGACTCCTCCCACAACTGGCTACACCTGCCAGCACTCCCACATTTTCTGCCTTTCTTGGCTGCCATAGTTTGTCCTGGCAGGCGTGGCCCTGTGGTATGGAGCAAACCATCTCCAAGCTCTCAGGTAGATGCTGCAAGGGGAGCTGCCTCCCAGTTACATCACAGGCCAACTCCCTAGCTAGAGTTGATACACAAAATAACCGTTTTTGCATATCAGATATGAAGCTACCCTGTTATTGATATGCACAATAACTCTCAATGGCCCTGCTTCATGGGTCCCATCCCCCAGCCAGACTTGTATGGGGGAGGACATCCTATATTCTGGGACACCCCAAGTTCTGGAAACTTACAAATCCCCCGTTACAACGTCCCTAAGCAGAAGGTCCATTTCATTTTGCTTGCTTGTGTGAACAGACACTAAAAGCAGCTCAAACTTACTACTGTCCTTGTCTTACCTTTCCCAAAACTCTTGGCTCTTTGACTTTCCATTTTTGTTGTGGAATAATTGTAAAATCCAGCTTTCAAAAATAGCATTATTATGTATATGCACTCCAAAAATTAATTAGTGTTTATCACAGTAATGTGAAAGGGACAAATGCATGGATGTTTCCTAGTTAAAAGTCACTGCATGTAATTTTGTTTGCCAGGTCCTTCCTCTGCTTTTCAGTGGTGGTTATATTCTCTCATGTTTTCCAGTTTTAAAATGTTGAAGCAGAGTTCTCTTGTTGATCACCTCTTCCGGGTGAAATCTGAGTCAGGGTACTGGACGGGGCTCCAATACAAAGGGCCATGCCCACGCTCATTGTGTCCTGCATAATGCCTCACTTGGCTAATAATGTTTCATTAAATTAGAGGACACCATTCACAAAGAATGCAGTGTGAATGCTGCCCCCTAGAGGATGCAATATGGTACCCGGAGGGAAGCACAGCTGGAAGCCAGCAGTTCATTTTTCGGGATTTTTTTTTTTTTCAGTGTCAGGGATTCCTATATTAAAATAGCAGGAGGGTCACTTCTGCACCTGCCAGGTTTCTAACCAGGCAGCAGTGCCAGTCTCAGCTAATGAACAACAGCACTGAGCACTCTTGTCAGCTCCTCTGCAGGTCCTGCTTGCTTACCCAGGAAGTGGGGGGTGGGGAAAGAAACACCACAGGAAAGCAGTGCTCAGGAGGGATGGCAAAAACCGCACACTACATGGGTGTCCCTATCCCAGTCAGGGCCATTGGCCCTGATATATCAACATATATATCAACATATATCAACATAGACAAAACATACACTCTGAATTCCCTTAGGATCCTTTATAAAAGATAACAGTTTAAATGAAGGTAAAAATGTGACGTTTAGGACTTTCTTTTGAAAACAAATCATACTTCCATTCTTAAAAATAAATAAGAACCAACACATTCAGGTCAGTGCCCCCTGTATATGGCTCAAGTTGGAGGTATGGAGGGCTGGAGGCCAGCAGACCAGGGACTATAGCAGCTTGGAGATGGTAGGTCTGTGATAAGAATAACCTCTAATAAACTCCACTGCAAAAAGTGAGCCAAAGACAATGCGAAGAATACAAAGCTTGAGGAAGCAGAGCTGGGATATTTGTGGTCACTACCGGGCTGACAAGGAGTCAGTGGGAAGAGGGAGCACTTCGCTGAATGGAAGGGATGTACAGATGCTGACAGTCCTTGAGAACTTGAGGCAAACTAGATCATCTGTTTAATCTTCAAAAGGCTGATAAAGAAATAGATGGCACAAAAACATCTTTATCTGACAGGAAACCTGATAAAAGTGAATTAGAATCTGCTGACGAATTGGGAGGCTTTGCCACAGCTATCAATGAGAATTAATATCTCCCATGAAATGGAAAGATTTACATGAGGCGGACTTGGGGCCAGCCATCAAAGCCACCACGAATGTCTTAGACTGTAATTGCTTTGATGAAGAGGAGGTTGACTGGGCATTTTTGTCCAGAAAACAAAGTTCAATATTGTTTTCATTGTTACATATATACAAATATACATTGATATAAATATCCAGATCTTTTAACTTTTTTTAAATCGATGTTCAAGTACAGTTGCTGCATTTTCCCCCTACCTCTCCCTGGGACCCCAAGATCTTAACTTTTTTTTCAGTGTGAAAGAATACTTGTGTTCTAATAAAAATCAAGTTTGAAATACTGCTTTTTGCAGCAGTATTTGGGAAAGTTGAGGGCTCTGTGTATCAGTAACACTAATAATAAATAAAAATACTCTATCGTTGCTTCATTTGTTACAAATAAAAGAATAATCAATATACTAGGCAACCTTATTAGCAAACAAAATGCAAACTAAAGGTGTTTCATTAGCTCATTAGAAAAAAATGCTCAATGCTGGAAAGATTTCAGTGAAAACGGATACATTTTAATCATTGAAGACAGTATAAATTGATGTAATTACACATACAAACAAAACTGGAAATACATTAGGCCATGAAAATGTATATACCCTTTGACTCAGCTGGGAATTTATAAAAGAAAATCAAACATGAAAGAAGGAAAACGATCTATGTACACGAATATGCTGCAGTAACAGCAACAAATGGCAAACAACCTAAGTGTCTGGTAAGGAGATTGGGTAAGTCAGAGGTTTGAAAGTGGACAATTTAAGCAGACTTAAGAGCAGCATTTAATTTTTTTTAAAGGCAAGTTACAACATTGTACTTATATAATGATTAAAATTTTAGAGATACATTTGGAAAAATGAAGTGGATATATAGTTATTCACAGTGGTAAGATCAGATGTGAATTTTCTCACATTTGTCATGTTTTCATGTATATCAGGAAATACATTCAAATGAGATGCATAAATCTTTTAAATTCAAAATAATTTGACACATCTAAAAAAACTGCTGAATGAGAGAATGCAGGGAAAGACTTTTACTGTGTGATCTATTTTACCCCTGTGAACACACTCCTTGGCTAACACTAGATGCGTGTAAGTGTGTGCTGCTGTGTAAAGAATTTCTAGTCAACAAGTGCCCCACGGGCCCATGTGTCTCCATACCCGAAAAAGCCCAAGAAGGAATAGTGATCCTTTGCCCCTAGCTGAGCACTTACCTCCCACACATACAAAGTACTCATCCACAGAATTATAAAACATATAGATAGGGTGCTAGCTCCTAGTACAAGCATTCAATCTAAAACTTACAGAGAAAGAATGAAAATATTTCTACTTTTAAATGTTATTCACAAAACTGATGACACTGGAATACTTTCATTATCTGAAACAACTTTCAGTATCAAATGAGTGGTTATGCCTGGCATAAAGTACTAGTTATCACTTAAAATAGTATTTTATCGCTTTTACACCATAATTTGTAAAGTGCTCTCAGGTTTGAAAACTAATTAAATCTGCTTTCGGTGTTTTGCTGCAGAGTTAGGGAACTGGGTCCTTTAGAATGCTCTAACAGCTTGATGGCCTTGTCAGAGTTTTCAATATTTCTAAGCAGAGTCTCTAATCGTCTCTTAATTTTCTTCTGATCTTCAAGAGCACAGCCGATTACTATGGATTGAAACTTCTGATCAACTGGCCCAGGTGGCACCTCAGACGTACACGCACTATACAGCGACATCAAGTGACTCTTGGCATTTCCCAGATCATCCAAAAACTTACTGACCACCTCATCAATAATCCTGGTGGCATGCTTTAGGGACTCTTGCTGCTGAGGGTTTCTAATTGTTTCTACTGAAACTTCAACGGTGAGTGTTCGTCCCATCAAACGGTTTGCAGTCAGATTTAATTCTTCTCTTTCTCCTAAACATAAAAAGTTCGAAATATCAATCAATATGAGACATAAACTTAAATACATTGAAGGAGTTCAGAACAGGCCTTCCCAAGATGTGCTACAGTGCGATGTGAATTATTTTGAGCTGAAGGCACTTGAGACCCTGAGGGCTCATGAGAAACTCTTAGTTCAACCCTAAAGAATTTAAATTAGGGGTCTTGCTCATAATAAGAGTTACTATTAGAGATAAATCTTATGGCCTATCCACAGGTAAGGGCAAACTTCTAACAACTGAACATCTGCTCTTATTGCCCTGCAAACCCCCTCCTCCCCTCTGAAGCCCCAGGCACTCCACCTCATTCCTTAGCTCTCAGTCACATACACTGCCTCATACCTTCGGTCTCCAAACCTCTCATGTATATGGGGTCTCTGACTCTCTCTATACATGGGGTGCCCATATGTACATATGTAGCTAAATTTGGTTATTTTTCTGTTGCTAATCTGTCCCGTGTCAATTTAATGATTACACCAGATAAAAGAAAAAGATAAAGAGAGAAACATTTCTTCCTCCCAAAAATGCCAAGAACATCAGCAGTCATTTGTTGTTGGGAACCGCCCTGCCTGGTTTCAGAAGCTGTAACCCCCACCCACCTACCCCTTGGCTAAGGCTGAATGAGCAACCTTCAGACCATAAGCCACCAAGGAGACAAAGCTTATCTCCCTGGCAGGAGCACCACTTCTACTCCTTTTACTTCACCCTGCCTGGCCCCCAATGCTTGATTGGTTAGCCAATGATGGGTAAGATTCCCCAAGGGTGGAACGACCTAAGACAGGCATGATCATGTGGAGGCCCTAGGGAAGGACTTGGGGGGCTACAGAAAAGGGGTGATGGGCCCTCACCCCTTGGCTTTGACATAGCCTCAGTCCTGTGGGTGGAGGCCCCCCCAATTAGTGCCTTCATCTATTTTCAGTAACCACCTCTGCTATGGACTTGCGCAGGGTCACAGTTAAAACTATAGCATCTGAGTTTCACTGATGAAGTGTATTGGGTTATAGAGCGAGGCTGTAGAATATGTTTCTCTGAAAGTCTGTATATACGGAATACCAGATGACCTCTCAAGTTGTTGTGTTTGCAAAGGTTTGGACAGGTTTGTGTTTGTAACTGGGATGGAGATGAAGTCTTAACTCAGAGTGAACAGTGAGCATAACTAGGGCTTTATGCTGGTTAGAGCTGCAGGGCTCAGGTGTCCTGGATCTCTCCATAAGGATGTACATGTGGGGGAGAAAAAATAACATTCACTCTATCTTTCTGAGTTCTTGTCTGAGAATACCTGTGATAAAAGATTAACACGAAAAAAATAAAAGTATATTAACATGTGTACCTCACACACACATGAGAAACTGAGTAACTGTTCGAGATGGTCGAAGCCACTGCCTAACATACCAGCTTTGGCTGAAGCCAGAAGATGCTGGGGAGTGAAGGAAGCCAGTCATGGGAGGTTACCAGGAAGAGCATGGGAAACACGGCTGAGATTTAACTACAGTAGATACCTACTCCACTGATAGAGTTTCTTGTGATTTGCAGTCCTCTTCCTGAACAGAGAGGGAGACATCCTTACAAATGGAAATTTAGAAATGTAAATGTCTCTTACAAAAAAGGATAACTTCTCTGTTTTCAGAGCTTCTGTGTCTGCAGTTTCTCAAAAATAATCAGCTCAAAATCGCCTTATGCCAAAGAGGTATATTTTGGGGTGGCATATTCTGCATGTTTTATCAGAAACAATGCCCCGATTTGGGCTGAGAAAACAGCCATGAAAATGGAGAAAAGCTAGCCTCAAAGTTAGCCATCGACTTCACCCCCTCGAGACAAACTTACGACAGCGGTGGCCGAGTGCTGGCCAGCACAAAGAGGCAATGATGGGGACAGGGGCTCTGTCAACATCTCATTACTCATATGAAAAAGTCTCCAATCTCCTATTTGTCCTGTTCTTCCTTCCTAACTCACTGCTCTTTCGCCAGGTTGGCGAGGAGACAGACTAGACCCTGGCCCCTCTGTGTTCTCCGGATTAGACCGCACCCTTACTGCACCAGCTGCTGGGCCCTAGCTTGTCCTGTGAAGCACCGAAGGAGCTGACTTAGGAAGCCCACTGCCAGTGAAAGAAAATCACCAGTGACCTGTTCCTCCCCAGACAGCCATGCTTTCTTATAAAAATGATAGCACTTTGTTACATTAATGGGGTTTTATTGGGTCTATAATTTATTTTCTTCTCTTCCCCTCTCACCTTTTTCCTCTGCTTTTACATCTTCTACATTCCAGTAACTTGTATAGAACTGAAGTTAGAAGGGGAATCTGAGGTCAAATTCTTGGCCTTATTGTGTGGGGCCAGCTTTTCTGCCAGAGGAGCTTGTGGGCGTGTTGCTGTCACTCCTGCCACAGCCTGGGCTGGGGAGCACAGGGCAAGGAGGACCTCTGGGTAAGCGGCTCTTCTGATAAACTGACAGCGGCAGCTGCTGCCCGCTGCTCTCAGTAACTGCTGAAACCCGGGGCGCTCACACCACAGGTCAGGCAAACACCGACCCACGCTTATCATAAACCCCTTAAAGGCTGGAAAGATGAGCCCCCACGCGTGGAAACAGCTCTCACCGTCACTGATCTGCCTCATGTCCTGGCTGTTTTGGATGCTGTGGATCATTTCCAGGAGGATTTCTTTCTCTTGCTCAATAGCAGTTGCTGCTTCTCTTAAAGCTTCCACCCTGTATCAATTGGGAAAACACAACAGTCACTGTATGGAAGACTAGTTTTCCTTATCTTTCTATCATTCAGCTCAAGTTTAAAGATCATTAGGAACACTTTTCAAGACGTGCTTAAATGTTTTTATTTTTTACTCTTATTTTTCTATTCTTTTTTACCTGCTTACCCCACTCCCATTTTCCTCCCTGCTTATAGGGCAACCCCTCTGTTTAGTAATTACCTATTTGTTCTTGCAAAATCTGTATTTCTATATTCATACATTTTTAATTTCTATCTCACTCTGTTTCTTCTTTCACTCAGCATCATTTTATGAAGAACCACCCAGGATCCTCTCTGTACATCGACTCAAAAGCCTGTAATTGCAGTTACCCACGTGTATATCCGCCCGACTTCACCTCCACTCACACTCACCTTGTCCCTCAGCTATTCCTCACTACAAATAACACTTCAGTGACTATCTCCCCCTTAGGATACATCCGAGGGCAGAACCGCTGAGACACGGTACGTGTTCCCTCAATTTGACTCAATACTAGGATTGCCTTCTACAACGGCAGCCCACTAGGGCCATGCTCCTGGCGGCAAAGTCCAGGTTTCCCTCTATTCCCACAGCCACACCAATACTCAGCATTTTCCAATTCTGTAACTACTCGTTGCCAGTCTAGTAAGTATAGTGAAGCCTGACACAGCCTTTGCCTATTTTCTTTTTTCTTTTTAAACAAGTGTTGCTGTTCTCTTGTTAATTTGCCTACTCACAGTCCTAACCCCTCCATGGTACAGACAATGCATCATCTCCTTCCATCCTAGCATACATGAACTTGGGGACATCCTTCACTGGACAGAGATCCTTATTTTGAAGTGATCAGATTCTGCTTTTCCTGGTTTTATTTTGCCTTATGGTTTATGCTTTTGAAATTCTGTTTCAGGTTCTTCCCCATCCCTAGGTCATAAGATGTTCACCTGTACTTCCCTCTATTAACTCTATTATTTTACCTTTATCATATTTACATATTAATCCATCTAGAATCCACCCTTGCATGTAGTTAGGTTAGATGTTTTATTTTTCTCCCAACAGTGAACCATTTTCTCCAACATTATCCATAAAAAATCCATCTTTCCCCCAATACTTTGTAGATGGTCTACCTCTGAAATCTCTATTCCATTTGACTGTTGTTACACAAACACCCATTTTAAGAAATAGAATTGGTCTTATAAAATGCCTTAGTAGTTGGTAGGAACAGCCCCCTAATCCTCTTTAAAGAAACCTTAGCTATTTAGACTTTTAATCCTCTGTATAAACTCTAGAGTGAGTATATTGGGGTTTTCAAAAACTGGGGTAACTTTGACACCTTTGTAGTACTGTCATTCCATGCAAGAGCACGCTAGGTCTCCATTTATTCAGATCCTCTGCTATATATTCTATCGGAGTTTGAAGTATTCTTAATGGTAGTATTGTGGGCTCTTGAGTGTTCTAGATACTTACTTGGTGGATGTTGCTGCTACTGTGAATAATATACTTTTAATAATATTTTCTAGTTGGTTATTTCAGGTTAGAGAAATGCTATTTCCTAGGTCTGTCTTGTAACCAGCAACCATGACTTACACCTAATTTTAATGGTTTGTCTTTTGATTCTGTTGGTTCTTCTAGATTGATGATTATAAAATGATAGTTTTTATCTTCTCTTTTTCAATGCCATTAGCTCCTATTTTTCTTTATATAGTACTGACTAGAGACTGCCAGTACTGTATTAAATAGTGGTGGTAAGAGAGGGCATGTTTGCCTTTTCCCAAATTCAAAACAAATGCCTCTGTAAGTTTCTGACACAGAGCCATGATCAAACTACAGAAGCACTACTTTCCCCAAACCCCCAACCATACACACTCACGCACTGTGGGTACACACACACGGATATACCCAGTCACTGAAGAACTAGGCTGTGGAATCTTGACAGCAAGAAAAAAAATCCGGTATATTTAAAGTGCTCTGTTTTCTGGCTGTAGAGTGCACCACAGCTAAAGAAGTTACCAGCTTTTTCAAACTAAACTGTGGCAGACCCGTTCCCCAGTACTCAGGTGGCCTTAGAAACACAAGACCTCAGAAGACCTAATCCTGGGTGCTGTCTTATGGGGACATAGAAGGAACAATCCCACCAGAGTTTTAGCACCTGTTCACTCCATATAAAGGTCCGCCAACCGTCCTCACCCCAACCACACATATGCCTTTTCCCCAACGGTCGCCCACCTGTTATACCCCGAAATAGCACGCCTAAGCAGAAAAGTCACAGGAGCTCTTTATTCATCAAGATGCTAAATATATGTTGGACTTCGTGTTTGTAAGAGCCAGTCAAAGCAAAGAGCAGTAAGAATCTTACTACATAACAAAGCTGGCTAAAAAACACAATAAAAAATAACAATCTATAACATAGAAAAAATGTAGCATCAGGCTACTTCTAGCACCATTGTACACATTTTACATTTGCAAACTCTCAGACAGATAACCTAGGGCCTGCTACACACAAAAGAGACTGAGTTGGCACTAAGATGAAATATTTATGCTAAAAACACAAACCCTGGCCCTAGTATTTAAACGACACAGATGGACCATGGACTGGTAAATGAGAAGATGCTGAAAGAAGAGATTAATTTTTTAACACTCGAGTTTGTATTGAAATGTAAGACGATAAAGGATTGAAAGTTTTCTAAAACATGAGGCTTCATTTACAACAGTTACAATAGTAACTTCATGGTGCTAATAAAAGTGGCTTAAAAAGGGACACTCTAGAAAAAATATGATCTGTCATATGAAAAAGTATATTTTCTCATTAAATGAGATCAAATATATAGGAAATTAAATGGAAATTTTATGGGTTCCCCCCCCCATAAGGCTAGATATTGACAGGGCATATTCCTTGTGAAAAACAGATTTCATCTTTTACAAAACTTCCTATGTTTGTTTTCATGTAATAGCAGAGGTAAAATGTCATTCTTCGGAACCAAGGGTTTTTGTTTTGTTTCTGGCATCCTTGACCTTCCATTTGCTATTCTCTTGTCAGCAACATTCTTTTAAAAAAAAATTATTCATTTATTTTTAGAGAGAGAGGAAAGGAGGAAGAGAGGGAAACATCGACTGGTTGCCCGTCGCACGCCCCCATCTGGGGACCTGGCCCACAACCCAGGCATATACCCTGTCTGGAATTGAACCAGTGACTTTTTGGGTTCACGGGTTGGTGCTCAATCCACTGAGTCACACCAGCCAGGGTGTCTGCAACATTCTCTATCCTTGACCCTTGTCTACTGGTGATCCTTTGTCAAAACCCAATCCTTTTAGCAGGAACTGTTCCCTTACCAACTTCTCCCTCCTCTTCCTTGAGGCAATCAGTGCCTTCCTTGGCACTACCATCTAGTGTATGGATTACATCGTGTTTTTAATCTTGCCTTTTAAAAAGCTGTACCTAGATCTCTACTTAGCTTGTTTAAGTAGTATTTGTACTGTTTATCAGCTATTGGTATTCTTTTTCTTTTTAATCCTCACCTGAAGATACGTTTTTTAATTTAATATGGTTTTTAATTTTAGTTTTAGAGAGGTAGAGGGAGAGACAGAGAGAAGAAGAAACATCCATTGATTGCCTCCTGTGCCCTGACCAGGGATCAAACCTGCAACCGATGTATGTGCCCTGACTGGGGATCAAAACCATAACCTTCTGGTGTGCGGAACAACGTTCCAACTAACTGAACCACCCAGACAGGACCATTGGTATTCTTAAATCCAACTCCTATAATCCTTTGGTCTACCTTTCCATTAGTTCTATACAATTGTTAGCTATTATATCTTCAAATATTTCCTGTCCTCTATGCCATTATGTTCTTCTAGAACTCTGGTTGGACGAATATTAAGTGAGGTTGGACCACCTCACTTAATCCTTCAAGTTTTTTTAACACATCATTTGACAGCACTTCTCTTGGCGGAGAGGGGCAGTTCTGTTTTTACTAACAGATCCTGGAAGCAGCTACATGTCCAATTTGGGAAGGAACTTCTCCTCACATCAAGGCTGGCCTGGGCTGTGCTTCTGCAAAGCTCTCTGAATGAAATGACAACTAAGCAGGCTTTAACCGAAAGGAACTGTAATCAGAATATTCACAGGGGGACGGAACTGAAGTGCACTCATACTCAGCTAGTGCTCTGGTCTCTGGCATCTCACAACCCTCTGCAGCCTGGGTATCAAAAGACAAATTATTGGGAGACTCAGGAGAGACCCAACAGTGATTTCACAGACTGTGGCTACCACGCTGTCAGCTAGTCCAGGATACATGGGCCCTGCAGTGGCTTTTCAGTCTAGCTCTTCACCCCTTGAGTCGTTACAGAAACTCTCCTCACCTCAGTTTCCCTCATAGATGAGGAGGAAGAATTTAACACAGTGACTGACAACACTGACTTAAAAAATATATACATGAGTTAATGTATGTAATGGGCCCCAAATTGGGGCTGGCAAATATTAGCTTCACAATATTTATTATATACTAACCATTATGAATACGGACTTACATATAACAGGAATTTGTGTCTTCATAAAAAGGAGTGAAAATGGAAAGTGCTCCTATCATGGATTTATTTCAAAGAAATAATTTCTAAAACAGGTCCTTAAAATCACAGTCCTGTCTCTTATTCAATACTCTGGTTTCAAAAGAATACTACAATGATCACTCATATTTTAGGCAATGTAAGATTTTTAAGGGTTTTCCAATCATAACCAAACATTGAAGTACATTCACTATGGAAGACACTGGTATAAAAATGGGACTGGTGTTCAGTGTGAGGAGCTACTCTTGAGTAGCTGGCCTCAGGCAAGCCATGCAGACCCTCCGGACCTCAGGTTCCTCATTTCGAAGAGAGGTAGCATCTGCCCTCCTAGTAAAAGGGCTGTGTAAGGTTCAAATGACAATGTTTATGAACAATGTTTATGTGCTCTTTTAAATTATAGGCTGTTAGACAACATTAACCATGACACCATCGTCTTTTATGACTCTTGAGACCCAGGCACACCCACAGGAACTTTAAGCAACAGGAAACTTTCAGTGGGACAAATGATCCGTATCACCCACCTTCATTCTCCCACCCTCCCTCCATCCCCCCGCTGCCCCGTAAGCCCCTGCAAACAGCTGATAAGAGGGAGAAGGAGCCACAGTGTGATCAGTGTGGGAAAGTTTGTGAACAGCCAACCTCCTGTCCTGTCACTTTCCCCTGTGCCCTTCTCCACGACCCGTGTCCCATCTTCATTACCGTCCAGAGTCTTCTAGGAGCCACTCGATACCTGGCACTGAGTGGGTGTTCAACAGTTACTGAATTCAACACCAATTTAAGTGGGCTTTACACATCTTTCAGCAAAATCATATACTTATACTTCCCACATTTTAAAACACGACCTATTTAAGAAAACTAGTAATAAAGCATTAAGCTGTACAGCCAGTCTTCCGGGGTTCGAGCCATGTGACCTGGGGCAAGACATTTAACTTTTTAAGTTTCAGTTTCCCATCAGAAGAATGGAGGTCATAACTTCCACAAAGGCATGGGACCTGGCACACAGTCAGTGCTCACTCAATGAATAAATGTTAGCATGTGTTATTTATAATTAGGGCAACTTAAGCAAGGTGTTTTGAGCCACCAAGAATGCAAAAACCAGACAACCATGTAGACCTGGTGATGAAAACCAGGAGACAGAGGGATCACCTTATTAGAAGGCATCAAAAAAGAAAAGTCAGAGACACGGTAAAATGTAAGAAACAAATGGGGTTTCTTTACTGATTTGCAGAACGTTGCCAAATATCTTAAAGCAATTTAAACATCATGATCACCAACCAGTTCAACTGCCAGGTCCTAACTAAAATGTTTTGCATAATTCTGTTTTCAGTTTCATAAGAAAGAAGTTTCAACCACAATCTATAAAATTAGTATTGATGAGAAACTGTAAATGCAAGCTTCTGTATGTAAACTCTACCTAAATCACTGCTTTATTAGTCATCCTTGATATAGAATTTAAACTATTAGAGCAAAATTACATATATCATGTTTTCTTTTAAAAATTCACCTTCTAGGCATAATTCTAGTTTTTAACAGTGTAGTGCTCTGTGATTTTGCCCATATGGTTTCAAATACACTTTAATGGATGACATTGGCATTTTTCTGTTTTTACTTACTTCCTGAAATACTTCCCTACTGTTCAGTCAATATTACTTTTTTTAAAGAAAAAAACTTACAACAGTCTAAAATTATGAGAATCACAAGTCCTTACAATGAACAATTCAACACAATCAGTCTTTCCTCCTCAGCTTAAGGGTTAATTAAGAAAGTGATTAATCATTTGTACATAGTGATCAGAATTCATTTTATATTAATCAATATTAGAATATAATTATACTCAAAACCAGAGACTTTCTTTCAGAGATGAGTACTTGACTTTTGTACCTACCACAAATGAGGCATTTATTCAAGTTTGAGGACAATGACTTAGTTTGAAGAAGGAGAGGGAAGCCCTCATTCCTTTCAGGAAAAACGCTTTGTTTCTAATTAGGGGAGAGAGACTTCTGAAAGTCTCCTGATGGTTGAGAACACGCCCTCAAAGCTGTAAAGATCCAGGGAGGTGTGTAGTTACTCGTTATACTGCTACCTTTTTCAGAGGGTGTTAAGTATCTGAGGCCACTGATCTCTAGTTTTGCTCCACTTTCTCTGGGGGTTGATGTAAGAACGTTAATGTTAAAAGTAATGGAGAAGCATTACTTTTTCTTGTTCTATTTTTTCTCATTCTCAGCAGAACCCCAGAAAGTGGTTTTGGCTCAGGTTTCTCTAACTGTTGCCATCCATGAGATCATCGTGGGTGGAGAATTTCTTTTCTGACTCCTTTCTTGGGGTGGTGATAATGAATGCCTCCTTTGCTAACATATACTGTGATTATCAATGCACTGCCTTGGAAAACAGACACCTTTTCTTGTTTTGCTGTATCAACCCGGGGAGGTAACGCAATGCTTAAAATGTTTGGCTCAATACTCCTTTGCTCACCCAGAAGCTGGTGAAAACTATGGGAAAAAATTCTGTGTAGTTCCAGGGGGCTGTGGGTGCCTTATTGAGATTGTCATTTAACTACACTTGCACACAATTTACACAACTTTAGTGACATAAACGTTTACAGGAAGTACAATACATTAAAGTTTTCATACACCTTTAAAGGATTTCCAAAATTTAATATGACTTCTTTAGGAATGCTATACAAGCCTACCACCTCATTACTGAATAAAATCGTACTCCGTGAAGAAGGAAAAACTGTGACTATCTTATCCTTTCAGGCTGGTAGCTAGCATCCTGAAGAAGGTGTCAGCACAGCGTCTTTGGAAGGAGATACACACACAATAAATACGGAGACTAACAGGGCTGAATACAGGATTAGGGGAAACGAAAGCTGCAGGGTCTTTATTCCACAAACTACCAAGCTACTGTTCACCCAGAAGCACCTCATTTGTCCTGCTCTTCTCTAACCCTTGCTGTCCGATGGATTCCTGGATTTTTAAAATTTTTTGCTCTGAAGTGTTTCGGAGCAGAGAAACTGATGATTCCCATCAAGGACCGCTCATCTGCTGCCTCTGTTCAAAATGTACAATAGGTAATGGATAAGTTGAAAAAATTTGGGAAGACCATACGCCGGCACCCAGAAGGTTCCAGAAGTTCTGTAGACTGCGCGTGTCACCGTCCCTAATCTCAAATGACGTCCCTTTTTATCTTCTCTGATTTTTCTGCGCTCTCAAATGCTCAGGTCTGTTAAGGACCACGTGGCCGCCAATAATGCGCTCATGGGTTCTGCTTAAATACAACGCGTTTTCTCTCAGACCAGGAGAGGAAAAGCCACCCAAACACAACTGCACCGTGTCCAAGGAAAACAAGTCTCCCGTGCGCAGTGCCCCTGGCCGCCACCGCGCTCACCTGAGCTCCAGCTGGTCCAGGCTCTCCAGCAGGCGGCTAGAGCGGTCGGCCATGGAGGACGAGCGGCAGAAGCGGCCCTCGTTGGCTTTCGCGTTGATCTTTGCTTGAGCCATCAGAGCCTCTGAGGCGGGACAGCCAGGAGGTCACGGCCTCTCCAGCGGCAGTGGCGAGTGGAGAGCTCCTGTGGCCGCGGGTGGCGTCGTCACCGCGCGGGCTCCCGCCTCCTTCTGACGCCCGCGGAGGGAGGGGGCAGCCCAGAGGCGCCGGTTCTGCCGCTGCCGCGTGGCCAAACAAGGGCAGGCATACCGCCCGCGGCCTTGGGGGGCTGCGGGCCTGGCCAGGGGAGCGGCCAAGGCAGCGACACCTCCTAGATGGGCAGACGCAGAAGGGGAGGCCCTAACGTGATCCGCGGATCCCTCTGCCCCTCGGACCCTGATACAAATCAAACCGATGCAGAGGCACACAGAACACCCCAGGACCCGACGCTCCGTGCAGCCCCAAAGTCACTAACTACCCACAAGCTAATGGTAGGCTGTGGCTGTATCTCTGAGGGCTTCGCTTAGTTCCTCCCAGCCCCCATAATTCACAGCAAAAACAAGAACGTGAAAGTCCAGGGATACATGGAGAAAAGATCCCCTTTGGGGAACGCAAGGCATTTAAGTACAGCTGCTAGGCAGTCTGTACTTGCCCTGTTACCACTTCCCTAAAATGAGAATGATAGCCTGGATGACACAAGGTAGCACTGGGGGAAAATAAAAATCTACCCAACTTTCCAGTTGGATGTAGGAAGCAAGGTGAATTGACTTCAACATATTCTAATGAAAGGGTTTTTTAATGACTTTTTTCCAATTAAAAAAATCATTCTTGTTGGAATTTGAAATGATTGGCTTAATTAAAGCCATTTCAGACCTAATTTATGTAAATCTGTCAAGAATGAAAAGATGCAGTAAGTCACTAGATCAGTTACTACAAAGGCTGGTAAAGTAGAATAGGGCTGGGAATTCAAAGATTTATTTACTTAAACCTTGTGATTTGCTCCCATCTCATCATAGCTATATGCTTCATACTGCAAGGATGAGAATGTACAGGACACAGAAAATGATAGGTAATAACAGCTTAAAGCTGAATCACAACCTTTAATCTGAGATCAAAGCCATTTAAATACTTGAACAGAAATGAGGCCCTTAACACTGGTACCCAATTCCCTCAGACCTCAATCCAAACACTAATGAACTTTTGGCAGACGGGATTACTTGACATCATTAAATATATTTTGTCATGCCATGATACAAACTTGGAATTTGAACATATTCTGTGACTGGTTTAAAAGTATATTAAGCAATTTCAGAATCATCCTAGATGTTCTACTTTCAGAATATATCCCAATCAGTCTCCCCAGTTTCACTGCCACCACCAATTCTCACTGGAATGATACTGGAGTACCCTTCTCTCTGGTCTTCCTGCTTCTACTCTGGCCTCTCACCTATGCTGTCACTGCAGTACCTTCAGTAATCCTTCTACAATAAATAAGGCAGATCACAACTTATTCTCAGAAACCTTCAATGCCTCAAGTAAAAGCCACGGTCCTTAGAAAGTCCTCAGGGACTTCATCTATTACTCTCCTTCCTCCTGATAGTCTTCTTGCTTTTCCTGAATATATCAAGCTGACTTCTAGACCTTTCAGCCTCCATGTGGCACTCTTTCCCTCATACTATTCGCATGACTCACTCCATCAACTTCTTCAGGTCTTTTTGCTCAAGTTCATCTTATCAGGATTCTTTCAGACCACCCCATTAAAAACGACAACACCCCCACCCACCCCACCATATCTTTCCCTTCCTTATATTCCTTCATTACACTTGAATCTCCATGGGATACACTTGCTTATTATACCTATCACTATCCAACCTCCTCTCCTACAATGTGTGCTCCACAGAGTGAGCTTTGCTTTGATCACTGGTATATACCTCAAATGCTTAGAACCGTCGCTGGCACATGAAAAATATTCAATACATATTTTGTGAGCAAATGAATAAATGAACGATAAAACAAAAAGATAAGCATCTTTATCAATGTTAGAAACATTTACTTTGGTATCTGAGTAATCCATATAACTTTCTGTAACATTATCCACTGATTACACCTCCCCCTTGTATCTAAATAAATTTCAAAAATAACTTTTAAATGATTTTAATCACTTAACAAGTAGAAATACAATCAGCATTATAACTTTCTGTAACGTTACCCATTGATTATATCTCCCCCTTATATCTAAATAAAATTCAAATTATAAAATAATTTTTAATGATTTTAATTGCTTAACAAGCAGAAATACAGACATTAAACAACTCAATTGCTTTTTAAGGGTTGTGATGAAAAGCTTCAGTTACTTTCTACCATATACACTCCAAAAACTTTAAAAAAAATCTTCACTTGAGGATATGTTCATTGATTTTAGAAAGAGAGAAAGAGAAATATCGATGTGAGAAAGATATTGGTCGGTTGCCTCCTATATGAGCCCTGACTGGGGACTGAACTTGCAACCCAGGCCTGTGACGCAACCAGGAATTGAACCCACAGCCTTTTGGTGTACAGGACGCTGCTCCAACTGAGCCACCTGGCTAGGGCCAAAAGCTTCTTAATAGAACATCAAGGTACATCACACGTGTGCAGCACCTCTGGCACAGAGGTGTAGTTTCCTCTTCTCCTTATCTGTTTAACCGTGCTCCTTTCTGGAATGTCCTCTATGCGCTCACTCTTGAGCAAGCTCCTGCAGATGTCTGTAAGGTCTGGCTCAGTGACTACCACCTAAGGCCTTGACCACTTCAACATACAAATCAAAAGCGCAATGTGGTCGTTTTGGGAAAATGACTGGTAAACTCTCAAGCTATAATGTCTAGTTAAAAAAATGCAAGCAGGTAGAATAGAACTGACATCTTAAGAAATAAAAAACACACATTGATTTCCAACGTGGACTGAAAAAACGATACTAATAAAAAAATACAGCAATGCTATTTCACACTTAAATATGTAATTGCACAGGAAAAAACCCCAAAATTCTAGTCATGATTCTTTTCTTTAAAAAATCTGTAGAAAATTTGCAGTTTAGTAAGCAATTACTACTCAGAAATTTGGGAGACGACATTTCTGGTCAAATACCATGAAGCATATACACAAAGATAGTATGACCAGTCCTTCCTTCTTAGTCAATTTATGCAATATTTTTAATGATTCACAATGGGGTCTCAACATCTAAAAATGAACCATGTATACCAAATGTAGGAAAATGAAAAAAATTTAAAGATTATCTAAAATTAAGGTACTTTCATATGAAATAAAAATTTTAAAGGGTTAAGGGAGATTATTCCTGAGTAGACCTTGAACATTATTTTTTAAGATTATGTTCACACAGATATATAAAAAGGACTATTATTAAAAATAAGTTTAATGCTATGCAAATATTTTGACACCATTCCCTTTAAACAGTAGGTAATACAAGTTACATAAAACTCTAAGCAGGTAAAAGGAATTGAAAAGGTTTCTTTTTAATTATTTCGAAGAAATTAGGGTGTTTTTATTCCAGAACTGTGCAGCTCTAATTAAAGCAAAAATACATATCTTTGTGAAAACCACAAGGAACAGTGCTGGTAAAATTTTTAGCTGTTTCCATTTCTCTCTTCTAATAATCATAAGTGAAGATCTCAAAAGTTATTATATACATATATTAGTGCACATGAAAGTAGAATTTACAGAAAAACTAATCTATGACAGCTTTATTTGTATTCATTTTCACTCCTAAAAAATATAAACTAGAATCATCTGTACAGTACAAATAAAGAAATAATGCTATTTGGGAAACATATAAACAATAGTCAAGAGCTTTTCTATTTTTTTTAATTCTTTTAACCTAAATATATGAATTCCAAGTTAACTAGGGAACTGTTAATATAAAATTTTGAACATGAGAAAGCATAAAAGCAGGTTTCCAAATACATCTGTACTAGTAGACTGCGGGCCTCCTTTAGAAAACAAAGTCAAGAATTCATTATCCTGAATATCTTCAAGGCTACTTGATGCTGTGTGGTAATATATTTAATTACATTTCCTCAAGGCTTCTTCTAATAGCTTCTTCTAATTCCACATCTGCATTAAAAAAACAGAGAATTTTAATATTTAGGGCAGAAAACTACTAAACATGCTCTTTATATAGGTCCCATCTCAACTACATCTGTCTTTTCTTTTTTAATTTTTAAAAAGATTTTATATATATTTATTTTTAGAGGGGAGGGAAGAGAGGGAGAAAGAGAAGGAAGCATCAATGCAAGAGAGAATCATTAATCAGGTGCCTCTCATGGGAGCCCCAGCCTGGGACTAAGCCTGCAATCCAGGCACGTGCCCTGACTGGGAATTGAACTGACCACCTTTTGCTTTGTAGGGCAACACCCAACCAAGTAAAGCCACAACACTCAGGGCTACATCTGTCTTTTCAAGAACAAGTCAAAATGGAGAAACTTGAGAGTCTCTCCATAAATTTAGAACATTTCAAAATATGAGAATCTGGATATAACCTCAAACTGAGTTATAACATATGTGAACTTAATGTGCTAAGGAACTTTAAAGTTATTTCCACTTAGGAATGCAGAAGGTCAACAAACTTCTATAATACTGATAGGTAATCACTAAATTTAATATTAAAACATCTATACACTTAACTCCAAGAAGAGTTGAGGTAATACAAATAAGACAAAATAGAAGTAGGCAAAAACATAAAATGGTAAAATATCACAGGCTATTAAAATTTTACTTTTAAGCTTTCTAGCATCTAAGGCAGAGAGTGAAACTCATGGCTATATATGTCTTCTGAGAAGCCTATATTACATACACATATGCACTCATTTAACAAATAATTATTAAATGCCCACTGTATGCCAGGCACAGAAATACAATAGTGAACAAGAGACATTCTTGGGTTTAGAGGTCTCTCCATTTCCTCCCTCAGAAAGGTGGAATTAAGTGTCAATTTCTTGGCCTACACTAGTGTCTCACACCAGATTTATCTCATCTCATCAAACCTATGGTCTCTCCAAGTCTACTTGGTTCATAGGACTGGTGATTCTTCAAAAATGCAGCCACACCTTCCTGAGCTGTGTGTCATTTAAAATACAAGGTGGTATATACCGTGTGTTAATTTAAACCTAGATTCTAGGTCAGTGAGTTGCCCTCAGGTGAATTCAGAGGGATGAAGAAGTACAAAGAAAAGCCAAGATGCTCTTAGCAAAGAAGAAGTAAAAGGATAAGATAAATGTAAAGATCTGAAAACTCATTATGAAGTTACAGTAATTAAGAGAGAGGCACTAGTGCACGACTAGGAGAATACACCAAAGGAACAGCACGGACATCTCAGAAACAGTTCCCACGCATACATGGAAACTTGAATTACAACAAAGGTGGCACTGCAGAATGGTGGGAAAAGATGGCCTTTTTTAATTTAATAAATGGTGGTGGGTCAAAAAACATGACGAAAAAATGGTAATTTGGAATGTATTAAAATTATGCTTATTCATTAAAACACCATTAAATAAGGAAAAAGGCAAACCACAGAATGGGATAAAGTTTATACAAAATATGAAATTTAAACCCAGAAATAACTGAAAGATTTTAAACTCGGGAAAATCAATAAAATGACCTCAAAGAAAATTGTCAAGAAATTTGAAGACACTGACAAAAACACTGTGTCAAAATGGTCATTAAATATTATACATCAGGAAAAATGTACATTAAAATCACAAAGAAATACCAGTACATACCCATCACTAGCTAAAATTAAAGACTAAACAATTTCAAAGATTAGTGAAGATATGGATCAACAGAAATTCATTCATTTCAATACTGTAATGAATGAGATTAGAACTACCTTAGAAAAACAATTTAGCATTACATACTAGAAGTGAACATAAGCAACTTCTAGGTATATATTCCCAGAAATGTGGACATATGTGCACCAAGAGGCATGTATGAGATGCTTATAAAAGTATTATTTA
>CM052541.1:115018817-115063842 GCA_028533065.1 Trachops cirrhosus | reverse complement strand
CCTTGCCCTTGCCCTTGCCCCGCCACCTCCCTGACTTGGAGCAGTCTTGGCAGCAGCCCATGTTCCTAGTTTGGGGCCCTAGTCCTTGGTTCCAGATAGAGCACAGCAGAATATACTCACAAGTTATTGTGTTTGTGTTCTTATCTGTCTGGGGGCTACCTGAAGGACTGACACAAGGCATTCATCTTTGTTTTGCCTCTCTGAGAACCCACTCAGGGCAGAAAAGCAGCAGGCATTATGCAGCAACATTGTAAGGTTAACAAAAGCCTACAGCCTGGAGCAAAAGACTATGGTTAAGACTGCCTAATACCTAGGAGGAAAAGCCATTAAGAAAATTTCTTCAAAAAATTAGGGCATTCAAAAGCATTAATGTGTACTGTGGAATTTAGGAAGTCAAGCACATGCCCAAGATAGGATGCATGCTCAGAAAATACCTGAGAAGACTCTGAGCTTTCACCACCGGATGATCTGTATGCTTAGTGTAAGCCTGGCTAAATGTCAGAGGGCCCCAGCACAAAGGCAATCTGTAAACACTGAAGAAATTTTTTTTTTTAGTTCCTGGTATAAGGAAATCTCTGTCAAAATACTAGCTGAACACAAGCTAAAGGAACAGAGGCTTTAGTGATGAGACATGACTAGGAACACTATTTTTGCAAAAAATAGTTGGGAAAAATAACTAAACAAATAGACAACGGCAACAACCTTCATTAATCAAGAACAGCAAACTCAGTAAGAGATAAAATCTGCCTTCCAGAAGTACTACATATAATATTTGCATATCTAGTTTTCCACAACACACACACAAAGAATACAAGAGAATGGGAGATTATGGCCCATGTGAAGAGGAAAATAATGAATTAAACTGTCCCTAAGGACACCTAGACATTGAACTTACTAGACAAAGACTTTAGACCAACTATCTTAAATATGTTCTAAGCAGTAAGCCATGGGCAAAGGAAACCAGAAAAACAAAATATAAACAAAATGAGAACATCAATATAGAGAGAAATTGTGAAAGACTACCAAATACAAATTTTGGAGCTAAAAAGTACAACTAAAATGAAAAATTCATAACAAGAACTTAACAAATTTAAGCAGGGGAAAAAAAAGAATCAGCAAACTTGAAGAGAAGATAATTTATCTGGTTAAAAGAACAGAAAGAAAAATAAAGGAAAGTAAGCAGAGCCTAAGGAACCTCTGAGGTGCCATAAAATCGATGAAGATACACATTATCAGGGTCCCAGACAGAGAAGAAAGGGGCAGAAAAAATATTCGAAAAAGTATTGGCCAGAAATGTCCCAAATTTGATGAAAGATATAAATCTATACATCCAAGAAGCTCAACAAACTCCAAGCAGGAGAAAATCAGAGACCCATACTGAGACATATTATAGTCTAACAGTCAAAAAGCTAAAAACAATAGAAGCAGCAAGAGAGGAGTATTTTCTCACAAATAAGACATCCTCAATAAGATTAATTGCTATTGCTTTCTCATCAAAAACCATGGAGGCCAGAAGTCAGTGAGGTAACATTTAAAGTGCTGAAAGAAAAGAAAAATGTCTATATTCAGCGACACCAATCTTCAAGAATGAAGGAGAAATTAAGACGATCCCAGATTATCAAAATCGAAGGGAGTGTGTTATTAGTAGACCTGCCCCAAAAGAAACACACAAGGGAATCCTTCAGGTTGAAACAACAAAATATTAGATAGTAACTCCAAGGTATATGAAGAAATACAGAACACTTCTGGGAAGTATGTCTTTGTTTTTCTTTCCTATGGCTAAATGTATGTTTCTCTTACTGTCCTTTGTCTCTACTTCATTTCATTCTCTTTGAAAGAGAGGTCATTATGTCAATAAGAAAGAATCCAGTTATAGGAGTTAGAACACCTATTTACAAATCATGCCCCAATCATTTTTTGGCTGTGAATCTGAAAGCAAATTATTGAAATACTTAATGTTCAGAACAGTGATTTACAACTGGTGTGCCACAAGAATTTTTAAAACACACAACACCTGGCTATTTAGTCAGGGGCACCGACCTCTTTTCCCTTAGACTGTCAGATAAAAAAGAAATGACAACAGGCAACACAACAATCACCACTTGATGTGAACTAATCGAAATTACACCTACTTTTTTTGGTCAGATCAGCAAAAAATATATTTTTTTGTGTACCACAGAATTTTAGTAATTACTTTCTGTGTGCCATGAGATAAAAAAGGTTGAAATCTCTAGTTTAGAGGACTAAGTTTTAATGTAAAATGAAGAGAATATTCTGGCATTCACAAATTGTTAAGATTAAAAGCAGTTCATAAACATTAACTGAATTAAAAAATGAACACACTAGTCTTTTATCCTTTCTTTGGTTTTTAAACTGCCACAATATGGACTTTTACTGCTATTACATTATAATATTAATAATTATATTGATAACTGCTATTAACTGAAGGAACTCTAAGACAAATTGCTGACATTTATAGAAAGATGGTTTTGCATTGGCAACCATCCACAAAAAGCTGTCCTCTTTTTAGAAAAAGATTTTCTAAACATCTTTAGAAAAGAGGTGTTTAGAAAAGAACACCTCTGTTTAGTAGGCATATCTACACAGAGCAGACCTCAGATGCAGTTAACAGTGGGTAACGATGATAGTAATGATCAAAAAATCACAATAACTGCAGCAGCAACCAATACCTTGTGCCAGGTTACTCTGGTACAATAGGTATACCAGTATTTCCATTTCTAAAATGAGAAAACTAACATACAGTGTATTAAGTGACTCACCCAATATTACAATACATAACTTATAAGTGGAAGAACTAAGTTTCAACACAGGCAGTCCAAACCCAAAGTCTTTACTCTTTACCACAACACTATTTGGCCTCTATTTCCCATCTGGTATACAAAATAGCTTATGAAGGATCTTTATGATTAGCTTGGGTAGTCAGAGACTGATAGTCTACAGAGAGCAACAAAGGATATGACAAATCATGGCAGCGGGCAGATGGGGGGAGGGGAGATGGGGATGATAAGGGAATCTACTTTTCCTCAAGGCAAAAAGCCACATGCAAATTTATCCTGACTTCTACTACCATTTGTCAGGCATTTATGGTGTGTTGGGAAGGGTAGGAGGAGAAACGTGGAAAGTTACGTAAACTTTTTTGAGTTTTGCTATCAAGTCTAGACTAGATATCACTTTGCTTTCATGGTACTAGGTCAACAAAATCACCAAATGGCCTCTGTCTTAATTTCCCTTATCCAATTACAGAGAGATGGGTCTTGGTAGCTCTAACGTGTTTTAAGTTTGTTACAGGCTTATTCATTCAATAACCAATCATTTACTGCCAAACTCTGTAAGATCCTGTTAAAGAAAATAAAACATCATCCTACCCTCTGAGGAGCTCATAATTCAATGGAGATGAGAGACACAGGCAGAAATATTTTTCTGTACCATAGAACTTGGTATGATACAGAGGGATCCTAGGAAGTAGGAATTAGCTCTCTCTAAAGATGGAAAATCTAGAAGAGACATTGACCATACAAAATTGCCTGTAGAAATGACAATTATGTATGATTCAAACTAAGAGATGATATTTAAGTTAGTTCTTGTTGGGTGAAAAGAAGCAGGGGAAAGAAAGGGTATTACAGGAAAATGCCAGATTCTTTAACTTACATGGAACACTGTGTGCATCTCACTTTTATTATATATATTATCAGGAAATCAGGAAATGAAAGACAACACACACATAACAACACCCTTTGATTTTTCTTGGAGTTAAAGCATTATGTCCATCCTTATATGAAACTACTTAAAAGTTTAAAGTACCTTCTCTTTCACCCTTTAACAGTAATCCTTTTTCTAAACTAAAGAATCACAAAATATAAAACCTCTCCAAATTCCCAAACCATAAAATTCATTATATAAGATAATAAAATGCTAGAAACTCTGATACACATTCAGTATATACATCTCAGATTTTTGAGCCAGCTAGGAGCCCACAAAACTGCGAAGCCTTCCCAAGTGTGGTTATTTAAAAGTTATAATTTTGTCTGGCATTTTCTGTAGGATTAGTCATGGGTGGCAAATAAAGGTTGCAAAGCCTGAACTACTTAGATGCCCAATGGTGTTAATCTCTTAGTGGTCTTGATAAACAACTTAGCTGGCAGTTTCTGTTTAAAACTCATAAAAGTTCATTTGTTTAATTTATTATTATGTGGCTGCTAAGCACTGGGCTAGACCTTGCAAGACCACGTTGGTGAAAACAACTGGTCAAAAAGCTTGCTTCCCATCAGGCTGTAGGTTTACTGCGACCTTTGTTTAACCAGTGAATTCTGGCTGTAAGAGAATTTTCTACTTCACTGAATGGATGAATCATATGCCAGACTCAATTCCACTGCCAGACTCAAATTCCCAAACTCCTAATGATATAAAGTTCTAGTATGCTCTTAGTCAAACTAATTTTTTTATGTGAGAGACCAAGCAAACACACACAAAACAAACTAGTCAAACCATTCTGTCTGTGCATGTGTGGCCACTTTTCCCTCCTCACTTTCTGTTCCCTGCATTTGCACTCCTACTGTTTTCCTTAATATCACAGAGGCCAATGTTAACGTTTCAACCTCTTCAGTGAAGCTTCAAGTGTTTTCTAAAATCTGTTGCTTCATTTTTTTCCCATGCTTATTTAAAGGCAACATTTTATGGAAAAACCAAAGTACAAAAATGGGACTATGACACAACCAAATAGTGGTCTAGTCAGTAAATTATTTGCTATAAAGTAGCACAAAAAGTTCTCTTTAACCTAGGGAAGGAAATAAGTAGATTTTCCTTTGAAGAAAGGGGAAAAATTTTAATTTGTAGAAACAGCCCATTAATAACTTGGATATAAGTGCTTGCTTTCATATTTCTTCTGCATAACTTTTAATATTCTTAATTTAATTCTTCTCAAAATAAGTACAAATTAAAAAGTTAAAATCTACTCCTAGCCCAGGGGTTAGCAGTTTTTGTGCAAAGGGTCAGAAAATAATTATTTGAGGCTTGGAGGGGTTAATTATACTGTTTGTGTACCAGCTACCCAACCTTGCCCTTGTAATGTAAAAGCAACAATACAGTCAATACTCAAACTAGAGTGAGTTCCAACAAAACCTATTTACAAAACCAGGTGGTGGCTGGATTTGGTCCAAGGGCCGTAACTGGCTGATTCTTGTTCTAGCCTCCTAATTTGGTATTATCACTAAATCACCTTACATGAGAAAATGCAAACTATCCTATGAACAAGTTAACAACTATTTTTAACCTCAGGGGTAGGAGGAAGTACCAGAGATGAACAGGTAAGAGGGGAAAAAAAACATGCAAGGTACAATCAAGTAGGAAAAAGATTAATTATTACATTAGGTTACCTTCTGTGGATCTGAATTCTTCTGTTGGAGTACTTTTTATGCCCAGGTTGTCATCACTGTCACATTCTGTGAAGCAGAAAAAATAAATGCAAATGTATTTATGAAGAAGCTATTGTGCCATAATTTATGTATTCTCAGAGAACATCATCAATGACTTCTCCTGTACCAAAGTTTAATAATTACAATTCATTAGTAGTATATCACTTTCCCTTTAGGGTTGTATGTTTCACTTTTTTAAAAACATTATCAAATTACATTACTGAAATCAAGAATAAAGAATAAACTAATGAAGTAGGCAGTTCAATTTTAGTTCTATATTCAAAAATATTATTTCAAAGTTCTTTTAACATAACTGTTGAGGAAATAGAAAATTGCAGTATTTAAAAAAACTAAATTTTAAAAAGCTAGTATGTTTACTTGGATCTGGCAAATAAACTCCAAAGTTTCATTTGCATAAAACCATTATAAATTTTGGTGCTAGATAAAATTCTCCTGTATCTTGAAAATCATATGTGTTCATTTCTATAGACAGCACAGGATTTCATGAACAATGCCTCTGCATGGCATTTACCTGATGTTTTATATGCTTTCATAATGAGACCTAAGCCTTTATAAAAATGACATGACTGACCAAGTATTGCAAAAGTCACTTAAAATCAACCATGGTCTATCAGTGACCTAATATTTGGCTTTCTAGCTTATTACTTCATTTATTTTTAAAAAGATTTATGTATTATTTATTTTGAGAGAGAGGGGAAGGGAGGGAGAAAGAGAGGGAGAAAAACATCAAGTGTGGTTGCCTCTTGTGCGCCCTTTACTGGGGACCTGGCCTGCAACCCAGGCATGTGCCCTGACTGGGAGTCAAACTGATGACCCTTTGGTTCTCAGGCCAGCACTCAATCCACTGAGCCACACCAGCCAGGGCCTGGCTTATTACTTTAACTACAATTATATTACACACACACACAGGGTGGGGCAAAAGTAGGTTTATAGTTATGAGTATGCAAAACAGAGTTTATTCTAATGTTATTATTTACTGTATTATTTTCCATATAAACTGTAAACCTACTTTTGCTCCACCCTGTATATAGCTCAGAGTGACTGAACAAGGTTTAAGTAATGAAATACAAGTTAAATGGACACATTTGCTTCTTTGGAAATATGTAAGAACATAAAATGCATACTTACAAATTAGAGATTTATAACTTTTATAAAAATCACTATATGTCCCTCACATTGTTTTGCAGCAAAAATTTGTTCTTACAAGTTATTTTTTGCCATTCCAGCAAAAATACTATCACTTTTTCTACACTGTTATATACATCTGCGACTTCAAATATTTCAAGCAATGTTTTAGGAAAATAAAACATTAGTTATAATTTGAAGAACAAATTAAGTCTTAAAACATTAGGTACAAAGATAAAATACCCAAGTTTTCTGTTATTATAATTCAAAGTCAAGGCCAGTCAAAAGAAGCATCTCTTAACTGGCCTAAACAATTCATTACTGACAGCCACTGCAGTACACTGAGCTCCATAGAAACAGCAGGCTGGGGCAAGTGTGAGCCGGACCCACACCGGGCAACTCTGTGTTTGCTGAGGAAAGGTGAGTAGATGCAGGCAAAGGAGATCCTATGAAACCGAGAGGCAAAATATCATCACAGGCTTTCCCTGTGCAAACTTGCTGGGAGAAGCACCCAGACGCTTAAGTCTGCTTCTTAGTTTTCTATTAAGTGCTCAGAGAGGTGGAAGACCATGTCTGCTAAAGAGAAAAGAAAATCTGAAGACATGGCAAAGGCAGACAAGGTCCGTTATGAAAGAGAAATGAAAGCTTATATCCTTCCTACAAGGGAAACCAAAAGGTTCAAGGATCCCAATGCACCCAAGAGGCCTCCTTCAGCCTTCTTGTTTTATCGCCCCAAAATCAAAGGAGAGCACCCTGGCCTATCCACTGGTGATGCTGCAAAGAAGCTGGGAGAGATGTGGAGTCACACTGCTGCGGATGACGGGCAGCCTGATGAAAAGAAGGGGCTAAGCTATAAGAGAAATATGGAGACTGCTGCACATCAAGCTAATGGAAAGCCTGATGCAGCAAAGGAAGTCGTCAAAGCTGAAAAAAGCAAGAAAAAGGAGAGGTGGAAGACAAAGGTGAAGAGGAGTAAAATGAAGATGCTGATGAATAAGTTGGTTGTAGTGCAGTTTTTTTCTTGTCTATAAAGCATTTCACCCTCCTTTATACAACTCACTCTAAGAAAAAAATTGAAATGTAAGGCTGTGTACGATTTGTCTTTACACTGTACAGTGTCTTTTTTATAATTAACATACTACCAAATGTGTCTTTAGAGGGGTCTGTCCTGGTGGTTATTTTCAATAGCCACTACCGTTGCCTGGTATGGTACAGGGGCTGTAAATTGGCATGGACATTTAGAGCCAGTTCTTTTTAGTGCACAGCACAAATTACTTCTATATGGGGATGACAACTTTATCATCTCCAGCTGTCTGATGCAGTTTATATGAAATAATTGTTTTGTTAACTGAATACTACTCTGTAATTGTAAAAAAATGTTGCAGCTGTTTTGTTGACATTATGAATGCTTCTAAGTAAATACAATCTTTTAATTAAAATATTCATCATTGCCTATAAGGCCTAAGGCAAAACCGTAGGTTTTAATTGTGAGGATCAGCTTGACACTAGGTTGCAAAAATTAAAAGTGGCTCCCTTTGCCTCAATCAGTTCCACCAGTAGCGTAGAATTATTTCATATTTTCAGTACTTTGCACAGAATTATAACATATACATTTTGGGGGTGGTGTCCAAAACAACAACCTACAATTTTATTAACAGGCTGAGGAAACAACAGGGAGGTAAACTTTTTGAATGAAGTTCAACCATTATTTCATATGATGCTTATTCCACAGAGCTTTCTGCTGCTTTAATCATCCATCATACTTTCACCACTGGACTTTTACGTTCAGTTTTTAAGAAGGCTTTTAAAATCTGTGTAATTGTTATGATTCTATAGATGCTAACTATGCTTAATGCCTACACCCCACACATTCCCAAAGACACAAACAAAATAGATACAAAAATGTTGTAGGCCCATAAACCAGATAGTTCAAGGAGAGTGAGTATTCAGATGCAAAAATTATCTTGAAGCACAGTGAAATGCATCAACTTGAATTCACTAATACAAAACAGCTTAGGCTCAAGTTCATCCTAGTATTACCTAAGAAAAAGTATTCTAGATAAGTTAATACTTTGCATAAAACTGTAAAGAGGATGTTTAATTTAAGAAATAGAAACTATTGGATATATAAAAATGTCTTTAAAATCTTAGCTTCTGGTCAAGATGGCAATGTAGGCAGATACGGCTTGCCTCTTCGCACAACCACATCAAAATTACAACTAAAATGCCCAACAACTATCACTCAGGAATGTCAGAAATCAAATTGAATGAAAGTCTGACGACTAAGAAATTGAAAAACCCACATCCATTCATACTGGTAGAAGGGGCGTGGAGGTGGAATGTGCTGGCCCTACACCCATGTGATTAAAATTCTGGAGGGATATCTCAGGAGCAAGGAGTCTCAGACCCACACCAGGCCCCCCAATTCAGGATTCCAGTGCCAGGAAGATAAGTCCCTACAGCTTGGGGCTGGGAAAACCAGAGGGGATTGAGTAGGTGGAGGAGGCTGCTGGAGCCCCATTTACTCTTGGGGAACCCACACATGGACTCACCTACTCAGACTAGCTCCCTCTGAGCTACAGCACCAGGGTGGCAGCTTGAAGGGCACCAGTAGCATACAGGGAGAGACTAAAGTGTCAGGAATTGGGACAAGCAGAGGCCATTCCTTTACTGAGCCCTCCCCTCAACAGAGCTGGTAGGCTGATGCCATATCTGAGACTCCATCACGCTGGCTAACACTGTTACTTACCTTGGAGATACAAAAAGGCTCTACCCCACCCAACTTACGGGCTCATCCAAGCTTTTCCGTAAGAATGACTCCACTTGGCTCTTAAATCCTATCAAACAAGCAACAGTTGGCTTCAGTGAGCCCTAGTAGCAGCTAGATTAGAGTCACAGCTTGGCTTTACCTGGGAATCTCCAAGCCCAGCAGAAGTAGGAGCCATCATCAGGCTGCCAAAACGAGGAGACAAAGAAACATGGCCCAAATGAAAGAGCAGATCAAAACTCCAGGGAAAGAGTGCAACAAAATGGAGATAAGCAATCTGTCAGATGCAGAATTCAAAACACTGGTTATAAGGATGCTCAAGGAATTTAGTGAGGACCTCCACAGCATAAAAAAGATCCAGTCAGAAACGAAGGATACACTAATTGAAACAAAGAACAATTTACATGGAAACAACAGTAGAATGGATGAAGCCAAGAATCAAATAAATGATTTGGAACATAAGGAAGCAAAAAACAACTATGCAGAGCAACAAGAAGAAAAAAGAATCCAAAAAAATGAGGATAGTATAAGCAGCCTCTGGGACAATTGTAAAAAGTCCAACATTTACCTCATAGGGGTGCCAGAAGAAGAGAAAGAGCAAGAAATTGGAAATCTACCTGAAAAAATACTGAAAGAAAACTTCTCTGATTTGCTGGAGACAGACATGCAAATCCAGAAAGCACAGAGGGTCCCAATTATGACGGATGCAAAGAGGCAAAAGCTAAGACACATCATAATTAAAATGCCAAAGGTTAAACATAAAGAGAGACTCTTATAAACAAGAGAAAAGTTAGTTACCAGAAGGTTGTCAGACAGGAGCGGGGACAGGGAGAATAGGTAAAGAAGTGAGGGGATTAAGAAGTACAAACAGGTAGTTCCAGAACAGCCACGGTGATGTACAGTGCAGGATATGGAGCAGTCAAAGAACTTACACACATGACCCATGGACATGAACAATGGTGTGGGGATTGCCTGAGGGAGTGGGGTTTACTTTCTAGAGGGGGGAAAGTGGGAAAAATCAGGAAAAGTGTAATAGCATAATCAATGAATTAAAAAATAAAAGTTAAATTAAAAAATAAAAATTAAAAAAATCTTGCTGATTACATTAATCAAGATATTGTTTTTCAGCTAAGCTACCAGATATGGTCCAGTTCTATTATATAAAAAGCTCATTAAAAGAACACAAAATTTTTTATATAAGCAATGGTCATCACCAATGAAATAGTGAAAAACTAATTCAAATTCAATCAAGAAGTTTGGCTGAGGAAGGTGAAATAATTCAACACTTTGGAAAGTAAAACAAACAAAAAAACCTTAAAATATATGGTCAATGTATTCTAAACAAGAAGCATAGTCATATAATCTTATGGAGGATGTATTATAAGCAGGGTAGCAACATCATACAAGGTAAATGAAAAACGGTGCTTACATGGTTTCTGTAACTCAGCATGTACTCGTCACATGTAGATTGCATTTCTACAGTCACAAGAAAAGAAAATGGGGCTTAACTGTTTAATTATGAGACAAAAAATCCGAGGGATCTTACAATGCTGAGCACTTTCCTTGGCCATGTCTGATGAATAATCAGCTTACTTTTTTAAGTACCAGAACCCACAATCAAATTTTTTTATCTTCTGAGAAAAAAAGATTCACATTTTCCTGAATGTTACTTTAAAAAAATATCTCTCATATTTGATATCTTTAGCAAACTGATTCTGCAAATATTAGAATGCAGCAGAGCAACTCTCATCTTCATTCTTCAAGGATATGTTGAGACAATTAATTCATCCTGGTTTCTTTCTACATCATAAAATCAGGTACTTGTATTAGTGATACTGAGGAAGAGAAAAACACATATGCTCACACATAGCTTATTTTCAACTTTTCTGGACCTCTCCCCTTCCTCATCCATAAAATGGGGTCACCTAACACACTAACTCATAGGATCGCAAAGAGGATTAAATAACATGTGGAAGAAGTTCTTTAAACATCTCCAAATACTATAAATATAAAAAGGAGGTATTCTGGTGGCTGGCACATAGTAGGTACTGAATAAAGGTTAGTTCCCCTTCTCTGCTCTCAAACAACATTTGCCCTAGCCAGTGTGGCTCAGTTGGTTGGAATATCATCCTGAATACTTAAAAGTGCAGGTCCAATTCCCCGTCAGGGCACATGCCTAAATTGCAGGCTTGGTCTGCTGGGTCACATATGGGAGGCAACCAATCGAAGTTTCTCTCTCAGATCAATGTTTCGCTCCCTGATGCCACCCCTCTCTCTAAAAGCAATGAAAAAATGTCCTCCACTGAGGATTAAAGATAAATAAAGCATTTATATGAAAAGTTATATTTACATATTTGAAACATGAGGCTTGGGTTAAACACATTTGCGAATAAAATGTAAAAAGTCTATATGGCTGACTTATTTCACTTAGCACAATATTCTCCAGTAAGCCAGCTACTGAAACACAAATACCCTATGATCTCACCTGGAAGAGGCATCTAATGAACAAAATAAACTAATGAACAAAATGGAACCAGAGGCATGGAAACAAGGAACAGACTGACAGTGACCAGAGGGGAGTTGGGAGGGGGATAATGGTGGAAAGAAGGAGAAAGGACTAGTTAAAGAGCATATATGAATGACCCATAGACAGGGATGACAGTGTGGGAACTGACTATGGGAGTGGATGGGCTAGACAGAGGAGAGCAAAGGGAAAAAAATTGGGACAACAGTTAATAGAATAATAATAAAAAAATCTCTTAAAAAATTTCAAATCTCAAAAAAAAAAAAAAAAAAGAGTGAAAGGTCAAGAAGAAGAGCATCTCCCTGGCTTCTCTGATTAGGATTACCATTTTTAAAGGATCCATATGGCTTGGCAAGTTATAAAGAAGTGAAGATAAGTGTGTTATAAAATAGAATTGATGTAGGATAAGGAGGCCAAGGGTGTCAACTAAGAGGTAAATATCTCTAAGTATCTGTAGAAAAATATAAATATCTTCATATATTATATAGCTCTAATAAAAAGGTTGGTGCTAAAACCCTGATGCTTAGGAGCAGAGAGAATTTATAGGGCAAAAACCATGACACATTTAAATCTCAAAATTAGTATAAAGGCTCACCCTGCTACAAAGAATAATTGATCTACCTTAACCAAGTCAGAGATCTAAAAAACTGCCAGTATTAAAGCTATTATACTTACCTACCTGCCCCCTTCCTACCAAGCAAGAGAGTGGCACGTTATAGCCAAATGACTGGACAACCAAATATGAAACAGCAATTCTGAATATCTCTATTTTTACTGAGATAATTACCACCTGAAAAAAACTTTCAATTAACTAAAAAATTAGCAAAAATTAAATTCTCAAAATATAAAATACTATAAGTCACTGATTCTCCTGACACTATTCAACAGATTCTCTCTGTTTATATGGGAAACTCCAGTCTAACAAAATCAGATTCTGGTCCTAAATGATGAAAAATCTCTGGAATGTTAGAAAACAACAGTAAGAGGTTCAAACTTGTATCATTTGTCTATACTATGATGATTTTAAAAGCCTGAAAAAAATTGCCAGATTCCTTATAAAATAATGATAAATATGGGAGAGCTTCTATTTTATGTTACTTATATTATGAACTTTTGTCATATCGTATGGGTTGGTTGGTTGGTAACCAGGAGCGTTGAGACCACACATCCCCTGAAACCGTACCTGATATTGTATATACATGTTCATTTTTAGGGAAAGAGGCAGAGAAAGCTTTGGTCAGATTCTCAAAAGGTCCAATGACTCCTCCCAGAAAACCACAGTGCTTTAAGAAACTGTCTAGTTTGTCAAACCTGAAGATAGGAACACTATGCTAAGAAGCCATCCTGGCATTCTTGTGGTAACCTAAAGTACCCTAAAGGCCCAACAACAGTTATAGTATTTGTGGAGACTGAGAGATTTTCTAAGTCCCAATACATATTAAATACCATTCCTTAACAGAAACTATGACTCTACTATTCGCAAAGACATTCGTGAGGAAATATGTTAAAGTTATCCAAGAAAGTGATTGCTCTCTGATTTTCTTACTACAGTAGGACCCCCTTATCCATGGTTGTACTTTCTGTGGTTTCAGTTACATGTGGTCAAAAATACGAAATGGAAAATCCCAGAAATAAACAATTCTTAGGTTTTAAATTGTGTGCTATTTTGAGTACTGTGGTGAAATCTCATGCCATCCAGTTCCACATCCACCCAGGCAGGACACTAATCACCCCTTTGTCCAGTGTCTATGCTGTCTAGTTGACCCTCGAGCAATACTGGCTTGAACTGCATGTATCAACTTATAGGTGAATGCTTTCAACTGGCCTGCATAAATCAAACCCATATTGTTCAAGGGTCAACTCTATGGTTGGGAATCTAATATATTCAAAGGGCTGACTGAAGTTATACAGATTTTCAACTGTAGGAGGTAAGCACCCCTAACCCTGTGTTGTGCAGAAGTCAACTGCATATTCTACCTGCCTGTTAGTCACTTAGTCTTAGTCATCAGATTACCTGTCATGGTACCTCACAGTACTTGTGTGCAAGTACTCCCTATTTAAGTTAATAATGGTCCCAAAGCTCAAGAGTAGTGATGGTGGCAATTCGGATATGCCAGAGGAGAAGTCATAAAGTGGTTCCTTTAAGTGAAAAGGTATGTATGTACATATAGAAAAAAACATAGTATATAGGGTTTCAGTACTTACTATCTGCAGTTTCAGGCATCCACTGGCAGTCTTTGAATGTAATCCCCGCAGATGGGGGGAACTATTGTACAGAGTTCACTACCAGACAATTTGATGCCTTTAAGTCGTCCATGAAGAAAAAAATTCTGTCTTCAATGAGATAACTGAATCTGAACATACTACAATTCAGCATAACTTAATTTTTTTAATTTTAGAATTACAAAAGCATCTTTAAATCTAGATCTAAATAAAACATTATGACTTAATGATTCTATACTTCTTTGGCCACTTAATAATTTTCATTACTTGTAAAATGTAGTGGTCACAGCACATAAAAAGATGCTCAGCATCACTAATCATTAACAAAATACAACTTAAAACTACAATGAGATACCACTTCACACCCCTTGGGATTCTTACTATGAAACACAAACAGAAAACAGAAGATAACAACTATTAGCAAGTTTGTGCAATGTTGGTGGGAATGTAAATAAAATAGTACCGTCCCTGTGGCAACCAGTATGGCGGTTTCTAAAAAAATTGAAAATAGAATTACCATATAATCCAGAAATTCCATTTCTAGGTGTATAATCAAAATAATTGAAAGCAGGTTCTCGAAGAGATATTTGTACACCAATGCTCACAGCAACCCTGCTCATTTCACAGTAGCTAAAATATGGATACAATTCAAGTATCCATCAGTTAATAAATGGGTAAGCAAATGGGGTATATTCATCAAACAGAATATTATTCAGCCTTAAAAAGGAAATTCTGACATATGCTATAACATGGATGAAATCTGAGGACATTATGCGAAGTGAAATAAGCCAGTCACATATAGACAAGTGTTGTATGACATCACTTACATGAAATACTAATAGTCAAAATCACAGACAGAAAGTACAGGGGCTGGAGGGGGATTGGAGAGTTAAGGTATAATGGGTACAGAGTTTGATTTGCAAGATGAGAAGAGTCTAAGGACGGATGGTGGTGATGGCTGTACAGCAATGTATATGTAGTTACCACCACTACACTATACACTTCCGAATGGTTAAGAAGGTAAATCTTAAGTTATGTGTATTTTACTACAATAAAAAAATTGGAAAAAAAAACTAAAAAATCTAGTAGTTAGGAATCACATTTTCTTTTTACAGTATTAACAATAAAAAGAGCTGCTATTTATCAAGCACATACATTACTTTATACATATCACTAATTCTTACAACCTTATACATGTGAAAAGTGAGGCTCAGAAAAAGTTGCATGACTTGCCTGAAATCACACTGCTAGGAAGCAGCAAAGTTAGCACTGAAACCAAAGCCCATGCCATTCTTTACATATTGCACAACCTCTGCATTTCACAAAAATACAGAATAAAGTACACATGTGCCCCCAAAGAACAGAAAGTTTGAAAGAGCACTCATTATGAAATGATATTTAAAAAATCCCTACAGCCTAAGAGGCATTCAGAAGGGCACGATCAGCATATAACAATAACCCATATCTTACCTCCAATCCTACTATACCCATGCAGACTTACTTTAATGCAACTCTCATTCCAAATAAAGTTGAAATAAGGGCAAATCCATAATAGGTTTCACATTCTAAATTGCAAAAGAAATACTCCCAAAAGCTCAGCAAAAGAGAAAAAAAAGGTGGTTGGCCCATGGTGTCAAAGGTAAAAATTTAAGTATTTTATAGGATATTAAATAAATGTTAAGGGAAAGAGGATGGCAAAGGAGTGGAAGAAAAAGAGATTTTTTTAAAAAGCCAAAGGTTTCAAAAAACAAGCAGATGAAAACAGAAATTTACAGAATAGAAAGATAAAAGTCAATACTAAGGCATGACATAAATATGCGAAACAGAGTTGAGTTTCTTTTAAAGAGCACAGCTGGGCTCCCATTAATGGCTCCTAAGTTTGTGGAAGTGAATTAATTCACTGTGATGAGTGATACAGTAAAATTCTTCAGAATAGGTTTTCAATCAAAATGTGCCTCCAAAAGTTGAAGGAGAAATGGCTACAAGTTGAGCAGAGTTGGAAAATTTAAAGGCATGCAATAAAAAATGCCAAAAAGTCATCAGTTTTCATTGAGGTCATTCATCAATACCTTTGAATGTTATTCAGGGCTGCAAATTTTAGCATATTTAAAAAGTATTTTATTCTCTTCTATCCACATTTATTTCAGAAATTCTAAGAAAAAATAATCTTTCTGAATCTCTAGAATTACTTTCTTTTTTAAATACTGGTTAGTGAAATTGGACATTAGAACTGTTTCTGTGAACAATCTCAGAAAGGTAGGGAAAAGACTGTAAATTGCAGGCATGGGACAGGAAGTACCTATCCCTTCCAAGAAACTAAAGATCTTTCAGGACTTCACTTTGTCACTGCCAACCTCTCAAATGGTCCTTTTCTTGGGAGGGGGCAGGTATTGACATACTATTATTTATTGCTTTCCAGATTCACCTGTAAGAACTTTGTTTTCTGAAAAATTAAAGATAAATTTGGAATTTCAGAAACAAAGTGTAGGTCTGGATTCTTCACTTTGCAAAATCGTACTAACATTATTTCATACCATGAATGTGTTATATACATTAATATAGATTTTTCTCTATTAGATCAAAAAGGTTCCAGAAAATTATGAATTAATCCTATTCTAAAAAACTAAAGAATGGAAGTGAGATAAGGAAAAAATAAATAAGACGGAAGTGTGAAAGCATGTAGTTTAGTAAGTAGGCAACAGTTCAGGAGCGGACAGTAGTTTATTGATTTCTCTCAGCAGTGAAGTCTCCTCCTCTTGGGTGGTTTGCACTGTGACTGCAGTGGCATACCTTTGGTGGTATCAGATATGCTATTTAACAAGGCACACATCATATCTCCCTCTAAGTGGTGAGGGTTTAGTATATGTGCTGGCCTCTGAGTCTTCTTAAATTGATTCTCTAGCTCCAGAAAACCTTGATCTCCTGAGAGGATGGTGAAAGGAATTTGCTTGGGTAGTTGTTCATCTAGACGGCCAGCCTAAGTTGGAACAAATAGCATATGTTGATGAAAATCAGCATCTGAGTTTCAAATCAAGTTACATCTATTTCAGAATGAACGCATGTAGGAAGGTATATTTAGCTGGCTTCCTAGTTCCCACCAAAGTAAAGATCTTCATAAATGAAATATACTACATTTAATCAAGTATAAAATACCATCAATTAAAAGTAAGCTATTTTATGTGTCACTTGAAATATATCACATTTAATCAAGTATAAAATACCATGGATTAAAAGATGCTATTTTATGTGTCACTGAGAAACACAAAAAATAAAGCCAAAAAGAGTCCAATAGGAGGCTCTCATCCTAAAGCTGATACGCTATAAATCAATCACAGAAAAAAGGTAAACAACATAATTTGCACACTTAATCTTGGCACTGGATAGGTGAAAAAAGAAATCTCTTGTAATTTAAAACATAAGCATCACTCAACAAGTTTGCAGAGTGCATTCATGTTGTTAATTGTGACATATAAACCCTTCAGCAGATAATGTAATTTAAACTTGGTCTCAGGTTGGTTGTTTCTCTAAGGTGACTGGCAGACACAGAAGCAAAGGCAAATCCTGTCTGCCCAAAAGTGATTGTTAAGGTGCCTCCCAATTTCAGAGATTTTAAAATGTGAAAGTGTCTTAGTACATCTCAAGTACAGTGTCATTTCTTCATCATATATTCCATAAACAGTTGAGTTTGCTATGATAGCTAAGAGTCCGCTAGAAGTTAGGGATAAAGCACTAAATATTTAAGCTCTGGGTCCCTGCCCTCACAGTTGTCAGAAACAGAAACTGATGCAGAAGATTTTATACAAAAATATAGTGCTGCAGAATGGTCTACAATGCCATTATGATTAAAGTGGGGAAAAAAATACAATGGGTCCTAGACTCACATTAGATTTTGAATAAAACAATGACTCACATGCATACATATGGCAAAATCGGCAGCATCTTTTCTCTTACTACAACGAGGGTGAAGGAAGAAGCATCCAATCCTATTCAGGTAATTATAGATCTTACAGTTGAGTGGAGGTTTCCAATTGGTGTTTCCTCCTATTATTTTTAGAAAAGGCATAAATGATAATCAAACAGGAGAAAAAGAACAGTACACTAGATACAACTGAAAATTTTACTGAGGAAAAACACTAGGAAAAAATTCTTCTAGAGAAAAAGTACCAAATTAGAATGCAGAAGAACTTAGTTGTAGTGTGGGTATCAACATCTTGTTACTTTACAACCTTGGGAAAGTAGACCAACTTCCCTGAATCTGCCTATTCATCTGAAAACTCGCAGGGAAGTTAAGGAGATCTAAAGTAATGCGTGAAAATTCTTTGAATGGTATCATTCTATATGAATGTAAGCATTAGTGGTTTTTTACAAATATGTCATGGCTGTTCAGTGGAGAGACATGACAGACAATCGGCAAAGCTAGACTTACTAAAAGGTTGGACTGGCTAACTTATCCAGGTCAGTATATTTCTATCTTAAAGTCCAATCCTCCTCTTTAAATGTAACTTCTTATCAAACATGAAGTATATTAGATGATCATTACACTAGACTTCTATAAATTGAAGAAGTCTTTCTCCAAGGTTTGGTCAATGCTTTGTGAACAGATTAAATAAAGCCACACATTTTTGAGAAGTAACATAGTAACATAGTTGCCACAAGACCCAAGTTCAAAAGCTAACTCTGTTATTTATTAGTTTTATACTTTGAGAAAAATAAACTTCTCAGCCTACTTCCTCATATTTTAAATTGGTAAGCATGTATTAACACCAAGTATAGTACCTGGCACACTGTAGGTGTTAAATAAAGGCTTTTTCAATCTGTACCTATATATCCACGAACTCTGCATCACCAAATAGAGCTAACATTTTCTACAGAGATATGCAAAGAGAAAAATATTCTAGCAGAGTAACTGTAATGCAAAGTGACAACATTCCAATTACGTTCCTATGTTCTATTCACGATGGTTCAAGAGGCATCCTTTAAAGTGAAACATATTCTAAAAAAAAAAAAACAAAGAATGGGGGTCTTAAATGTTTTCATTATTAACCATACCTTGAAAGCCCCAAATAAATGTTCCTTGGTTAAGATGCCCTGGTAGATGACCAAAGAAGTTTGACCAGTTATCAAAATCTACAAAGACTATATGAGTCATGGTTCGCAGGTAATCCAAATCTGGAAGCTCAACAACTTCATCTAAGAAGAGAGAAACATTAACATGGATTCAGTAAGAATTAGCCAAACACATTTTAATTTCTCAAGTTAAAAGACATTAGAGAATATGTAAAACATTAATCTTGTATGTTATTTCTATTTAAACCTTTTTGTAAAGTCCAAACCTATACATGATACAGTACATTTAAATAAGAGAAATATTCTAAATATTTCAGAAATATGATTATACATCCTTTCTAAAAATATAGGCCATTGTTCTATATTTTTCAAAATATCACTGATAAAAGGAATTTAAAAAATTAACATACTAGAACAAGATTTTTTAAAATAATTTTTTAAAAGATTTTACTTATTTATTTTTAGAGAGAGGGAAATGGAAGGAGAAAGAAAGAGAGAGAAACATCGATGTGTGGTTGCCTCTAACACACTCCTTACCAGGGACCTGGCCTGCAACCCAGGCATGGGCCCTGACTGGGAATTGAACCAGCAACACTTTTGTTTGCAGGCCTGTGCTCAATCCACTGACCTGCACCAGCCAGGGTTAGAAGAGTAAGTTTTAAGGCTAACCAAAATTTCACACCATCATCCATCAAAATAAAATTTCAAGGTTACCTGCTAAGAATTTTGTGTGCTTTTCTTAATCTAGACCAATTTATTAGCAGCCCTCTAGCTCTGTGATTAAACACCTTATAGAGCAGAAATGAGATAAGCTATAATCCTGCTACCATAAAATGATGCATAATAGGTTCTGGTGGCACTTCAGTACCTTCACCACAAACACATCTTTCTTGGTTCTCTCAGGTTCTTCCATCCTCCACAATTCTGCAACTCTCATTCTTCCTCCCCTTCCCTTCTTTCATACTTTTCTACCTTGATAAAGTCTTGAAGTTTCTAGTGATAGCAACATAAGCCTTGAAATGTGAAATTATTTTTAGAATAGATTCTGCTCCACCTAACAGAATCCTTCAAATATACTACTGCATCTCTTCCCAATTCCAAGCCACCCATCATCTTATATATTTTCTTTAAATTCTCACTAACTGTAAATTTAGATAGTACAATCATCTTCTATTAAATATAGACCAACCCAAACTCCTAAAAAGTAATCAGGCTGTGGGCTAATTGAGCACCGGCCTGTGAACCAAAAGGTTGCTGGTTCAATTCTCCATCAGGGCCCATGCCTGGGTTGCAGGCCAGATCCCCAGTTGGTAGCTTGCAAGAGGCAACCAATCAATGATTGATGTTTCTCTCCCTCTTTCTCCCTCCTGTCCCCTCTCTCTAATAATAAATAAATAAATAAATAAATAAATAAATAAATAAATAAATAAAATCTTTTTTAAAAAAGTAATCAGGAGAGCAATAGAAAACAAGTACGAGAAAACAAAATGGGGTGACCCCTGATTTACTTTTTGGAGTACAGTTAAATAGGTCTGTAGTATGTCAGTTAATAATTTCTTAAATAAAATATGCCATGACTAAAGGTGATGCTGAGTTTTACATGTGATAGAGACCAAGCTTGTAAAAATTCAGTATTTCATAAAAGTATTTTATTAGCCAAAATTTTGCCTATCCTCATTGTCTCCACTCTATGTGGTAAAACTTACCAAAAGTTAATATTTACAGTGAAGGGATTAAGCAAAGAAAAAAACCCCTCATAGACAGAACAGTATGGTGATTACCAGAGGGAAAGTGGGGTGGGAGAGATTGATGAGGGTAAAGGGGGAATAAATGGTGACGGAAGGAGACTTGACTTGGGGAGGTGAACATAGAATGTGATATACAGATGATGTACTACAGAATTGTACACCTGAAACTTATATAATTTTATTAAACCCATGCCACCTCAATAAATTCAATAAATTTTTTAAAAAGGATATATACTTACATTATACTCTAAACAAAACAAATTGTACTTCCAAACAAAATAAAAACACTACACTCTTTTAGACTGACTTACTTAATCTTACCATATGTGAGAAGAAAATCCAGAGTAAGTACAAATAAGGGGACCCTTAACTCATTTCTCTTCCTGGTTTCTTGCTACCACTTGTAATTCTAGTTCTAATTCCTACTTTAACTGTAAGTAAAAGCTTTGCTTCCAAGAAAATCATAACAAAAATATACAAATCCTAAAGTGACCTTTAAGATTTCTCATACTTATAGAATAAGGCCAAAATAGAAACAAAAAGAACTCTAGTTGATTTATCATCTTTTGAATGAACCAAAATCTAAATAATAATATGTCCAGGATAACTTTCAAATCTTAATTTCTAAAACACTGTAAATTTCCTTCATCTCACAAAATTCCCATGCCTTTTATAAAAAAGAAAATGTTATCTAAAATGCATATTATTTAAAGTTAACATATACACTTTGTGCCCTTATGTTTAGAAAATGGCTGGCTGAATATAGTAGTAGGAATATAAATCCCTATAAAGCATATGTTACAGTAATTAACTAATATATCATTCTATCATATGTTTTTGATTTAAATCTGCATCATTATTAGCTTTCACAAAAGTGATGGCTATAGTACATATAAGTTTCCATGTTAAAATAGAATCTGCACAGACATTACAGTTGTAAAGCCATACCTATATTCTGACAACTGGGGTCATTCTCAGCTCCTTTCTCCATGTCTGAATTTTTGGGATAGCTTACTGCTTGTTTCAGTTTTCTCTCTGTACGTGAGCCACTGGCAACAAACTTGTACGGGCTTGTTTTTTCAAATCCAAAATGAGCCACACTGGGTTTTTGTAAAAAGCAATGTTTTGTATGGAAGTGCTGCTGAGCACTCTCCGGATCATGAAATGTTTTGGTGCAGGTGCCACACTTGATTACATACTGCTGCTGCTCCTCCTCACTCTTTTCTTCCCCATGCACTTGATGGATATGGGTGTTCATGTCAGCTACATTCTGTGCTGTTGCTGAACACAAACTGCAGCGAAACCACAATTTACCTTTATCCAGCATGATTTGGAGACATCTACTATAATCTTCCTTTCTGTTAACTTTACAGATGTAACTCTCACGGCAGCCACAGGTTAACAGGTTACTGGTCTCTAGTACTGGAAAATCATTCTCAGTTTTAATTGAAGCTTCAGTTTTTTCTGACACAAACACATAATCTATGCTGTGGTGCTCCTTATAATGACTCAAAAATGCTTCTTCCACATTAAAGGTAAGATCACAAAGCCCACAAAAGTACTTAATCCTTATCTCATTGTTATGCTCATCTTGGCAATGTCGGTACAGTGTTTCTACCTTGTGAAAAGTCTTTTTGCAATGGGCACAGCTATATCTATGAAACTGGTGACTTGCTAAAGACATGCAGTGCTGTTTTACACATTCTTGGGAATCAAACATATCTTCACAGATTCGGCATTGCCATTTACCCCTTTGAGGACTGTTTGTTGGTGAATGATCAATAATAGTAATAGTTGATGGAGGAATCTTAGCAGTCACATTATTCCCCAATGCTGTAGAGGATGATGGCACAGTTTCACTTTCTACCTCATCCATCTCATAAAAATATCTGTGACCACTGTGAAATTCAGTCACATGTGTCATGATGTTCTCTTTCCTTGTTAACTCCTTTTTGCATGTTCGACACCAGAAGAGAAAGTTATTTAAATGTGCCCCTCCATGAATCCGGCTCATATGTAAACGGATAACCCCTGAATCTTCACACACCTTTCCACAGACCACACACTTGTAACACATTGTATTTGCTGAGAAGACATGCTTTTCCACTAAATCTTCACTTGGGAATTGTTGATGGCATTCACAAAACCAGGTTTTAGCAACTGACTTTTCTTTCTGGACATGAAACATGCCTTCATGGCTTTTATCTTCTAAATGCATCTTCTTCTTTGGAATGGTATTGCAGTCTTGTGAGCTAGATTCTTGAAGTGACACAGTTCTCTTAAGTGATGAAAATTTTGATTGATCTAGCAATAGATTCAAGTCAGAAGGAGGTTTGTTTCCTTCACTGCTGTAGCAATAAAGTAAGACTGACTCTTCCATTGAGTTAATAACTCGAACTTTGTGTCCTAAATTCTGCTTGTGATTTCGGGTACTGGTTTCATCCAGAAAGACTTGGTTGCAATTTGGACAATAACCTCTTAATATGAATTTCTCTGCAACCTGGGCAATGCTTTTCTCAGCTACAGCTACAGGACCAGCATTCCGACAACGAACTCTAAAGTGGATAAGAAAATAAACTCTTCATAAGTATTTTCTAAATACAGTATCCCTGCTTTTATTGCAGAAATTATAACATAAACAATGTACACACATAAGCACTAAGAGATATTTTTCAATAAAGATACAAGCTATATAATATTCTATCATCTCAAGGTACATTTTGTCTCTTTCTATCCTTTATATAAAAGGGGTAAAACAAAAGGGGTAAAACTAGAATCAAGAGATCAAAAAAAATTTTCAGAAAAACTTTAGAAAACTAGAAACAATATCAAATAATACAGGACCTTATCAGACAAGCAAATTATTAACTTCTCTATGAAAATTAAACTCTGTGGAGGAATACTATGGTAAGATTCTCAATAACCTGTTACCTATTCCTTAAGAACTGATTTACTTTATGTGAGAATTACATCATGTGCATAGTTATTTTTATACTAAAAAGTCAACCTCAATTAAAAGACCACACACTATTCCAAAAATAAACTCAAAACAAATCAGCTTCTCTAGGGAAAGGAAAAATGGAACTTTATTCCAACTGTCTTCCTTTCACTATTTAACTCCAAAGAGAACAGACCTCCTACCATCCCATCTATTTAATATATTTTAAAAGTGGGAAACTACATAAAGTATGATCTTTAGTTATAGTGGAATTAAATCGAAAACAAGAAATAATAAAAATCTCTAACTATTTGGAAATTATATCCCTAAATCTTTAGAGATTAAATGACACATTTCTAGTAAATCTATGGGTCAGAGAAAATATCAAAAGAAAAAAGGAAAAATATTTTTAACTTGATGAAAATAAAAACATATTATAAAAATCTGAGGGATGCAGATTTTAACTTTAAATGTTTATATAAAAAAAGAAGGTCCAAAGTCAATCTAAACTTCTATCTTAAGAAGCTAGTAAAAGATAAGCAAATTAAGCTCAAAGTTTAAAGAACAGAAATCAACAAAGTAAAAAAATGGGCAAACGACAGAGAATCAATCATCAGGGAAATCAAATGCTAGTTGCTTAACGATCAACAAAAAAATTTTTAAGAGACAGATTATAGGAATACATGCATAAGCTTTTAAAAAGCTGAACTTTTAAAAACAATGAAGTAAATAAAAAAATATATTCCTGAAGCAAAAATAAGGAAAGGTTTCTCAGGACAGTGAAAGCAAAACCAAAAAGAAAAAAAAAATCAATAAATTACATTTAATGAGATTAAAAACTTCTGCTCATCAAAAGACACAATTAGTAATATGAATATGCACCAGAGATTGGGAAAGAATACAATCACAGTACATATACCTGACAAAAGATATAATATATAAAGAACTACAACTCCAAATCTAATTTTTAAGGCAGGCAAAAGACTCAAACAGACACTTCACAAAAATACATGAATGGCCCATAAGTACATGAGAAAATGCCTAACATCATTATTCAACAGGGAAATGCAGATTAAAACCATAATGAGACACTCAAAATAGCTAAAATGAAAAAGACTGGCAGTACCAAACCTTGACAAGGCTGTAGAGTAACTGGAATTTTGCACCTTGCTGCTAGAAACACACACTAGTACAACTTTGAAAAATTGTTTAATAGTTTATAAACTAAATACACAACTATTCTTTGACCCATCAATTCCACTCCTAGGTATTCATCCAAAAAGAAATGAAACATATATCCATAAAAAGACTTGTACATAGGGTGGGGTTCAGTAGAATTGGGGAAAGGGATAAAAATCAGGAACTGTAACAGCATAAACAGTAAATAAAAAAGAAAAAAAGACTTGTAAAAATATACATAGCAGGTTTATTCACAATAGCTAGTAACTCAATAATCCACATGAAAATAAACAAACTGTGCTATATTCATAAAATAAAATACTTCTCACCAGTAAAAATAACAATGTATTCAACAATATGGATCAATCTCACAGATACTATAACAAACACAAAAGAGTACATACAATACTATATTATTCCATTTACATAAAGCGCAAGAGGAGAAAAAAACAAATGTAAGGTATAAGAAATATTAGAACAAAGACTGCCTGGGAATGAGAGGGTAGAAAAAGATTGGGAAGGGACCCAGTGGAATTTTCCACAGAGAGGTAACATATTATGATAAAAGTATGGGTTAAATAGATGTATCCATTTGTCAAAATCATGAAAGTTAACATTCGTACACTTCAGCAAATTTAAATTCTATCTCTAAAACAAAGAATTTTAAAATTTAAAGGGTATAAATAAAACAAGATGTGTAAGTACAACAAGAATGGCATAATGATTATTACTGAAGCTGGGTGATGGGTAAATGGAGATTCATTGTACTAGTCTCATGATTTCATACAGTTAAAAATTTCCACAATAAAAAATTAATAGAAATAAAAGCAGAATCAGGATTAAACTCATAAAATATAAGTCAGAACCAGGACCTGTTAACCTCAGTAATTATACTGAGTATATACAGAGTAATTATACTCTGCAGTTTTATCGAGATATTTACTTGAAGGGTTATGAAAACAATTGTTCTGTTTAAACAAATTCAACTGTAGATAAACTTTTAATGCATTTTTAAAAGAATAGAAAAAAGGAGACCTAAGAGACAAAGCATCTAAATGCAAAGAACAGACTACATGTGAATCAGGATTCCAAAAGCCAAATGTAAAATATTTCAAGAGATAATCAGGGAAATTTGATAATTAACTAGGTATTTAATGACATTTAAAAACTATTAATTTGTAAGGTATGATAATGCCATTAATTTTTTAAAAGAAGAGTCCTGTTGGAAATGGGAGGGAGGAGGAGAGGAATGGGTGGGTAGGCTGGAATGGGAATAAAGGATAGAAACTGTACTGAATAAACTAAAATAAAAAATTTTAAAAAAAAGAAAAAAAAAGAAGAGTCCTCATCATTAATGTATACATATGAAAATATTTACAGATAAAATGACATGATTCCCTTCAAAAATTGGCAAAGGGTGAGAATATAAATAAAACACCACTGCCACGTTTTGATAACTACTAAAGATGCATGAAAGGTATACAGGGGTTTATCACACATTTTTCCCTTTATATATTGCTTGAGAATTTCCACTATAAAGACAAAAAAAATTCATACTGAAATCTTGATTATTTGATAAATTTGTCCTTTCACTGAGATTTAATCTTTCACATGTATATGATATTATGTTCCATTCTGGCTGACTTAAAGCCAAGGCTCTATTTTAACCCTCTCCTTCCCTACACAAACACTCACAGAACACACAGAGAAAAATTACACACAGAACTTAGAACTATTAGCTTGTTTTCCATTCATAGCAATATCCATATATCTACTTGTTCAACACCTCTAATTTCTCTCATTATGCTAATTTGGTTAATTTACATCCAGGCAAATTCTCAGTTTAAAAGAAGAGAAACATGGAATAGAACAGCATTTGTTGAATCCCACCAGTGAAGAGCTTATTAGGCAGGATTCCCTTCCTGCCCAAGACTAGACCTGTACAAACCTGAAATGGGCAGTGAGCTCCATGTGGGAACGCAGTGTCTGGTGGCAGGCCACACACTTAACTTGAAATGGAACATCTTTGCACAGAGAAATCAAAAGTTTCTTTGCAAAAGATGGAAATGATATTGGATATGGTATTCCCTTGCCATCTGAAAGACAAAATAAACCGTAACTTGCAAACACTGGAGAGTGACCAACATTCCCTCCCTTTTGCCTTCCTCAACATCAGTTGGACTAAGTAGAAGATAGTTACTCATGTAATACAAATCTAAAGTCATTTCCTAGCCTTAGGCACAAATTATGCTGAAAAACCCTCAACTTCCCAAGTATCATTGATACTTAAAAACATTATTCTGAATGGATGTTTTCTTCCCAAGTTTATCTTCATTCTTTAAAATAAGTAAGCCTTATTCTTAGGTACAGATAAATACAGAGAATCTTTTTTGAAAAAAATTTTTAAATCTTTCACTTTCTGATTTTCACACTAAAGTGAGGAATAAGTAACCTCAAAAATTATCTCAGAAGTATGGTAAATCTGCAAAAATTAAAGCAGTTTAATACTTTCCAGATAACAGAGTGTGAACATACCACCTAGTTTAAAATGCTGATAGAAATGATTTTTTCCAGACATATGCTTCAAACACTCATCCTTGCTGCTAAAAAGAAGGAAGCAATTTGGACACGCAAAACACTGAATAATCTGAGGAAGAAGGTTGTTTTTATGTCCATCATCTGCAGCTTCCTAAAACATAAAGCAAAGCTGAATTATAGACAACTAAAATCAATCAATATTCAACTTCTTAAAATCAACTTTCAAAATATTTATTATTTGGAATATTCTCTATCAGTTGGAGCTTTTTTTTTCATAAAGGAGGTCCCATATGTAAAATATTTAAGTTTTCCTTGAAAACTAATTATAACGATCCTTCTGTGACAATAAATGTACAAAAGTATATTTGCTCTCTTTGTTTTCTTCTTTTACATACACATACACATGCAATGTTATATAAGTGTATAAATGTTTTCATATCAAGTACTTTTTCTAATATTTTGCTTTGTTCACTTTTCTGCCTCTTAGTTTCCCAATTCTACAATACCTAACGGAAATCTCTAAAAATCAACTGGTATAGCTTTCATTCATTCTTCTTAATGGTTACCAATTACTCCATGCTGTGGATTAGCTATGATTTAGTCAAGTATTCATTTTGAGGACTTTTTTTTGCCACTATAAACAATGATGTTGTAAACGGACTTGAATATATACCCTTATTTACATGTGTTTTTCTCATTATCAGGAATGGTCCTATTGGGTTAAAAAGTGTATTATTTGATTATTAAAAGACACTGTATGCTTACTTTTTAAAATGGCTCTACCAATTCACCTATCGCCTACCCTGGCAGCAATGGTTATTATTTTTGCAGTGTGACAGATGTTGTGATATTCATTGCTACTTTAAATGGATTTCCTGTCTACTAGTGAGTGTGAGCATTTATTCACACAATTCTGTGGAGACTGCTTATTCACCTTTTTTAGCCTCATATTTCGCTGTTTTTATTTTCTCTCCTACTGATCAACTTTATTATCAAAACTTTTTTTAAAGATTTTATTTATTTTTAGACAGGGTAAAGGAGGGAGAAAGAGCTGGACAGAAACATCAATGTGTGGTTGCCTCTCAAGTGCCCAACTGGGGACCTGGCCTGCAACCTGACTGGGAATCGAACCTGAGCACATGCCCTGACTGGGAATCGAACTGGTGACCCTTCTGGTTTGCAGGCTGGTGCTCAATCCACTGAGCCACACCAGCCACAGCTATTATCAAAACTCTTTGTCTCATCTTCTATTTTGCAAATATTTTAAAACATCTGTTTCTTAATTTTGCATATGCTCACTTTAAAATTTTGATATAGTCAAACAGGTATGTCTTTCCTAGAATCTAAGTTTCCAAACTTGGTAAGAGCCTCCTTTATCCCAAAAATGGAAATATTTTTAAGTGTGTATTTTTGTGTGCATATATGTGTATTGTATACACATACAAGCAATGGAATATATAAATATATTCCATTGTATAATTTCACTTCCTGTTAATAGTCTTTAGAATAATAACCTTAAATGTTGAATTGTCTTTTTAATTTTACTATCTTAAATTTACATTAGGGGTATCAAAATAGTTTGTGTAGTCTTATGAAATGCAACAAGAGGAGGAACAGCAAATTTACATTTATATTGAGCACATGTCAAGCACCGTATTAGGATTCCAGATGTGTTTTTTCATTTAATCCTTGTAATACCCCATGAATTACTATTTTCATTAATTACAAATAAGAAAACTGAAAATTAGATAAGTCAACAAAATTACCAGTCCCCCTAACCAAGGAATAACCTTAGAAGAGACAGAGCTACCATTCAAACAAAGCTTTATATCTTTGGTTATAAATTCTATGCTCTTTCCATTATTCTCCAACCTGTTTTAATTTGGTGGGTACCACACAAAAGATCACACCATGAAGATATTTTGCATTTCATTAGAAGTTTCTAAATTATAAGAGCACTAAAGGCATTTATTAAGTACAAATTTATACAAATGTATCATAATAAAGAACACTAAACTAAGAAAATAAGATAACTTTTAGTTCAACTGTGAGTTATAAGTGTATTCAATATAATGTTTTTTTAAACAGTTTGCTCAACAGAACAAAAATGTGGTTCTACATTAAATTTTATTGGACTATACCTATTATATAAGTATACCATATTTGCAAAGACTGTCTACAAACTAGAGGAAGGAATGGAAAATAGAATGTCTGATTCAAGTACTCCCTTTTTTTTTTTTTTACCATTATGTTTCTGGTTACATTAAAATAAAATGTACCATAAAATTGTGTGTATATATATAAAAAAAGTAGAACAACAATAAGATACTACTTCATGCCTATTTAGATGGCTATGATAAAAGATAGATAATGCGAGTTGGCAAGGATGTGAAGAAACTGGAAGTGTATACCTCGCTGGTGGGAAAATAAAATGGTATAGTGTATTGTATAATAATTTAGCAATTCTTCAAAAAATTAAACATAATTACCATATGCCCCAATAATTTAACTCATCTGAGATGTAAATACATATGTCCACACAAAGATTTGTATGCTTGTGATCACCAACTAGATGAACTGATAAACAAAATGTGGCATACATCTGTACAATGGAACATTATCTGGCAACAAAAAGGAATGAGGTACTGATACGTGCTAGAGCATGGAGGAGCCTTAAAAATATGTTAAGTGAGAGAATCTTGTCACAAAAAGGCCATATATTCTATGATTCCATTTATATGAAATGTCCAAAGAAGGTAAAAGCATAAAGACAGAAAGCAGTTTACTGGTTTCCTAGGTCTAGGAAAAATAGACTGTCAAGGGGGAAAATAACCTTTGATGACAGAATGACCCTAGGAACAGAATGAGAAAGTGGTAGTACCTATTGACCCAAACGTGACTTTGAGGCACACTGAAACTTCCACCATTGTCTACCACCACCACCACCACAACCAAAAAAGGAGAAAAACAGGAAGCTATCTAGTGATATATCCATTGGAAAACTTTAATGTCAATAAAACACTAGACACTTGCTACTGAAAGTGTGACCCAGCAGCACTGACATCACTTAGAAGCTTGTTAGAAATCCTGAATCTAAGGCCCCACCTCAGATCTACTGAGTCAGAATCTGCATTTTAACAAGTGATTCATGCGCACATTAAAGTTTGATTCTCAGATGATTTATGAGCACGTTAAAGTTTAAGAGTACTAGTCTAGATGGAAGAAATTAGAGATGAAAGGAAAAGGGGAGGGAAGCATGAACAATGCAAATTGTGGATAATTTCACTCTCGTTGAAGAATGCCATCTTTACAAAACAGAATTCACTGGTATACAATCTTCTAGCAACCTCTTCTGGCTGATTCAAGACAGACAATTATAAGCTAATACATACTAGTTTTCTGCAGTGTCCTTGTGACATATTCCAAAGAATAAAAAGCATTTATTAGGACTTCCGGCCAGCACAGAAGTTCAGATGGATATACTTTGTCTCCTTGCACAACCAAAAAGAGAACAACAAATTAAAAAACAAAAAATAGTCAGAACTGCCAGAGAGTCAAACTATGTGAAAGTTCAACAACCAAGGAGTTAAAGAAGAAACATTCATCCAGATGGGCAGCGGGGGTGGAGAGGACGCACTGCAAGGCAGTGGCTGGCGGACCAGGTAGCCCCACATTTGTGTGCAGATAAATCAGGAGGAAAAACTGGGAAAGTGAGACAGACTGAACAACCCAGGGTTCCAGTGCAGGAAATGAAGTATCAAAACCTCTGACAAGGGAAATAAAGTATCAAAACATCTGGCTATAAAAACCTGTGGGGGTTGCAGTGGCAGAAGAAACTCCTAGCCTCACAAGAGAGTTTGTTGGAGAGATCCACAGGGTCCTAGAACATAGCAAACCCTCCTACCCAGGAATCAGCACCAGAAGGGCCCAATTTGATTGTGGGTAGTGGGGAAAGTGACTGAAAGCCAGCCAAGAGCCAAGCTAGCAGCATTATTCCCTCTTATGCTCCTTCCCCACATACAGCGCCACAACGCAGCAAAGAAGGTTGCCCTACCCTGGCAAATACCTAAGGTTTGGTCCCTTAAAATGTAACAGGCACTCCAAGACAAAAAAAAAAAAAAAAAAACATGGCACAAATGAAAGAAGAGATCAAAGCTCCAGAAATAGAACTAAGCGATGAAGAGATAGCCAACCTATCAGATACAGAGTTCAAAACACTGGTAATAAGGATGCTAACAGAAATGGTTGAGTATGGATGCAAAATAGAGAAAAAAGTGAAGGCTATGCAAAGTGAAATAAAGAAAAATATACAGGGAACAAACAATAAAGGGAAGGAAACCAGGACTCAAATCAATGATACGGACCAGAAGGAAGAAATAAACATTCAATCAGAACAGAATGAAAAAACAAGAATTCAAAAAAATGAGAAGAGGCTTAGGAACCTCCAGAACAACTTTAAACATTCCAACATCCAAATCATAGGGGTGCCAGAAGGAAAAGAGAAGAGCCAGAAATGGAAAACTTACTTGAAAAAATAATGAAGGAGAACCCCCCAAATCTAGCAAAGGAAACAGACTTCCAGGAAGTCCAGGAAGCTCAGAGGGTCCCAAAGGAATTGGACCCAAGGAGGAACACACCAAGCCACATTATAATTACATTACCCAAGATTAAAGATAAGGAGAGAATTTTAAAAGAAGCAAGAGAAACGGATACAGTTACCTACAGAGGAGTTCCCATAAGACCATCAGCTGATTTCTCAAAAAAAAAAAAAAAACCTTACAGGCAAGAAGGTGCTGGAAAGAAGTATTTGAAGTTATGAAATGTAAGGATCAACAACCAAGATTACTCTGTCCAGCAAAGCTATCATTTAGAATGGAAAGGCAGATAAAGTGCTTCCCAGACAAGGTCAAGTTAAAGAAGTTGATCATTACCAAGTCCTTATTACATGAAATGTTAAAGGGACTTATCTAAGAAAAAGAAGATAATCAAAAATATGAATAGTAAAATGACAACAAACTCATAACTATCAACAACTGAACCTAAAAAAAAAAACAAGAACAAAAACAAACTAAGCAAACAATTAGAATAGGAACAGAATTACAGAATTGGAGATCACATGGATCATTATCAGCAGGGATGGGGAAAGGGGAGAATGGGGGGAAGGTACAGGGAATAAGCAGCATAATTGGTAGGTACAAAATATACAGGGGGATGTTAAGGACAGTATAGGAAATGGAGAAGCCAGAGAACTTATAGGTACAAGCCATAGACATGAACTAAAGTGTGGGAATGCTAGTGGGACAGGGGTACAGGGCAGAGGGGAATAAAGGGGAGAAAAAAAATGGGACAACTATAACAACATAGTCAATAAAATATATTTTTTAAAAAACTGAAAGAAAAAAGAATCGAAAAACCAAGGACAGTGTAAGCAGCCTCTGGAACAACTTCAAGTATTCCAACATTCCCATCATAGAGGTGCCAGAAGGAGAAGAGAAAAAGCAAGAAATTGGAAATCTATTTGAAAAAATAATGAAAGGTAACTTCCCTAATTTGGTGAAGGAAACAGACATGCAAGCCCAGGAAGCACAGACAGTTTCAAACAAGATGGATGCAAAGAGCCCCACTCCAAGACATAGTAATTAAAATGTCAAAGGTTAAAGATAAAAAGAGAATCCTAACACTAACGAGAGAAAAGCAGAGAGTTACCTACAAAGGAGTTCCCATAAGACTGTCAGCTGACTTCTCAAAAGAAACTTTGCAGGCTAGATACTTTGGCAAGAAGTATTTGAAGTTATGAAATGCAAGGATCAACAACCAAGATTACTCTATCCAGCAAAGCTATCATTAGAATTGAAGGGCAGATACAGTGCTTCCCAGACAAGGTCAAGTTAAAGGAGTTCATCATCTCCAAACCATTATTATACGAAATGTTAAAGGGACTTATTTATGAAAAAAAAGATCAAAAGTATGAACATTAAAATGGCAATAAATACATAACTATCAATAACTGAGTCTAAAAACAAACTAAGCAAACAAGCAGAACAGAAAGAGAATCATAGATATGGAGATCATTGGGATGGTGGCCAGTGGGGAGGGGGTCTGAGGGAATCAGGGAGAAGGTGAAGGGATTAAGAAGTATAAATTGATAGTTACAATATAGGCAGGGGGATGTTAAGAGCAATTACAGAAAATGGAGTTGCCAAAGAACTTATATGCATGACCCATGGATATGAACAAAGGAGGGAGTCACCAAAAGGAGTTGGAGATGTGGGTGGAGGGGGGCAAAGGGGGAAAAACTGGGACAACCGTGTAATAGCCTAATCAATAAAAAAAATTTTTTTAAATAAATTTAAAAAGAAGCATTTATTGAGAGCTATATCTAGGACTGCTGGTTTTCCGATATCAAGTTTACCTGCCCCACAAAATGTAATGCTCCAATTCATTTCACTATTCACAGACAATCACAATTTTGATCCTATGTGTATCACTGGTGATTGTAATCTTAACAGTAGCAAGAAAGATAATATTTACTCTTAACTTAGGACATGCTCTTACCTTAGAAAAAAGATGCTCCCTATATTGTTGTTGAGTAACAAAATTTTTATAACATACTACACAAGCAAAGGAATTGATGGAAGGTCCATGTAGTGTAATTGTTGGGTCACATGGAGAGTGATCAAACCTACTTGGCAAAAGAGGGGTAACATTAGAAAAGCCCATATTCTAGGGGCAGAACTATTTAGCTTCATCTGTTAAGCTAATCACACATACACACACACATTCAGAAGTTTATACATTTTTACTGAAATATCAAGTGATTTGCATAAGCCAAACAATCCCTTCAGACAATGACTAACAGTTAGCTTAAGATTTCATTAACGTTCTCAAGATCCCATAAAATATATTTAGGAATGTCTTGCCAAACTGGTAAACTTCCAGTTTGAAAACTATTATAGCCACCATTTTTTCTTCTTGACTTGTTTACCATAAAGCTCACAAATAATTTAAAATGAACCACCGGAGACCATGAAAACTCAGGAAGAAAGGATATTTGCTATGACATTGGCTGAGTGTCAATAGGAGGTACACTTTCCTTGAGGAGATAAAGGCATCCACCAAGGTTGCCTTTCTCTGGGGCAGATCACAGCTGTCAAATGTGAATAGACAGTAATTCTGCTAATTTAACTTTTTTCTTTGGTGAGCTGTGAAGCCTTAATTACTTAAGGATACCAAATCTCATGAAGTTTCACCAAAGGGCAATAGAGACTCAACTCTTAAGCAAAATGTTTATCAAGGAAAATAAAGGTGCCACTTTGCTTAAGAGTAAGTAAAATCTAAACTATCTGTGTATGAAAAGTTCAGTATTGTACAATAACATATTTTTAATAATGTATATATTTTAAATTAACTACTTTTGATGAAATGTATAATTGAAAATAAAAAAAATAAAAATAAAATAAAATGAACCACTGGAATAATAAGCTCATGTCAAGATTTCTGGCACACTCCTGTTTCCTAAAAATGGCTTTTAATCCTTTCAATGTTCATTTTAACCATGTAAAAAATCTGTGTCATTTTAAACTGCCTTGAGGACTTTTTAAAGTAGTTAAGATACAGTACACTACCCACTTATTTATAGAATGCTAAAGCTGCCTCTAGAAACCTCTCCTGGTAAAGTAGGGCATAAATAGGATGAGACATACGGAAAAGACAATGACTCAGAGCCCCTCTCAATTCCCATCTTTGAACTAGTCAATACCAGAAAGGGATTGTGAAGATAAGATGTTTAATGACTTTAATACTGTCTTTCTTGATATTTACTTTCTCATGCTACACTATTCAAAAATCTAGTAAATTAATAAGATGGGTTTCATAAATAGAATACTTATTGTTAATTTTGCTACATGTGGTTTGCCTTTAGCATTTATTTTGCAATGCTGTATTAGCTTTCTTTAGGCTAAACATCTGTAAGTGTTTCATGCCTCTTGAAATTCGCATTTATGGGGTAGATATCTCTAAAACTGATCCAACTGCACAGCAATGAAAAAACTCTGTACAGAATTGTATAGAAATTTAGGAATAAATACATATTTAAAAGGTACATGCCTTTAAAGACAAAATATCACTAGAAGAATCTGACTTCACCAAGCCTTCTAGGAAACCTAAGAAATGTAATTGTAAATAATTATATCATGACACCACAAAACATTTTGAATTTGGAATATAAAGCTATATAATCACAATGACAGAGGCACAGCATGCTTTCATTTTATGAAATCACTTTGTAAGTCACTTGATCTTCAGTATCCACTATTCTGAATATCATCCTTACCTTTTTAAATGTCCTAAGAGAAGGTGCCCATTATCAAATTCCTTGTTACAGTGCATTATGGGACATGAAATTGGCTTCCCAGACACCCGCATTTGGCCTCCTCTTCGGAATGAACTTTTTGTTCCAGAATTAATTGTGCCTGTTTTGAGTCCTGCATCATTAGAATATAAAATCTTAAGTTCTGATTTCAGATATTTATCCTTTGGACTGGTAATCAAAATTATGACAAACAATGAAAATTATAATATGGCATCAACCAGGTATATCATAATTAAATGTTCATAAGCTTTCTTATAAAAGAGATAATAAACTAAATGTAAATAGTTATTTGGGACAAGGAAAGCAGTCAACATCTTCAAATGGCCTTCTCTTGAGGAAAAAAATCTGTTTCCTTAAATTAAACAGCCAAGAAATATCAACAATCAAATGCATTAGAAAATCAGTTGCTCTACAGAAACCTTACCTCCCTTCTTTTCACTCATAAAAGTTTACAAGATCTCATTTATAAAAGATCTTTTCTTCTAACTCTTATTTTCTCTTTTAACTATCTTAAATACATTATAGTGGCAATATAATAGAGGATCTGGGTTCTACAAAAATTACGTTCAACAATGTAACTGAGAGGGTGGGGAGAGGCAGAGAGAACAAGGAAGCTCTAACCTGGACATCAAGTAATGAAGGTATCAGCAATAATATATTTATAGAACACAAAACAAAGATTTACTTGTCATTGTCTTCTTTACATTTATCCTATTTTGTCCCTTCCCTTTTTCTCCTTTCAAAACCAATTAGAAAATATTGGGTTGGACAAAAAGTCCATGCGTTTCTTCCGTAAAATAAAAGACACATTATTCATTTTCACCAGTAACTTTACTAATCTGGATATTTTGAGTGTGTCGGCTATCTCCCACTATTGGCTTTTTTGAGTGCTGCTAAACATCTTCCAATGCATAAGACAGCCCCACAGCAAATAATTATTTGGCCAAAATAGCAACAGTACCAAGACACTTCGCAAGTCACTTTTGACACATTCAATTAGTCACAGCACCTTCTCCATACACTGCTCAAATCTTTTTTTCTGTGTTTCAGTTGTTATTACATTCCTTGAAATCATAAAGCACAATACAATGAAACTGTTGCATACCTTCAATATTAAAATGGCTCCACAAAATTTCACCAATTTGGTAAGTTTTTTTTAAATGCATGCTGATATAACAGCTGTCACAATACAGTCTAACAAAATTGTTTTGAATGAAGTTAAAGACAACTAAGCACTACTAGAGCAATCGTACAAAAAAAACTAAACAAACTTTCTGGCCAACCCATCAGTTTGCCTATCATTACCTTCTCTTAATTCCCTCTTATCCTGGTCCATTCTTCATCCCTCTTCTTTCTTTATAATTTTGGTCTTACAGTCACACAACTCTTGTATACTAATACCCTTGGCCAAATATCATTCTCATAGAACTCCCTATACATAGCATAAGTGGAAAATTTAGAATTATGTTGTATAAGTAAAGAATTATAAAACTGCCAGGAGGATTCTAATATAAAGATAGTTTGATTTTTGACTCTCCTTTATTATTGTTTCTTGTGGATTGTTTCAATTAAATGCCTTAAATATTTCATGCAACAGAAAACTGGGTATTCATCTTTGCCAGTTTCTTCAAAGCCCCTAAGCACTTAACTAGAGTAGAATATTATTCCTTTAACATCACTAGTCTTAAGATCCCGAAATGGTTATATATGCTTAAAGTTTCAACTGCCTTGCTGCTGTTTTCATGCTTCTGTGGGGAATGCCACATTTAAAAAGCTGCCAAAATGCTTACGAATGTGCTCTGCCAACAAACAATGAACAGCACAGCATTACTCACACTTTAATCTTAAAGAGGCATTAAATGACAACACAATTTTTAAATGCAGTCAGAATTAGGGTGATTTTTTTGAAGATTTTATTTATTCACATTTAGACAGAGGGAAAGGGAAGGACAAAGAGAGGGAGAGAAATATCAGTGTGTGGTTGCCTCTCGAGCACCCCGTACTGGGGACCTGACCCACAACCCAGGCATGTGGCCCGACTGGGAATAAATAGCACTGCCAACCTTTTAGTTCGCAGCCCATGCTCAATCCACTGAGCCACACCAGTCAGGGAGGGCAATTTTTATTCATTGTCCATCCACATTCCACATGTTGCCCATTAAAACCTTTATTTAGACAAATAGAAGCTCTAGCTAATAGAAAAAACAATTGAAAGAAAATAAGCTTTACCTACCTATGGAAAGGCAAAGTACAGAGATTTAAACAGATCTTTTCCTTAAACAGTATAGAGAGTGCAGTTTTTAAGTTATTAAGTATTCAAATGTATGCAAACTGGCCTAACTGTAAAGGCCTATAAAAGATATTGATAGATTTCTAAAGTTAGAGTAATTATAAATAAGGTATTTAAATTATTTCTAATAAAAAATGGATTATAATAGCTGGATACTATGGAATAGATTGAATGAGTCCCTAATGTTACTGAGAAGTAGAATCTCACTTTTTAAAATTAAAGAGTACAATGGCTCATCTCTTTTCCCCCAGCTATACACTTGTTCAAAGATCTCATCACTCTAAAGCCCATTTATGAAAAATAAACACCCGTACCAAATACAGCCCAATGCTAAAGCAGCTGTCCTAGCAATCGATCCCAGGCTTCAGTTTTACACTGCTGCAGGGACCAAGCAAAAAGATGAAACAATCACACAAAAGGAGTAACAAAAGACCTTAACTCTAGGCTCAAGCCCATCAGCCACTAATGAACCAGGGGTGACCTAAAGATATATAAATGCCAAGTCTTGCCAAGAATCATAAAGACAGCTAAATGACTCATTGTTCCCATCTGGTCTGCTCAGGCAAATACATAAACATAAATTCAATTTACAATGAATTAAAATATTCTGACAATCTGGAGGCCAGGGGTTAGGCCTAAAGGGGCATATTCCCTGCCCAATACCATTCTAGACAGGACATGAAAGTGTTAGATTCATATGAGGTAAATGATTTTTAGAAGTGATCTTACAGGTGATAAAAGGTTTGTAGTTCCAGCCCATTTTCCTAACAAAATCACCTAGGAATCTTCTCAAAACTACAGATGCCTTAATTATCTCTGGAGGTGAGGCCCAGGAATGTATTTAAAAGCTCCCAGGTAATTCTCAGGCAGCTAAGGTGAACCCACAGAGCTAGTCATTAACAACTACTGAAAAGTGAATGCATGGACAAGGAGGATTTTTTTTATTATAAGCTATATTCATAAAAGAACATTCCAAGAGGCAAAACCATTTACCATAATTTCTAAGTCTTTTCTGCTGAAGTACTGTAGGTATGGAATGCAAACAATTCCTTTATATAGCTGAATGAAGACACACTTAGAACCCAAGTTCTAGGCTTGTTTTCTGTGTTCACACAAATGTTTATACAGACTCCTTTGATATAATAATATTCAAATAATATTTATTGAGCATCTCTATGCTGAGCATTCTTTTTAGGCACTGACACTAAATAGGATTAATAAGCATTGGTCTCCATCCCCACAGAGCATACATATAGTGTTGTGGAAGAGACAGACAGGTAAACATATCAATCCAATATAACAGATTTACCCTGTATTAGAAATGAATAAAGCACTGTGGGATCAAAGAAGGCTGAGCAATCAAACTTAAGTAGAATAAATAAACCTAGCGACCTGTAGTGTTGAATACTATCTGTGGGGCTAACTCCACAGGAATGTAAGAAAAAAGAGGAAAAGGCATTTAAAATGGACATGGATGAGGTAGAAATTTGCCAGACACAAATAGATTAAGTGATAAAAGGGAATGGCCAAGTGTCAAAATACCGACAAATTATTGCAATTATTTTATAAGTGGTAGTTTGACACTATTTTTAAAAAGCCCTCTGAAAACTAACTTCAGAAAAGATATCCATGTTCAAAGTTCAGAACTGCATGCATAGATATTTCTAATGACTTTCTACAGTTAAACATCCTGCTGAATTAAATCCACATAAAAAGTTTCTGTGGGTATCCCAAGCCTTTAAGGGCTTTGTGGATCTTCTACAAGACAAACTGGAAAAGTTGCCATGGTGAGATAGTTCTACTGGCTCTTAAAAATTCCACCAAATTATCTAGTAGGGGAAAATATTTCAGTGAAACTCTTCCAGGAATCTCAGATCTGCAAGGTAAAGAAGAGGCTACCCCAATGCTTTCGCTGAGCCTCCCATGTGGACACTTACTTACAGAATATCTACACAGGCTACCCTGACAAATGAGTAAACTGTAACCCTTTAGATCTCAGCTTAAATTCCATTTCCTCAGAGAACCTTCCCTGACCTCAAATAACCTGTTATACACCCTCCAACAGACACATGTACTATTTTACATAACTGTAAAATCACAAATGAATAAATGAGCAATACCTAAAGAGCTCAAGGATGACCTTTATTACTTACATTCATGTTACACTTTTGCCAAGCCATAAGATAATTGGTAAAGTAGGCCATTATTAAGAATCACTAAAATTAAATTTCAATAGTTTATATGCTCATTAGCAACCAAATAAAATGAACATAATGTCTTAAATCTTAAAGCTTTAGAGAAGCTAGGTAACCTTAGCATTCCACTCTGAGCTCTAAAGAATACCTGGCATTTTTAGCCACTGGTCCACACACAGTCTTGCTGCTTCTGTATCAGAATGTCCTCGAATAAATTCCAATTCTTGTAACCCATGAGCATGCTGAAAATCAATTTTTTCCTAAAGATATTAAGAAAAAAATCAATTAACTATGATTACTAACCTGGTTTCCTTGAGAAAAAGATTTTGACACTTCAGTGATTAGAAAGTACTGACTACCCTTTATCTCTGGAATTCCACATCTAGGTCCCAAAGAGATAAGTCAAAAACAAAGGTTTGTGCTCTAAGATGTTGATCCCATTTTATCCATATCTGCACAAAGTTCACTACAACCTACATCTCTAATAACAGCGCACTGTTTAAGTAAATTATGGTAAGTACATTTCATTCAAGTCAGTAGAAACACTAACCAAACTTCTTCAATGAAGGGGTACACTTTTGATAATCAAGCAGGCCACCAAGTCGTATTAAAAAAATAAGGCCAAATATAAACAAAGATTACTTTAAGCTATATGTAACTATATCTGTAGAGGGGGGAAAAGGTTGAAAATAAACATATTAAATTCAATCTCTAGGAATAAAGATATCAATGAATAGTTTCATTTTTATATTTTTATATTTTTTCCCAGTTTTCCACATACAAGGTGTGGCAAAAGTAGGTATACAGTTGTTTGTATGGAAAAATAATATAATAATTAATAAATAACAATACAAGAATACACTGTTTCATGTACTCACAACTGCAACCTACCTTTGCCCTACTCTGTATAGTCTTAAGTCACAGAAGCCTATTAAAAATTTGTCCAGTGAATAGCATTACTTTAAGCAGACACTTATTAGTACTTAATATGTGCCAATATAAAGCACTTATTGACATTTAGACCAAGGGTTGGCAAATTTTCTAATAAAGGGCCAGATAGCAAATATTTCAGGCTTTGTTGCCCATACAGTCTCTACTATAACTCTGCCACTGTTGTATGAAAGCAGTGCAGACAATATGTAAACAAATGGGCAAAGCTACATTCCAATAAAGCTTTATTTATAAAAACAGGCAGCAGGCCTGCGCCGATCACTAAATTAGATGCTTCAGACTGCTGAAGTCTCTAAATCTTTCTAGTTCTATTACCTATAAATCTATTTGCACATTCTCTAATCATGCTGTATCTAACAATTAACATTTATTAACCACTTACCATGCGACAGGAACAGTTCTAAACGGATTTTAAATTCTCACAATAACTCTGTGCAATAGATACTATGGTTGTTCCCATTTTATAATGGGAAACAAGTATAGAAAGGTCAAACAAATTGTCCATGGATAAAGAACAATGCCAGGATTTAAACTCCTGCAATATGATTCTAGGATCCATGCACTTAAACAGTACACCATACTGCACCTCAAAAAGCCTATGTTCTTAAAAAGAAATGACAAATTCACAAACATCGGATTTGCAAGACATGAGTTAGAATAATGAATGGCCTAGTTAGCAACAGAACAGGTTCTTCTGTAAGTAGAAGGACAGGGAGATTTAAAATTTGAATCTGAAAAAAAGTCTTACAATATTGTTCAAAGTACAGACATAGAAGATGAATTCTCAAAAATGTTAATGTGCATTTTATACATAAAAAACTCTCTGTAATCAACTTAACTAAGTATAGAAACACTGGTTTTAAAATAAATTTAAAAGGTTCATTTTAGTGCAGGACTTCCAAAGCCTGAAAGTACTAACATGTCTCTGATTTTTCCATCCAGAGAATAGACAGTATCTTAATAAATCACCTATTTTTTTTTCAAATGTATCCTATAGGATCAGTGTTCTGAATAACATGCTATGGGAAACAAAGTTAGTTTATTCAAAGATAAAGATTTTTTTCTTATTTATAAGATTAAACCATTTATCAATGTTCCTTACAAAACTCTATCACAATAAAAACTTAAATTACCATATGAGATTAAATATTACTAGTAGCCTACATATTTTAAACAATTACCAATGATTTAAGAAAAAACATGTTTTTAAAAAATGTTTTCTGGCACTTTTGACAACAGAATTTTAACTCTATGGCGAAACACAGTCAATGCTCAAAAAAAAAAAAAAAAAAAAAAAAACATTTGCTGGCTGAAATCATCTCCAAATAAGCCGCCTTTTTTCTGTATCACAAAGCTATTTCCACAACTTCAGGGTTACCTCACTTTTTGCAAGCCATCTTAACTTGAGAAATATCAATAAGCAAAGCTGGTAGCTTGTTAACTAGTCAGCACAGCACAATATCCTGCTGTGATAAATATTCTGAAAGTGATTTATCCTGCAAAGATTTTAATGACTTTTTTTTTCTTTAAAACCACTCCATCATAAAAGATGGACAATCTACTTTAATAGTGAGACATCCGCCATTCACAAACACCTATAGTTGGAAGACTTTTTCTGCTATTAACTATTTTTAGTCAGAGTTATCATTAGAATTATTCAAAAAAATTATTTTTATTTCAGTTTCATTATCTTCCTTTCTGAGTAGTTTTTGTTTTCTGTCATTTAGTTTTTAAAAAATAACTCATCCTTTAAGGGAACCAAATAGGAACAACAAAAAAAGTCACGAATGCTTAGCAAATAATGAGCTGAAGCACCTGTGTGAGTTTTTCTCCTAAAGAAAATAAATTTACTCTTAACAAATGGTTAAACAAGAATTTCAAAAAACTCTTCAATGCTAAGGTAAAGTCTTTGATTCAACAAATGAACATTTACATAGATGGAGGCTAAAACAACCTTTGAGAAAAACTTTAGTTGTCATAGCGACTATAAGATTCTGAACTCATCATGAAAGTTTTATTCTCTATGTGTCCATTAACACTGCCTGGGAAAAAAAGATAGCATCACTCAGGAAATTTGCAGAAAGGGAGGGCAGCTTGCAAACCACTTCTCTCTCAAAAACATTATCCCTATGACCCATAAACAACACAATTAACATAGCTTCAGAAAAGAATCTTCCTTAAAAATGAAGTGTTTCTGCCAAAAAAGAAAAATTCTGTTCTCAAAATATCTTTATGTCTTGAGCATTTTAAACATACAACTAGAATACTATGCTCTAATTTAATTGGTATTGCATGATAAAGTTAAAGTCCTCAAACAAACCTAGTTCTAAAGATTAATTTATTCTTTATCAAATTAGATGACACTGAAACAGGCTATAATATATATATATTCATTTATAATAACCAATGAATAAATAATCAAGGAATCAAAAACTGATGTTAAAAGTATAAAGTTGTAGTGCTTATCTCAACCTGGGAAATCATCTTCGGCTCTGCTCCTTTACAGATTGAAGCTCCAAGTCTATAAAAGCTAAGTGACCTGCTAAAATCCAAACAGCTGCTGAAAGAGTCACAATTTCAATTTCCATTTTTAAAATCCTACTATGAAAATTTCTTTTAACAAACTCATTAACATTCTACCCCTAATAGACATACTGGGGGAGTTATTTAAGTAATTTCATTTGGGACTTTCTAAACAAGTCAAGGAAAAAGTTGGTATCACATGAGTTTCTAAACTAGGCTTCATTTTCCACATAGTTCTTCTATAACCCTGATTCAAGTTTCTTCCTTTTAGTAATCAATTTAATCTGAAAGGACAAGCTGAAGTTTGAGAAAGTGATCTGGCTCTATTTAGTACAAAGTAACTTTGCCACAGCTTATATTTATAAACTTGATAAAAGATTTTCACTCTTGCAATAAAATAACTATAAACCCTTTAATTGCTCATTTGCTTTAAGTAACCCAATGATTTTTAATTCCCAGAAACAAAGTCCACTCAAGTAATTCTATTTTTCCTTTTTTCCTATACACACATTTGATCAGAATCCAACAAACGAAAAACAGATATGTACACACACAAACGATTATGAATTACTACTAAATTGATGCACTATCTAGAGTCCTTGCTGAACATGGATTCAATTATACATTTTTTTATTACAAATTTCTCCTTACAACTTTATTGTAAGCAATTTGGTGATTTGGTAAAACACCAATTAAAACAGCTACATACCCTAAATGCTCTATTCTTCTCTTCTTTTTGCTGTTTCTCCACTTCAACATGGCGGGCTAGACGAGCCAGAGTTAAAGCAACTTTATCCTTCTGATGGTCAATATGGTCTTTATGCTTAACATTACCCTATAATTGAAAAAAACAATTTTGATTCCTTTTAACAAACAAAATTAGTTTTAGGAGAACACGTATCCATTTACCAGAGTTATTGTATTAAAGAATTACTTACTTTTACCATTATCAAATTTCTAAGAAACTGTCTTGTGTATTTTACACCTATGCAGTGTTTTGTAGGTCAACCAATCATTCACCAGCACCACTGTTTTCAAAGTTAGATAGACTAGCTGCTAGGACATTTATCATCTTTACTTACTTTGTAATCACCTGAATATTGAAAAGGTTGACATTGCTTTGCACTGAGTCC
>CM052541.1:114969460-115018317 GCA_028533065.1 Trachops cirrhosus | reverse complement strand
TGCTGTTTTTTGGTCTTGTCAAGCTCCTGTAGTGAGGGGCAGGGCCTTAGGAGTTCACCAGGGCAGGGCACCCCAGTGGCTGGGTTGTGATGCTGTATGTGGGGGCAGGGTCCGAGAAGGAACAATGGCGCTTGCTCTGTTCTCTGTAGGACCTCAGACCTTTCCACTGCCTTCCGCAAGCTAACTGGGCCCCTCTGGCACCAATTCCGGTGTGGGTGGGCCTGTGCACCCTGCAGGACCTTTCTTTTCAGTCAGTGACCCAAAGCTCTATTTCCCGGTCCTGGGACCCTGAGTTGCGTGCAGTGCCTTGCTTCACAATTGCCGCCTCGCTGGGTCTGCTGGTCGCCACCCCCTGGCCGGGGCCCACCAGCCATGCCGCTTGTGTGCCCAGGGTCTGCCTGCCATGGACTTGCGTGCCACCCCGGGTGCTCAGCTCTCTGCTCCGCCCCTCCTACTGGTCTGGATGAATGTGTGTATTTTTAAATCCTTGGGTGTCCAACTTCCATACACTTCAATTTTCTGTCAGTTCTGGTTGTTATTTTGTTTCCATATTGTTGTCCCTACCTTGGTTGTGCAACGAGGCACAGTGCGTCTACCTATGCCTCCATCTTGGCCAGCTCTGGGACTTTTATAGTGTCAGGTCTTACATTCAAGCCTTTAATCCATTTTGAGCTAATTTTTGTGTATGGTGTAAGACAGTGGTCTAGTTTCATTCTTTCAAATGTGGCTATAACCACCACTTACTGACAAGGCTGTCTTTTGTCACAGATTAATTGATCACGTATGTGTGGGTTTACAAGTATTTCTGGGCTACTTGGTTCCATTGATGTATGTATCAATTTCTATGCCAAAACCACACTGTTTTGATTAATATAGCTTTGTGATATAGTTTGATATCAGAAAGTGCGCTATCTCCAACTTTGTTCTTCCTCAGGATTTTTTTTGGCTATTCAAGGTATTTTTTGTGGTTCCACACAAATTTTAGAATTATTTCTTCTAGTTCTGTGAAGAAAAAGGTGTTTGAATTTTGATAGGGATTGCACTACATCTGTAGATTGCACTGGGTAGTAGGGACATTTGAACAATATTAATTCTTCCCATATATGAGCACAAAATTATCTGTCCATTTATTTGTGCCTTCTTCAATTTCTACCACAATGTCTTAATAATTTTCAGTGTATAGGTCTTTCATTTCCTTGATTAAATTTATGCCTAGTTATTGTATTTCTTTTGATGCAATTATAAATATTTCCTTAATTTCTTTTTCTGATAGTTCATTATTAGTGTATAAAACTCCTGTATATTGACTTTTTATCCTGTGACTTAATAAATTCATTTATTAGCCCCGGCTGGTGTGGTTCAGTAGATTGAGTGCCGGCCTGTGAACCAAATGGTCACTGGTTTGATTCCCAGTCAGGGCACATAACTGGGTTTCTGGCCAGGTCCACAGTATGGGGCGCCAAGAGGCAACCACACATTGATGTTTCTCTCCCTCTCTTCCTCCCTCCCTTCCCCTCTAAAAATAAATAAATAAAATCTGTAAAAAAAATAAGCTCATTTATTAGTCGTAAGTTTTTTTTGTTGGAATCTTTCGGATTTTCTATATACAGATGTTCCTTGACTCATGACGGGATTATGTCCAAATAAACTCATCTTAGGTTGGCAATATTCTAAGTCAAAAATTCATTTAATAATCCTGGCTGGTGTAGCTTAATGGATTGTGTGGACCTGCAAACCAAAGGTTTGTCAGTTTGATTCCCAGTCAGGGCACATGCCTGGGTTGTGGGCCAGGTCCCTAGCTGGGGGCACATCAGGGGCAACCACACATTGATTGATGTTTCCCTCTCTCTTTCTCCTTCCCTTCCCCTCTCTCTAAAAAATAAATAAAATCTTTTTAAAATGCACTGAATACACTGAACTTATGGAACATTATAGCTTAGTCTAGTCAGTTTCTATTGAATGCAAATCACTTTCACACCATTCTAAATTCAAAAATTTTAAGTCATACATCATAAGTTGAAGACCATCTATACAGATTACGTCATCTGCAGTGTGTTTTACTTCTTTCTTCTAATCTGCAATTAGATGCCTTTCTTCCACCTGGCTTACACTTCTAAAAACTACGTTGAATAAAAGTGGCAAGAGTGGACATCCTTGTCTTGTTCCTAATCTTACAGGAAAATCTTTCAAACTTTTCATCGTTGATTATGTCACCTAGAGATTTGTTATATATGGATGTTGAATTACATTCCCTCTATATCCCCTTTCTTCAGGGGTTTTTTTTTTCTTTCCATAAATGGATGTTGAATTTTGTCAAAAGCCTTTTCTGTTTTTATTGTGATGACCATATGATTTTACCCTTCATTTGGTTAATGTGGTATATCACGTGGATTGATTTCCAAGTACTAAGCCATCCTTGCATCCCTGGAATAAATCCCACTGGGTCATGGTGTATAATCTTTTCAATCTATTGTGGAATTTGATTTGGTAATATTTTCATGAGAATTTCTGCATCCAAATTTTCTCAAATATTAAATACAGGCTTCTTTCACTTTACTTTTCACTCATCTGCTCACCCAGAAGTGGAGCTTCTAAGTCTCTTCTTACTGCCATAACTAGTAAACCAGTTGTCTAGAAATATTTGCCAAGATCAAGTCAAAGGGCAGGGAGAATATATGTAATAATCCTGCTTTTGTAAAGCAATGTCTTGAAACTCTGTACTGAAAAGTGGGACTTCGCAAGAGAAATTGTCATTTTACAAGAGCTTGTAGTAGTCTACCATTTTGTGGTTTCATGCTAGACAAATTATTTGTACTTTAAAATCATTATTACTAATCTCTAAAAAGCACTTCAGTTAACAAAAATGATCAAATTAAGCATTTTTTACAATATTACTTTTTTAATGAAAATATGAGTAGAGTCACTAAACTTCTCTGTGAAATAGAATAAATCTGCTCCAGGTACCACATAGGGTGATATAATCCATGACAAATCACTCTGTAAAAAGTTATTATCCAGAGAAGTGATAACAATAATCCAGTTCCGCATCTGACTCACCAAGGCATTTTTTGGCTACTAAAAAAGCCAGTAATAAAAAAAAGATGAAATTTGGAGAAGGAAGGGTGTAGGTAAAGAAAAGGGAGAGGGAACATAGATAGAACCATCCAAGGCAGAGTGTTATTTACTATTGTTATCTCTCTCTGAATGTGACCTGGCACTGATCAGAGGAACACGAATTGGAATATGATTATTCCCTCCTACCTCTTTATCTTCTATGTAAGGGATCCCAAGTTCAAAGAAGCTCAAAGGAGCAACCAACTGCAAAAGTGGCATAAATTAAGTTTGCAAATCATATTATCCATCCAACTAGTGCAATTGGTTTGAAAAGAATTCCTAAAACTGCATTACATCATACACAGTCAAGTTTCAAAGCCTGATTATTGCCCATCCTAAAGTTCTCGTCTATAGTTAGGTCTGAAATTTGCATCTCCAGAAGTGCTGTTTACCAGAAGCTTCTTCTACCCAACTTATAACTCAAACCACATCCCAAACAACATTTTGGAAAGCAACAATTTTTCTCAAGAATTTTATATTCAAATACAGATGGAGCAGAAGAAATAAACACAGCAAAGCAGTACAATATTTATTTACCATTTCCAGCAGCAAAGCTTTGGAACCAGGAAACAACCCTTTTGTACAAAGCAATCTCTGTCCCACCCCCAACTGGTTATTGTTTACAAATACAAAGCACACAGAATAACTGCTTTATATGAGCAAATTTAAAAACATACATACATATATACCCCATTCTGTAAAGGAATTTAGTTAAGAAGGCTACAGTACCATCGAGCCTGTTAAATAAGATTCTTCCTGTATTGTCTTTTGGGTAAACTGTCAATATCTACATGTATAAAAATTCCCTTCCAAAAAGAATGACTTTGATTATCCTTCAGTATAGGTTAAAAATAAATAAATAAATGTAACCTTGGAATTTCAAGGAATTTAAAAACATCTCTGAAAATGAAGCAAAACAAAGCAAAGCAAAGCGGAATCACAACTTTTTAACCCTGAATGCCGTTGCTCTACCTCTGGCACAGGAAATCAAAGGATGAATCATGCAGAGAGAAAAAAGGTGACAGTGACAACAGCAGCAAGGAAAAGAAACTCAAACCAGAGAAAAAACAGGGAGTTGGCAAAATGTGCTTTGGGTGCTGCTGGAGATACCATCACCACAAAGTTAGCAGGTCCTTCTTTAATACAATACCTCCAAACTCCAATGAAGCAACATTTTTAGAAATATCTTTATTTTCTCCAAGTCCACCCACAATTCATCCGTAAGCTAGCCGGGAAATCACCATTATTTACCTACAATGAAGACACGATGCCAATAGGTGGTTCTAAAGTATGCAACCATATACCCATAATGGGATGTCACATTCCGCTTCAGTGACATTATCCTGTTCATCTTCAAAGTTATTCTCTATCAGTGCCTCAGTTCTATTTCAATACTAGAGCTGTCTCTGGGGCTAGAGGTACACTGATTGAGAGCTCTCCTTTGGCTAAGTTCAGGTAAGAAAATAATTGCTCTAGATGTCTATAGTGTACTACGGTGCAAACCAACTTCTATAGACAAGACTATTTCTATAACCTTACAGGTAAAGGCTACACAAACAGTACAGTTTGAATAGGTAGGAACCAATGTTTTCATGGGTAATGTATCTTTCTTCAGCTTAATCTCCTCCAATTATGGCCTCATAAAGGCTGTTTCTTACAATTTTAAAACCAGAAACACAATGCTGCCCACACCCTTGCACACAGATTTCTTCACCAAATGCCTGGCTCCCATTTCTCCACTAGTCCAACTAACTCTTATCTGATCATGTTCCAAACCTCAGCTCAATCAAGAATTTCACAAGAAAACCTTCCTTGACTCCTCTACATGGACCTCTCTTTTGTCCCAACTGCACCACAGGCATTCCTCTAAACAGAATAATTACTTATATTGGTATTTCTTTCTCTTAAGATAACATACCATCTCTTAACTCCCAGTATCCCGTGAACTTCCTTAGTACCTGTCTACACATGGCAAGTATTGAAAAAGAGGTTTGACAAATGAAAAGACTATTTCCAGCATTGACGCAAAATGACAAAATACCATCCATCAAAAATTGTATATACATACCTACATATCCTAGCTCTTCAGTCTACATTCTCTTTTATTTTTCTTATTGTTTATTATAAACATTTCTTAGCTTGCACTTGAGAAAAGAGACTATTTTACTTTCAATATTTTTCAATGCCATAGTCCACTGCTGGGCTTGTGATATACTTTAATGGTTCAGCCTTAAAAAAACACTTTAAACAAGGGGCACATGATCTGATAACATGAAACAAACTATCACATGCTATTAAATACATCTTAAAATGCATCTGTATTTGTACCCAGTACCATCCCATGGTTACAAGAAATCTATGAATGTGGATAGAAACAGCATAACTACTAAAGGAAGGAAATCAATACTGGGCTTCCAAGTTTTCAAAATACTGGGCACTGCCTCATTTGAAGGTAGGAAAGCAGAGGCTCAGGAAATAAGTGACTTGCTAATACTCAGAGCAAGGTGTTTGTAATTCAAATACAATGTGCTCTGCTTCATTCCACCTTCCTTCCATTAAGCCAATATCCTCAAGTTACTGGTAAAAAAAATTTTCAAGTGTATATCTCAAACAAAATGGGTGTAACAAACAAAAAAGGTAGAAGGAAAAAAAACTAGCAATGACAACCATGACTGAAACATTCAGGGCTGAAAACAAATGGAATGCAAATAAGCAACATAGGAAAGAGCAGCCAATGACTATGCATCAAGAATCTTAGTCCAGCACTATAAAACCTCAAAGGGAAAACTAAGATGTTAGGGAATTTGATCCAATGAGCAAAATAACCAGAAATTAGTTAATAGAAGACATCAAGTACTCAGGGATGAGAGTACAGACATAAATACAAGGTTCAGTATATATCAAAGATTAGTATATATCACGGAAGACATAGATTAGTATACGGCAAATTAGTTTAATCAGAGAGGTAAGACTTGAGTGGGACCTTGAAAAACACATGGAGGCAGCCTAGCACAATGTTGACTTGAGACTATGAAGGAGCAGAATCTATATTCAAAGCTCAGTTCCAGTACTTGAGCAAATTGCTTATTGGTAAATTTCATTTCCTTATCTGTAAAATAAGGGTGAATTTCTGCCTCAAAAGTGTCTTGAAATTAGTACAGGGCCTAGTAAAAATAAGCTCTATAAATGAAGGTTCTCTCCTCTACTTCCTTGCCAGGCAGGAAGATGGCATTTAGACCCAAGGTTATCAAGGTGCTTCCAAGACCTGTCAAAATACATTTTTGCCAAAAGTAAAAGAGATTAGGTGCTGTTACAAGCTATTAAAACAAAGACCAGCATTCATGCAACTCTGTGCTAAGATTCTAAAACAGACTAATTACAAGTTAACTATCAACATTTTCTACTCAAAACAGAAAAGAATTGGCTGCACACCTAACAGCAAGAAGCTTAATGTAAATAAATGTTAAAAAAAAATAGAACTGAAAACTTGAAAATGGTGAATCAAAAATGTTTTCCCCCATCATTTACATCATTGTTGCTTCGATAACTAAAAGTGGTATAGATAAAGAGACCACACAACTGGTAGTTATTTTAGCACATTACCACATTGTAATTCAAGGTAGCGTGAAACACAGCCATCATAGATACAAATGGGAGTTAACAAGAGATCTAATTGTAGCCCTTAAAATTGAACGCTGTGATAGAACCACTCTTATGGGTTATGGGAAAAAACCAGAAAGTGTGTAATAGCTCCTGGGGAAAAACAGTGTATGAAAGTTAGTCTTATAAAGGGAAAACTAACAGAACTCATAGTAACATTTGAAGTATTTAAAGTCAAAGGAGAACTCTAAAAATTACCACCAGGTATAAAACATTTACCTTCACCTACTACCAAGGAATATACTCAGGAATATTTGAAAACTCAATATAACTTGAGAGAGCTCCAAAGTCCTAAAAGTACAGACAACCTGAGAACTCTGATGAATTCTTAACAAGGCATGAGAAAATCTAATAGAACATTTGAAATAGACAGTTACTCAACAAAACCAGTAAAGCCCTTACAACCCACAGACAACTTGGCTAACTTTAAGATACAGTATATCTCAAGCTGTACTATAAATTCATGGTGAAGAGCCTAAAATCTTTATACAGAGAAAAGATGCAACTGACCATAAACTATATGTAATAATACATTTGTGTGAATATGTAAAAATGAGAAAATAATACTATCATTAAACAAGAAAGTATTAAAAACTGATGAAAATTCAATAGCTAGGGAATAGGCTGAGACTGGATTGGGTGCTTTTTTTTAAAAAGGACATTATAAGAGAAAACTAGAAAATCTCCTACAATAATGCTGAAGGCATCATATTTAAATATACAAATACAAAGCCACATCAAAATTTTGGCTAGCTTATACTGGCAGAATGGAAAATTTAATCTATATTGAAGAGATTAAAGGAAGATCAGACATCCTTCTAGAAAGAGGTGTTTTATAAAAAGGAAGAAAAGAACAATACAAAGAATGGACCAATGTGCTAACACCAACAGGACATGGTTGAACTGTGATTACTTCCAGATATGTCCAACTGGAAGCAAACATAATTTCCAGTAATAAGATACCTTAATGGTATCAAACACTACTGTTAAAAAAGTTCTCATTGTATAAAGTCAAGCAAATGAAAAGACACAGTTATACAAAAATATCATCCCACTAATCTATAAGAGAAAAAAGATTTAATAAAACAATATTCTCATCATTCACCAGGAAGGGAAATTCCATAAAAGGGTATTTTAATGGCTTACAAAACTTGGTCTATCCGAAAAAATAACTGAAAGATTTGCATTCAATGCCATGATCATCATCAGTTTACTGTTAGCTTCCACCTGCACATTTTAAGTGAAAAATGAAAAACTGGTTGGTTTGTGTATCCACTAATGAAAAACTATGCAGAATGGATCTGGCCAACTGAATAATATACAAAAATGTATACAGTTATGACAATTAATTGGACTAGCCGCTAACATCAAGTAAAAAATACTAAATTTCAAAAGATGAGGAAACCTAAACAGTGCAAGTCACCAACAAAATATGCCTCACATTTTTAAAAAAAGTTTTCAGTTACTGTAATCTTCAAAACTCTTTCTACAAAGACCTAATCCATAATTTCTAGTATCATTAGAACCAGTCAATTAATTATACCTTCAAGAATACTAATGTGGCATTTAACTGAGTCCAATTTTATAGCCAGAAGCGATTCTGGATTGTGTCTATTCCAACCTCCTTCTTCATAGTAATTAAAAGGTTATCCTGGATGTATTGGGACCTTAAGGACATTATCAATATGGTCAGGTATCATTCAGTAAATTATCAGTACAGTGCTAATATAATATACTAATTAGTATCCAAGTAGCCTGAAAGAGTTTATGCTCCCCTCAAATGTCGTTTTGAGGGCTAAGTAAATACTGGAATTATACTGATAAAGAAGCTATCACACAATTTTAAAAAGTTTAAGTGCAGTTACAACGATAAGGAAGTGGTTACACAGTCTTAAAAAAAAGGAAGATAAAGTGTCAGCAAATTTACTGCTTTTTCCTAATGTCCTTGTTTCTTCTTACCAACTAAGCACATCCATTTATCAAATATAACTTATGCTACTATGGCTGCATATAAGACAAATGACTCAGTCAAAAACCTAGAATCTACAGATAAGAACAAAAGCCGCCTCAATGCCCCCAAAATTGAGCCAATCACTATTATTACTAATAGTAATTTACTACTATGAAGTTATTTAAATAAAGGAGAGACATACTCTACAACCTTCTGAAATGGATTAATAGTGCTATAAAGAAAACAAACATTCAGGAGAGTACATTTAGATAGTGCAATTAATTGTACAAATGAATAAACTACAAGATTAAAAATCACTGTACAAAATTCACAATCACCAGCAACATATGCAAAACATTAAAATGTTAATTTTTAAACAAGAGTGTGAAATCTAAAAAGGCACTTCATGTAACAATTAATGGAAACAGTATTTCTCTGTATACAGTAACTACAAGAAATCATATTGTCTCCACATACATTTTATGTCTAGTCAAGAAATAACATTTTTAAGAAACAGTATTATTAGACACATCCCTTTTGAGAATACCAAATCATTAAACTTGCAATTATTGCAAAGCCTCCTAGAAAACCTGTATGTGTTTAAACATACAAGGTTGGTCTAATGGAGAATTTTGTCACAGGCTCTGCACATGGCAGGCACAATATGAAAACTTATTATCTAATTATGAGTTCCATATGATACTGGGGTTGTCTCCCTAGACAAAGTCCTCATTTTTAGTTTTACAACACCATTCTAATTCAAGTATGTCAGAGAAAAACTTTAAAACAATAAAGACCAAACAGGTTAAGGATAATGTTTCTTCTGTCGTCAGGAGATTAATCTACAGCTAAAAACAGTCCCAACTCTATACAGTATTTTGTTCCTATCCCCATTCAATTGTCAAATACCTTCAGAAGTGAGCTACTTGATCATCAATTCAATAATTTCCCAATACCTCTTTACTTTTAGGAAAATTCTCTGGAGAAGGTTGGACATATCAATTAGAAAGTGATAAAGCAATGTTTTCAGCTTTGTTACTGAGCAATATAACACAAGAGGAAGAGAATAGCAATGCTGTTTTACAAATATTTAAGAAAGGAAGAGCTACAAAACAATGTAAATATAGTTAACACTATTGAACTGTACACTTGAAAATGGTTAAGATGGTAAATTTTATGTAGTCTTTTTCTAAACCACAGTAAAAAATACAGAAATGACAAAGGATGAGTATATTAAGCAGAAGTGCCAAAGCAGTTTCAGAGAATCATACCTTCAAGGATCGTTCTTTTGGTTTGGTTTCCGGAAAATCAGAGTACCTCAAAGACCATCAAGTTTGTGACCCAGTATTTAATTCAGGGAAGGAGAGAAATGGAAAAGCAGGAGAAGTCTGAAGTAGCCTCAGCTAATTTAATACGCATGTTCATACAGAAAAGTTTCAGGGTCTCTCTTTCTCTCCAGTGACTATTCTTTCACAGAATAAACTATAGTCCCATGTCAATGGCACATGAGACTATTCAACTGGTGTAGTACAAATCATGGACTATAAAAACCTTTGTATGATTTCGTAGGCCCTTGTTTCTTTACAGGAAGTTAATCAAATGCTCTTCTAGAATTCAATTTGAAAGACAGTTCCTATAGCACTGACATGGACCTAAAAGAGCAGAAGCCTGTGGAAATATAGAAAAAATAAAGATAAATATTAACTGTAGATATGACTTAACCTACTTTGCAAGATGATCTCTATCAAAGACTGTAGATTAGGCTTAATCTACAAACAGGACCAATAGAGTATCCTCAAAGTATCTAATGAAATAACTTATTCCAAGTAGGGATATTTGCCTCTTCAACCTCTACAGCACAAGTATGTTTCTGAATATGGTTATGATGAGGAAGAAGAATGAGACTCCAATAAACTATTGGAGTGGGGCATGAGAAAAACTGTCAATCAACACTGTGCAAGAAAGAACTATACCAAGAAATAGAAACCACATGAATCCTAAAACAGTGTTACATTCCATTAACAGTATACCCAAAGTACTTTGATCAAGCAGATGAGAAAATGTAGATGCCTGACAAGTTACAAAATTATAAGTCTACTGATAAAATTTTTTTGACTGCCAAATAATACTAGGCCATGTATCCAGATCCCACAAACTAGACAAGTTTCTCCATTCCTGAAGTCATGCTACAAAGACAAGGGCTAATATACAGTACAGCCACTGCCTTGAAATTAAAAAGATCATTGTGGGACATATAATTGAGGTATCTGCTGCTAGTTCCAGGATGGCAGAGAAATATTAACTGAACCAATTGGGAGCAAAAACGTCAGTCATCTCTCACTGTAAGAGTCTGACTAGATTAAGGAACCAATAAACCAAGATATGCCTCTGAAGTCTTGATTTCCTTAATGATTAGTGATTAATGATTTTAAGAAATCATTAATGGATATCATCAATTAAATTGATATCCAGAACTAGAACTGTGTGAGATATTCTCTTTACTGCATCCATAGTTATAGTCTAAGTCTTAAGGATTTCTTAGTAACATCAATTGATGGCATCCATCTTTATTATAGTAAGAGGACTGGATTGTCAGGCATGTTTGGAATTCTTGCTCTTTTAAGAGTTCAGATTTGCATGCCTGGATGGTATGAGTAACATCCTTTATTTCCAGGGCACCAATGTACATTATCTTTTTTGTATTTATAGTGTGATGAATTATCAAGCTCAAAAAAGTTAAGTGCTTAGAAGGTGGGTTTGTTTTAGAAGGTCATCTTGGTGAAAGGTTCAGATTATTCTGACAGAACACCATTACTGGGTCTCACAGTTTGTTGATATGAGAGCTTGATAGGTCAAAGGCTTATGAGTGATAACAGCAAAAAAATCCCTCATACGTAACTTGAAGTGGTGATGGCATGACAGCCATCAGTTTTGATGAAGATAGTTACTGTGAAATTTTTACAGAGACGTTACAGGTAGAAAAGTATCTTTCCAGCTGGTGTCCACAGTAGACCTGTGACGTCTAGTCATCCCACTAGAAGCAAACTGGATTTGGCAAAATTTCAATTCCAGTTCTAGATTTACAGCTTCATGGTTAATTCTGAAGTCTCATAGAGCTTGAGAGTAGTATGGACTCTTAGTGAGTTGATCATCCTGATATAGACAGATTATAACAGATTTGTCATTTTGTGAAGATCTGACAAGTGAAGCCTGAACAAGGAAGTACTGATGACATAAAAACAAAGGATTTGCCTCTGTGTTAAACAGAGATCTAGTAAGTAGTAGGTTATTTCCAGACCCAAAATCTGCTAGTCCTCAGTTTACCAGCAAGATTTTCCTGAGGAACAAATCTTTATATTTTTCTTTAATCACAAGAGGATTCAGATTCCTGAGTACCTTCCTCTGGGCTTACTTTGAACCAGAAGTAATGGGTAAATCTTTGTCCAACCCTACTCAGATGAAAAGTCTCCGCTGCTCATTTGGCCAATAAAAGATGATTTTTATTATATACTTTATTCCAAAAGTCTAGAATTTAAACATCAGTTGTGGTAATTCTAGACATTCATTCAGTTTTGGAGGTGACCTCCTACCTGTAAATCCTGTGTAAGTCAGGAAGAGCAAATAAATACTTAGGATGTTGGATGGCTATACTGCTGAAATTCAGGCTACTAATTCTTGTACCCATGGCGTTCTGGAGATTCTCCCTTTTTTCTGTATCTATAGGGGTGGTTTCGGGGTTTGTACCAATCCCCTTTGGAGTACCCTCTGTTGTGATAATGTACTTTCTGATCATGACTATAAAAATATCGATGTTGGTTATAGTATTTGCTGTGTTCTTTATAGTCATTGTCTTTTATACTGTTTTCTTCTGCAACAACAGCATTCACATCTTGTCCAAAGAGGGAAGTGCCATCAAAGGGCAAGTGTGAGATCTTCTCCTGGGTTTTCTTAGTGAGAGATGTCAGTCGGAGCCAGGCTTGCCTTCTGTAGTCTACTGCCATTGCCATAACTCTGACTACAGAATCCATTATGTCCCTAGTAGTACAAAGCTGCCAAAGACCTGCATCCATACCATCAGATATTATACATCTTGCTTTTCCACGATCAAACTCTGGGTCATGGACCAGATCCTCCATGTCTTCCCAGAGTTTACGCTGATATTGAGTCATATAGGCCATGTAGCTAGCAGCTCGGGCTGCAATGGAAGCAGCATGGTAGAATCTACAACCCATGACCTCCATTTCTTTTGAGGTAGAATCTAGAGGAGATGCTGTGCTTCCTCTTTTGCTATGCTCTAAAGCTTCTACAATGGGGCCCTCAGCTGGAGGATTTGGTTGGAAAGGAGAGGTATCCTTGGCCACAGGATATACCCTGTGTCCCATGAAAGAAGAAGGATGGCAATCAGCTGGGTCTTTAAAAACCTCAGTGGTGGCAATTCTTAGAAGAGGATGCAATGGAGGAACCAAACGTTTTTTAGAGGTCACATAATCAGGCTTCCCGTCACATGATTCACCTTCAGATTGTAATGTTACTCTCTTTATAACACCTCTCTGTTCCATTCTCTTCAAAAGACCTGTGAAACTAGTCTGACTGGGGTCAGCTGGCTGCCCTTTGTCATCAGCTGAAGGGGATTTGCAGTCAGCTTCTTCTTCAACTGTGGATAAGTTTTCTTCCTTGGAGGTGATGTCCCAAGGTACTGAGGAGTTCTCACTTGGCCTAGAATGATGAAATCTGAAACAACTCCTAGACTGCAGATCACGTATCACTCGGGACATCTCAGCCACTTGTGTCTGGAGATAGAGGATGGCATCCTGTCCATGCTGTGAAGATGAAGACTCTGGTGATACATCCTCTTTGACCTCTGAAGAGACCAAAGATTCTTGGGGGACCAGAAGTGGAGATGAAGGCAGAGTCTGATAATTTTGTGATGACTTAAGTGTCTCTGTCTCAGAGATCTTAACATCTGAATTATTTTGATCACTTTTCTGGTTCTCCAATGGGTTCTCAACAGAAGAAGGTTGAGAAACTATCCTTTGTGGACTGCTGGTGCAACTCCCAGAGGAGTTGCTCTTTCCAATGGGAAGAGGAACACTGCAGCTAGAGCACATTTCTGGGCGATGATTCTCAGAGGATGGCACCTTAGACTCAGGCATTCTCTGGGTTATCCACATGAACAAGAAAACCAAGGAAGAAAAAAAAATGCTTTTAATATGTTAACTTTCAAGTGCAGAGATGCATGTCCAGTAAGTAGAATTCATTTTTTTAAATTATTATAATTAACAATGAAAGATGCAATCCACTATAAGTCAGCAAGGGGTTCCCAGAAATCAAATCCACAAACTTCACTTTCCCAAAGACCCAATACCAATCACTGGCACTAACCTGGCACTCTGTCTCTGAAAAAAAGAGAGTGCAAACAAACCTAGTGGTGCCATCCTAGCTTGCTGCTTGGTCCCATGCTAGGATAAGAAAAAGTAGTGAGACCATTGGTGATAATGATTTTTTTTAAAAAATCCCATTTAACATATTTAAGTCAACAAGTAGGAGCTAGTAATTGCAGAGAAAACTTGGGGAAAGTTTCACTGATAAAATATAGTTTCTTCTAAAAGTCCTCCATTGTAGAATCACTTTTAAACCCCTTTAATAAGTCTCTCATTCACTCTCCATGAATAACAAAACTTTCCAGTTGCACAGTCCTACTATATAGTTTTCAAGGCGCTTACATATATTTTTGTTACCTCATTTCATCCTCACAACAACCCTGTGAGGTAGGTACTATTCTTGTTTGATAAAGAAACTAAGGTTAAAAAATTACTTAATTTATCCTAAAAAGTGACAGAATTAATAAGGAATAAAGCTGAGAATAAAACCTAGGTATCTTAATTCCAGGTCCAAGTCTCAATTCCTTACTATCACAAAACAAGAAGCTTCTGGTCACCTTGAACAAGAGCCAGGAATTCTCTAATCCATCAAGTAAATAGCCTATTAATAACAATTCGGGATACAAATGAAAGACAAGACTGCTACAAAAGGCTCAGCTAATTTGGTTCTCAAAGTAAGGAAAGTATTAGCTTAGGGGTCAAACCCACATCCAAAAAAATCATATGTAAAAGAGAAAACTTCAAGTATATGGGGGATAGAGGAGGTTAAAAGATATGACAACTGAAGTAATTTATCACCTATAACCCTTCCCCACATGCCACTTTCTAAAGGATCTTCACGTATCTTTTCTTCCAAGGTAAAACAAATTTTCTGTGGCCACATGGTTGTAGATGAAAAGGATCCAGTTATATAGGGCACCTGAAGAGAGATAGGAAAGGAGAAGGACACAGGAGCCAAAAAGCTTGCAGTTTCTACTCCATTTCCCTTTTATCAGGTATCACCTTCAAGGCTTAGAACTTCCATGTGTCATGTCATCCTTTCAGATCCTCACTGAAAGCAGAGGAACAAAACCGAGAGTAGGAGTATTCTGGGCAAAGAACTCCATGGACTACCTATCATGGCCCATTCTAACAGTAGTGAGCCATTCTGTAAAGCACCAAACGACTGTGATTTGATAACTCTCTTTAGAGAATGCCTCTTAAATGACAGGATTAAAGAAATGCAAATCAAATATAATGTACTTACATCACTATGAGAGGTGCTAGGCTCTTCATCATCACTGCTGACCAGATCAATGTATTCAAGAACAGGTCTCAATGGTCCTTCCTATGAAAGAATTGAGCAAATTCACAATTCATGAACAGTTATTCAAACTAAACTAGCATTTAAAAGAATCATCTTTGTTAGGATTGGCAAGATCTAAACAGGACATCTTATGGCTGGCAGAAAATAATCAGAATCAGAATAAATGCAGAGAAAAATATTCAAAGTATGTATTGCGTTGGCCTAAAAGTCTATTACATTTTTTCCATAAAATAAAAGACTCACTTTTAATTTTCACCACTAACTTCATTGATTTGGATTATTTTGAGTATGCCAGCTATTTCCTGCTATTGGCTTCAAGTGGGTAGAGGCCAGGGATGCTGCTAAGCATCTTCCAATCTGTAAGACAGCCCTACAGCAAAGAATTATTTGGCCAAAATATCAACAGTACCAAGAAACTTCGCAAACCACTTTTGACACATTCAGTCAGGCACAGCACCTTCTCCATACACTGCACAAATCTTGTTTTGTGTGTTTCAGTTGCTGTTTTACCTTTCTTGAAACAATAATGCAGAATACAATGAAAGTGTTGTGTCTCTTCTTCCATCTTCAATTATCAAAATGGCTGCACAAAAATTCACCAATTTGGTAAGTTTTTTAAAACGCATGCTGAGTCACAATACAATCTAACAAAATTGTTTCGAACGAAGTTAAAGAAAACTAAGTGCTACTAGAGCAACCATATGGAAAAAACGTAACAGACTTTTTGGCTAACCCAATACATGAATAAGGAATGATGACGAGACCTAGAAGGAAGAGGCTAATACCAGTAAGATTATTAGGACTGTGCCAATTCCTTGGGGAAAGGATGATTAATACAGAAACAAGCTGTAAGGGCATAGATATTATGATCCAATGCTTTTCAAATGGAATGGGTATCAATGATTTGTTAGATATCCAAGCTTAAAATCCTGGAGTTCTCTGACCAATTGCTCCTTTTTATCTCCCACTTCTACAGATTCAAACACTAAACCTCATTCTTCTCCATCCTTTCTTTCCATCCATACTGACTCTATAATGAACTAGGCTTGAATGCTAGGTTTAAAAGCCTCAAGTTTATTCCAGAGACAGAAGGAAATCAATAAATACTAAAATAGGAGTAACAGTCTTGACCTGTGTGGCTCAGCTGATTGGACATCATTCTGCAAGGCAAAAGGTCGGTGGTTCATTCACAGTAAGGGCACATGCCTGGGTTGCGGGTTTGGTCCCTGGTAGGAGTATGTATGAAAGGCAACCAATTGAAGTTTATCTCCCTCTCTTCCTCCCTTCCCCTCTCTCCAAAAATACATGAAGAAAATCTTTTTAAAAATTAACATAAAATAAAATGGTAGTAACATTATTTGAGAGTTCTGCTTTAAGAAGATTAATCACATAAAGAAGTATAAGGAGTAGGGAAAGCAGAGTAATTAATCAGTACAGAGACAAAATAATATAGAACTAAAATAGTGGTGATGGCAAGAATAGTGTTGTGGTGCATATACAAGAGAGTAGTACATGGGTATAATGGGGGAAAAAAAGATTGGCAATACAAAATGAAACCCCAACAATAACCAGAAATCAAAGTGGCACTCCAGTTTTCAAGCTTGGGTGACTAGAAGGATACTAATGCCATAAATATAAATTTGGAATACAAAAACACAAAGCTGATATTCTTTGCATATAATGACTTGATATGCCAAAGGTACACAGAGGTATTTGGCAGAGAGCTGGAAATGCAGGCCTGTAATCTGGATGTATGAACATAACTGAGAATAGAGATTTGGGAGTGGCTCCCTTAAAAGACTATTAACTCTAGTTTTAAATTGAAACTATGTTGTTGCTAAGGAATAAAGCAAAGAGCAGAAGAGATTCTAGAAGGCTCTTGAGGAAATGCTGGAATTTTAGGATTCAAGGAAGAAGAGTTAAGTAGGAAATCAGACATTGAAAAAGGATCAGAGAATTTATAAACTCAAAGAAGCTAAAGATAGAGTAAACCTCAACAAAAAGTTATCAATGTTAAATGAAGCCAAAACACCAAAAAAAAAAAAAATATGCCACTGAACATGGCAATAGATTTTAAAATGCCTTTGAGAGAGCAAGTGTCAAGAAAGTAGTGAGTATAGAAGCCATTCTAATTTAAAAAATTAAGTATAAAATAAGGCAGTAAAGGACATGAGTAAAGAGTATTTCTTGAAAAAAAATCTAGTATGTTGAGAACAAGAGAAAGGAACACAGGAGGAGAATCTGGCTGAGGGAAAGATTTCCTAGGATACAGAAAACTGACTGTTGGCAAGCCAAAGTGATTAATTCAGTGGAAAAACTAACAGAAAAAGACTGGAGTCTGGCAACAGAAGCTAAGATCTAGTTAAAGACCCTGAAAGAAGCACCCAGTCTCAAAGATAGCTTGTTTCTCTCCCTAGGCTACAGTTTCTCTGCAGGCAAACTGCTCACTTTGCAGGTAGTGGTCTAGCCACTACAATAAAACCAGAAAGCAAAACTTCTGAGTAGGAATCATGTAATAAAGTAACTGGGATTTTTGCCTAAACTGTAAAAATGCAAGTTTAAAAAAGAGGAAAAGAAAAGATATTCTCCAATGTGTGGTCAACAGAGATGAATCACCTACTTTAAGACTAAAACCTACCACTGGTATTATGATTATCAAAATCATATGTTAATCTAAGAAGAAAGTAGAGTTAAAAACAGCTTCTATTGTTCATGTAATTACCTGAGTTTACCCTTTTCAAGAAATATGCATTAGATAATTTTATTACATACTCACAGAAATAGCATACCAAGAAAGTCCCCAGGTTACCAGAAATACAGAGGTAAAGGTGGAATTTCATGAACAGATAGTAGTACAGAAATAAGGGAGATGAAAGAAAGTATATAACAGGGGACAAAGTAAAAAGTAGAATGGGCAGGAAAAAACAGAATGAGGAAACTGGCCACAAACAGAATTAAAAAGTAAATGTAGAAATACTATAAAGGGGCAGGATTAAAAACAGATGAAAGAAGGTTACCAGAAATGGTACTATTGGAATGAACCATTAGAATGATATGCACAACTAAACAATGGCAACTTCATATAATTCACACTAATTAAAAAGATATAAAGAATCAAGGCAGGAGATCTAAAAGTGAGAAAAGGCAGGAGTCAGTTAGAATACTTATTATTTACTGAACAAATAATTATTAAGTTATAAGTGACAGAATGGTAGAAAGAGAAGACAAGGGTCTGAGACCTCCAAAACGACAAAGAGGCTGAGTAGAAATATAAGAGAAGTATCCTGAAGGAAAATACTATTTTATAAACAAATACTCTACATTTCAGCTAATTGGCAGCTTCCACCATAAGACAGTCAAAACATTTTAGTATTGCATTTATTTTCCTATTAATCGATAACATTTGTCATTGTGTCCTGTACAGGAACTACGCTAAATTATTCATGCACTTGATTTTATTTAATCTCCACAATTACCTGACATAGTAAAATACTGAATTACTATTATCCCACTTAACAAATGTGAAAACTAAGTGAGGTATACCTGGTTCTCTAAACACATAATTGACTGTGTGGTCAAAGCAACTGAGGTATTAAAAATATAAATATACATACTATTTTTATTTTTTAATACTTTATTAATCTACTTTTAGAGAGAGAGTAATGGAGAGAGGGAGAGAAACATCAATGTGTGGTTGCCTGTAGTGCGCCCTCTACTGGGGACATGGCCTGCAGCCCAGGCATGTGCCCTGACTGGGAATTGAACCAGCAACCCTTTGATTTACAGTTCAGCGCTCAATCCACTGAGTCACACCAGCCAGGGCTATATGTACTATTTTTAAATCCATGCTTATTACCTAAGTTTCTGAGATAAGACACTTGTCAATAAGGAAAAAAGGACTACCTGCTATTATCCCCAACTCAGAGTAACTCAGAACAGTAACAAAAAAATAAGTTAACTCCCCCTAAAAAAGCAATGTTTATAATACAAACACCGAGAAGAAGTAAGTTCTCGTATTTATAATGACTACTCATATCCTAAACAACTATAAATGCAGTGATCCTCCATTTATAAGGTATTTTATTTGAATTTGTTCCATTTATCAACTAGTAAACCATCATTTTCATCTCTTCTGTACCAATAACAAAACCAAAGGATTCTACTTCCAAGGCCACACAATTTAGGGGCAGGAGTACAGACACAGCAAAACAGATCAGGAACACAGCTGTATTAATTAGATTAACTTTTTAAAAAATTAGGTAAAAAGGTTTCATTCCTGTTATTAGAACACTGATTCTCATACCAAAACATCAACTGCTTACTAACTGAAAAGTAATGCCAATATACTAAGATATAGAATACAAAAAAAAAAATTTACCCTAGTCTAAAACAAATAAGGATTTAGGACAGATGTAAAAAGCTAATCTAAAACCCTATATAATTCATTTTTTTCCATATAGAGAAGTTAGGGACATAGTTTACTTCTGCAGTCCTGCCCAGTTCTAAAATTTCAAATGGTTTCCAATTTCCCAGTATAAGTTCATATTTAGTCCACAATTCAAGATCTATATATCTGGACCATCATCCTTTCACATTAAAAAAAATTTTTTTTTATTCACCAGAACTACACAAATCCCACTTTCCCAATTTTGATGTCTTCCCTCATTTCTCCTTGATATGACGTTTTAAATACATACAAATACTAAATGCTATTTATGCCAAACTAATAAACTGAAAGTCTTTTTTTAAAGCACCATGTTCTTTTTATAAAAGAACTTTCTACTAGAACTATTTACATAGTTCTCCTCTATTTTATCTCCCACACTGAAATACTGATACTTATGGGTAGGATATATTTCCAATTAATACTTATAGCTCTACTGTACTTAATTCATGACTTTGCATATTATGAGCTCCACCATTATTTTTATTAAGTTCATTATAGTCCTAAGACACCCAAACAAAAGATACCCTAATTTTTTTTTTTTTGCCTATGACCCATTCTACTGCAGGTAAAGTGTTACCACTTGACCTATGTGCTCAAGTTATTTATGAAATCTTACCTTAATTTCCTTTACTCTTTTCACATGTTCAATGATTCACAATAAACCAATAATCTTAGCTGAAACCTAAATCTCATGTGCTGGTCTCAAGATTATGATAAGCTCCCTTGGCAGTTTTTAATAGGTTTGTATCCAGAGTAGCACTGTGAAAAATCACGTCATCAGCTCTTAGCTAAAACAGTGTTTGGGAGTCTATTAAATATCCACTTTCAAAGAAAGACAAAGATGGTTGAATAAAGAGTCATATTACTAAACTAAACAGGAAATGAGAGAAAAAGATCTAAATGAAAAGTTCTTGTCATGGTAACATTCTCTTTCTTGATTTAAGCACTGTTTACACAGGTGTACTGGCTTTGCAAAAACCAAACAGTACATTTTTGAATTGTGTTCTATTTTACATTTTAATAAAATATTGGGTTGGCCAAAAAGTTCATTTAGTTTTTTCTATAAACTAAAAGACACATTTTTCATTTTCACCGATAACTTCATTGATTTGGATATTTTGAGTATGCCAGCTATCTCCTGCTATTGGCTTCAAGTGGGTAGAGGCCAGGGATGCTGATAAGCATCTTCCAATCTATAAGACAGCCCTACAGCAAAGAATTATTTGGCGAAAATGTCAATAGCACCAAGAAACTCTGCAAACCACTTTTGACACATTTGACTGGTCACAGCACCTTCTCCATACACTGCACAAATCTTTTTTTTGTGTTTCAGTCGCAGTTTTACCTTCCTTGAAATAATAATGCATAAAACACCAAAAATGTGTATCTTCTTCAATCTTCAATATTAAAATGGCTGCACAAAATTTCATCAATTTTTATTTTTTTTAAAGGCACACTGATACGACAGCTATCACAACACAATCTAACAAAATTGTTTTGAATAAAATTAAAGACAACTAAGCACTACCACCAAAAAAAAGTACCGAATTTTTCAGACTGTAAGATGCACTGGACTGTAAGATGCACCTAGGTTTTAGAGGAGCCAAATAGGAAAAAAAACTTTGAAACAAAAAATGTGGTAAAATATTTAATAACATAAATAACATAGGCTGCCCCCCGCCCCCCGAGCGAGCCAGGCAAGCGACATTTGGACTATAAGACGCACCCCCCTTTCCCCCCAAATTTGGCAGGGGGTTGGGGGGTGTGTTTTATAGTCCGAAAAATATGGGAACTGACTTTTTGGCCAATGCAATATAAACAAAAAGGGTTATTTTGAACCTCCACATTTATATTTATCCTTTCTTTCAGCATTCTGTTTAGTTTCAGATTCTGTATTTTGGAAACCACAGAAAAGACCGCTGTGCACCATGTGGACTGAAGATGAGAAAATTTAATTAACAGTAAACTAAGAAATCCAAACCAGAGTAAATCCAGAAATGACATCATAATGGTCTTTTTGTATCTGAATAAATCTTAAGCATTATCTTTATTGGATAAGTGTTACCTGGAGGAGTTAGGTATAAGATTAGGTGACAGAAAGAAATAGAAGATTCCATGTCTAAGTGTATTTTAAAATAGAATTAAGGTATCATTATCATTTAAGTGTTACCACTAAAAAGACAGAGGGAATGTTTTTAATAGGTTTCTTCTAGGATTATAATTGTACTTGATACATATAATTCATTTCTCCACGTGGAACTATCAAATCTCCAAACCAATATTAGAAAGCTGGGATAAATATAAAACGTTGTATCAAGCTCGATATACAAAACACTGGTTGTTTTTTATTCGAGATGCATAGATTAACAAGTTCTCTACATTTAAAATGAAATTTCAAGGACATTTTTAAACTTCAACTTAATACAAGCTTTTATTAGCTACAAGCTACAATTCTTCATTCTAGAGTACAAAAAATATATATTATTTTCCAAATTTTATTTTAGTAAATTCCATCTATGACCTTCAAATTAAGACATGTGGCTCATAAAGAAGTGTGCCATTCTTACTTATATTTACACAAAATATCAAGATACTCTCCATTCACGAATATATCAATACTCAGGAAGAACCTGAAATATCTGTCCTAAAGAGCCATGGAATCCCGTCACCAAACATACTTCAGTCTACAGTGACTGAAGGGGCAGGAAACAATTCTTCTAAGCACTCCCCCACCCCAAAACCTTAAAAGTTTAAAATGAAAAAGAGTGCCATGTACACTAGCACTGGAGAGCAATGCATGAAATGATCTTGTGAAAGATCCCTACACAAACCCATTAAAACACAATACAGTAATGGCTCACCAGAATGGCCCTAATGTTGGGATACTAGATGACACTGTTTAATAACCAGCTTTACTAAGTTGTCCCAAAATGAATACAAATACACATCAGACACTGTTAAGTAAAAACTACACACCTTTAATAGCAAACCTCAACTATAGTATTCAGAGTAGTTTAGAGTAAAGGTATTTTTCTAAGTAAAATACTACTTTACCCATCTTACTTTATACTTTGTTATACTTTACAGTATACAAAGCTAAACTTTAAAGCAGGGGAATCAAACTCATTTTTACTTAGGGCCACATCAGCCTCACGGTTGCCTTCAAAGGGCCAAATGCAATTTCAACTACTTAACAGTTAAGGAGTAGTTACATTATACAGTCCTAAAATTATTTCGGTCCTTTGAAGGCAACTGCGAGGCCGATGTGGCCCCTGGTGAAAATGAGTTTCTTAACTCTGCTTTAAAGTACACCTTGTTATACTTTAAAAGTTTTGGGTGAAAATCATCCCAAAATACGTCATACCCACCATTTCCCTAAATCAATGCTTTACAAAGAGTGATTCAGAGACTCATCTGTCCCTCTATTTTTCCAAAATGAAGATTCCTAGGCCCACATTCAAATTCTGTAGGTACAGAGTGAGGCTTAGGAATCTACACTTACAAATGACTGAAAACTTTCTCCAAGGAAATAAAGTCAGACTATACTATATAGTTAGTTCCTGGTAATGCAAGGATCTTCACTATGAACATCAATTGTTGTACTATGCTGTATCATGACCTCAGAGATTAGTGAGACCTTCAAGCTATCTGCCTCTCCACATTATGAAGCTGCGTAATCCTCAGGTTTTGAGTTCTTACAACACCCCTGTTTTCTACATACTTCCTCATCATTAGCTGTCCCTTCTCCCTCCCTCACCTGTGTCTCATCTTAGAAGACACTCTTGCCCCATTTCAGTACAGTCTCAAGAGACCAGAACTTTGTGTAGACTGAGTATAAAACGGCTCTAAGTCGAGAGAAGAGTGATTAAGCTGCAACACGTACTTAATCAACAGTCCTTGTGATGGCTGCTGCGGCTGCTCAGAGCCTTCTTTTGGTCCATTTGCTAATCCTGTGCCATGCTCCACACTGCCTAGTACCTTAGACGTGCGAACATATTTGTTGGATGATGAACGAACGAACAGGTGGGGTGTAGTCTCGTAACCGCTTACCACGCAGGCTTTGACTCTGGGAAAAACCCGAATATTGTTGCTACTTACACAAACAAACTGAATGTCATCTTCATTTTCATCCGTTGTGGACTCAGTTGCCTCAGGCCCAGCTGGAGGAACAGATTCTATTATCTACAAAAATAAGCCAAAACATGCTTATCTGTACAGCCACAAATTTGCAGGAAGAGATTTTCCCAAAAAGGACAAGCTTTAAAGTAAACTAACGGCACAATTCCACACAAACCCGACTAAGAATAGAATTCGATGGAGTTGGATTATGCCTCTGCATACGTGGAGCTGTACGGACCAGACAGCGAAAGCCGGTTACTGGCTTCTCGAGATTTCCCCATCTGCGGAGAATGAGGGATGCAGGCTCACCACTGAACAGCAAGCCTGTCGGCCGAGCAGCGGCAACAAGAAACTCAGAGCTGGTGCTGGGGCCCGGGGGCGGCCGGGCGGCCATTGTTTCTGCTAGCTCCTGGCTCAGACCAGCACAGTCCCCAAAGCCAAGCTCGGCCACAGACGCTGAAGGTATCGCCCCTCCACTGCAGCTGAGCACCAGGCCTCACACCCAACAAAATACAAAACCCTTCGTGGTTCGCCTACTCACCTCTGACCCCGGGTCTCCCATTTCTCCGACGGCCTGACAGCACCGCTGCTCCTGCTGTCCCTGCGGCCGCCGTCGCTGTTGTCCCCGAAGACACGGCTACCGCCACGACCTCCCTTCCCGCCCAGCACCGCTTTGCGCTGTCGTGACCCGCCCCTGCGTGAGCGCCGACGCTGCCTGACGCCGCTAGCGGAAAAGAGGTGCAAAACCGCTTCAGAAGGAGGAACAGCCTGCTCTAGCCTTATATCCTCCGGAGCCTCTTTCCCACAGTGCCCACCTTCCCCAAACCGCACAGGACTCTGGGAGTTGTAGTTCTCTTAGCACCCGTGGACGCCCAAGCGTCGGTGGAAAAGAGCGAGAAAGTACCCTAAGGCACATAGCTTGCCTTTCGCCATGGTGACGTCACAGCAGTTCAGCCAAGTGGTGGGTGGGCTAGGTACTGTTTAATAGAGAAGGGCGGGGACGTGGATGTGAGGACGGTTTCCAGTTGTATTTTGTTCGGTTGTGGGCTTAAAGGCAGTGTTGGGGACTACTCAGTTTTTTTTCTTGTCTTTTTTGTTTGTTTGTTTGTTCATTTAATGGAGGGTCAGGAATGCAGAGGTTTAGCTGAACTGTAAGATTGGAAAAGAAATCTGTTGTATCTTTACTCAACTGCTCCCAGGTTTCAGTCTCCCAGACACAGCATGTAATTAATGCAACCTAAGAAGAAAATTGAGATCAGATCTCCAGTCTCCAGGTTAGCTTGAAGAAACTGGCAAAGCTCAAGAGCCCAGGGCCCAATAGGACAGGAAGCCGAGGCCTAGCTAACTTTATCACCAAGCCCTAGACCCGTGATACTAACATGTACTTATAAAAGATGTTCTCAATTATTACCATCGTAAAATAAAAGTTGACCGTTTTACAAGGTTCACACTCAGAAAGCAGTCTATAAAATAATTCACTCATGTTCAACTATGTATGTGTTTTTAATTTTTTTTCAGTTAACACCTTACCAAAAAAGGCCTTTTTTACACACCAACTGCCAAAGGTTTTGAAAAGAATTCAAGTTGGAAAATTCTTTTAAATCTTAGATTCCTGTGTTTATCTGTATATATACAAACCTAAAGCACATGACCAACTTATCTATGCTTGCAGTGATTATTGCTTTACTATTTGATATTTTCTGCATTTCCTTCAAGTGCTTTATGACTTCAGTTGCTTTTCTCCCTGGTCAGTTTGAGAAATTTAGGGGCAAACTGAGAATGAGAAACCTGCCTATCGTGTTCCTTAAAAGCAATATGTAAATGTCTAAAACTTTTAAATGTGTAGGTAAAACTTGTATTTAAGTTTCTCCTTATGTGCTGGTCAAAGTTCAGTGGAACATTTACTTACCAGGTTACAGGTAGGAGGAGCTCACGGGTAAAACTCTTGGAAAGCAAGCATTATGTGACTAGAGCCCCAAAATACATCCTTCAATTCAGGTGTTGTCATTGCAAGGATTTATCCTGAGGACATAATTTAATCTGTAGGAAAACTTTATTTAAAATATTTATCACAGGTTTTTTCTGTAATAGCAAAAATGAGAAAACATCTAAATGGGGAAAGGAATGGTTCAACTTTGGCATGTACTCTACCAATAAAACAGTGTGAAGTATTTTTAGTTGTTCAGACAAAGCCAGGTTTATTTAGGTTCATGTAGTGAAAGACAACAAACCATAGGCAAAGCCTGGGAGTCTCTCAGTCCTAGGACATTTAGAAAAGATTGGGCTGGATGATTTTAAAGCCAGTTTGTGAAGTAGGGAACTGGTAAGGAACAAGCTGAGTTGTTTGCCAATTGGTTCAGGATTCAAGATGGAGAGTTAACTATGAGGAAATTTTTTTTTTATGTTTTACTTGGGATGCAGATCCAGTATTTTGCTTTATGAGGTAAGATCTTTTCTCTCTCTCTCTTAGTATAGTTTTTTGGTTATGCTATTATAGTGGTCCCACTCTTTCCCCCTTTGCCCCCCTCCATCTGGTATCCCCCTTCTGTCCAACAGTCTGTCCCCTGCCTCCCCTAGTTCACGTCCATGAGTTGTGCATATAAGTTGTTTGGTTTCTCCATTTCATGTACTATTCTTAACATACCCCTACCTATTTTCTATTTACCAATTATGCCTCTTAATCCCTGTACCTTTTTGCCCACTTCCCCCCTCCCAGCTGATAACCCTCCAAATGATCTCCATATGTATGAATCTGTTCCTGTTCTGATTGATTGTTTGTTCTTGTTTTTAGGTTAAGTTGTTGCTAGTTGCAAGTTTGTTATTTTAATGTTCATAGTTTTGATCTTTTTTAAAAATAACTCCCTTTAACATTCCATATAATAATGGCTTAGTGATGATGAATTCCTTTAGCATTATTTTGTCTGGAAAGCACTTTATCTGCCCTTCCATTTTAAATTATAGCTTTGCTGGGTAGAGCAATCTTGATTATAGATCCTTGCTTCTCATCACTTGAAATACTTCTTGCCAGTCCCTTCTTGCCTGCAAAATTTCTTTTGAGAAATCAGCTGATTAGTCTTATGGGAACTCCTTTGTAGGTAACTCTCTGCCTTTCTCTGGCTGCTTTTAAGATTCTCTCTTTATTTTTAACCCTTGGCATTTTAATTATGATGTCTCTTGGTGTGGCCCTCTTTGGGTCCAAGTTGTTTGGGACTCTGTGCTTCCTGGACTTGTATGTTTATTTTCTTTGCCAAATTAGGGAAGTTTCTTTCATTATTTTTTAAAAAAAGTTTTCAATTTCTTGCTCTTCCTCTTCTCTTTCTGGCATCCCTATGATTTAGATGTTGGCACTTTGGGAGTTGTCCCAGGGTCTTCTTATACACTCTTCGTTTTTTCAAATTCTCATTTCTTCTTTCTGTTCTGATTGAATGTTTATTTTTATGTTCCAAATCATTGATTTGAATCTTGGCTTCCTGCCCTTCACTCTTGGTGCCCTGTTTATTTGTTTATTTCACTTACTGTAACCTTCATTTCTTCACTTATGGTTTTTCCATATGCAGTGTGTTCTGTGAGCATCCTGATCACCAGTGTTTTGAACTGAGCATCTGATAGGTTGGCTATCTCTGTTTCATTTAGTTTTTTTTGGGAGGGGGGGTTGTTCTGTTCTTTCATTTGGGTCATATTTTGTCTCCTCAATTTGGCAGCTTCCCTGTGTTTGTTTTTGTGTATTAGATAGAGCTGCTTTGACTGCCCATCTGCGTACACCTGTTAAGTGGTATGGGGAGGAGCCTTAGGTATTTGCCAGGGTGGGGCAACCCACTTCAACACTTTGTGGCTCTACATGGTTGGAGGGGTTGGAGAGGGGACAGTGCTGCTGCCTGGCTTCTGGAGGTTTGCCCACAGACTCGGTGGGTTTGTGCACATTCTAGGGGTTTGTGCACATTCTAGGTATGTGTGGGCCCTTTAAGTGGACTCTCCTGAGAAACTGGCAGTTTCTTTCACCACCCCAACCCCCACTGGTTTTTACAGCCAGAAATTTTAAGGTTTTATCTTCCTGGTGCTGGAACCTGTGGCTACGTAGTCTGGCCTGGGGCTGGGATCACTCACTCCCATGGTAACTTTCCTGATTTTTATCCACCACACACGAATGTGGGACTGCCCATTCCACCACCATTGCCGCTGCCTCTCTACACCACACTGTGATCTCTCTGCCCTGAATTCCATGACTGTGTCTTTCCTCCGTGACTCCACCCCTCCTACCTGTTTGGATAAACATGGTTTCTTTAACTCCTTGGTTGTTGGACTTCCATACAGTTCAATTTTCTGGCAGTTCTGGTTGTTTTTTGTTTTCAGGTTAGTTGTAATTCTTGTGGTTGCACGAGGAGGCAAATCACGTCTCCATCTTGACCAGAAGTCTCTATGAGGTAATATCTTGAAGGGAGCTCATAATTGGATTTGATAACCACTCTAATTTAATTGTCTTAGATTTTTCCTAAGCAATATCTAAGCAATATCATAATAGATTTCCCAATCTACATTAGAGGCATTATTTTGATATTCTTCCTTCAACTCATTATGTAACAAAGAAGTAATAACTTCAACTTTTGTTTCATCAGTTTTCTATTGACTTTCTTGCTGTTCTTGGTGGATGATTATTTATAGAACCATCTGTCTGAACACTGGCTGCACAGCAGGATTTAAGATTCTGGAGACCAGGTTCTTGCTAAGGGAATGTATCAATAAGGCTCAGGCCTCATTAAGAATCATTATCCAATATTACTAAATCTCAAAAAAAGAGAAAGTATGGCTAGCAAGAGCCTGTAACTTACTTAAGGATCATTCAACTTGGGCAAAAGAGTTCATGAATACACAGCACCAAATCCTATTATACATTAGGAAAAGTACAAATACTTCCAATGCAGTTCTATTTTTAAGAAGTGTATTTGGTTTGGATTAAATGCTCTGGTTTTAAAACCTGGCAACTGGAATGATCTCTTTGACAATGTCTGATAAAGTGAGAAATAGCTTCCAAAACAATATTCTTCCAGGAAGAAGATGGCTTTTTATGGAGTCAGTTGTCATCATCATTTCCTGGGAGTTACAGGATTAAACCAAAGATGTTTTGGTTCTGTAAGAGTATAAAAAACTAATCCAGAGGTCTATAGAACAATTTTTGTTCCTCTCAAGTCTGGAATCCTGTACAAGTGTTCATAAAGAAAATAAGCCTGTTGGAGCACAAGACAAAAACGAGTGGCTTATTTCTGTGCTTGGTTTGTAAGTACAAGGCACTTTTCTCATTAGAGCAGGCTATGTTAATTACTTCCTTACAATATAGACATTCTCCCTTCGAGCAATAGTGTATTTGCCCTATGAGCAAACTGAAAACAGTGGGTTTTGGTGCTAATATTACACATTTTGAGCAACTTGCAAAATTTCCTACCCCTTTTCTAGAAATATCTGAAGGATCAGCATTCACTGTATTTGCATTATAGTAATACTATTCTTCCATGTAATCTTACTAAACAAGAATTCTGACAGTTCAACTTGTAATGGGTTACAACGGTTTTGAAAAGATCAGGGACATCCAAAAGTATTAGAACTGGTTTGTATCTATCAAAGGAATTAGTCTATTTCATAGTGTTAAGTGTAGATATAATTGTAACAATACTACTGCCAGGTCATAAGTTTTAAAAGTTATTTAACCTCTTTTATGATAATCTCTGTGTTAGAATACTTGCAAAAATTTATTTACTGAAGAGTAACTGTGGAGGAATTTTAGTTAAGTAACATAACTAATATTTGTTTCTTCCCACAAGCTGGAGAGTGAAAAATTCTAAGCAGAAGACATCTCTGTATGATTTCACACTTACAGAAAAAGTACAATCATATGTATTGTCATATTCTCTGTCTCTATTTATATATACACAGAGAGGTACTTTTTCCCTGAATCATTGTAGAGTAGGGTGTTGTATCATTCCTCCTTATCCATTAATATTCAATGTGTAGATTCCAAGAATCAGGACTTTCTTTGACATAACATAGTACTTGTTTAGCCTGCTTGGGCTGCTATAACAATTTACCATAGACTTGGTGGCTTAAACAATTTATTCCTGACAGTCTGGAGGCTGAAAAGTCCAAGATCAAGTTGCCAGCAGAAATCGATTCTTGGTGAGGGCACTCTTCCTGGTTTGCAGTCTTCTTGTATTTTCGCATGGTAGACAGCAGAGAAGCAAGCTCTCTTGTGTCTTTCTTATAAAAACAATCCCATCATGACTTAATTACCTCCCAAAGGCCCCATCTCCAAATACAATCCCATTGGGGATTAGGGTTTCAACATGTGAATTTGGAGGAGGGGGACACACTTGTAGTCCATAACAGTACTCTTATCAAAATCTGGAAATTTAACATTTATTTAATACTATTTTTTAACCTACAGTCCTTATCACATTTTATCAGTTGTCCAGTCCAGGACCACGCAATGCATTGAGTTGTATGTCTCCTATTCTTCTTTAATTTGGAGCAGTTTTTAAGCCTTTGTCTTTCATGATATTGATGTTTTTGAAGTACCAAGGCCAATTATTTTATATCCTCAATTTTTGTCTGTTGGGTTTTTCTCATAAGATTCAAATTGTACATTATCAGAGAAAATAATATGTGATATTGAAGTGTTTGAGAGTATCACATCTAGAGGCACATGATGGCTATCTGCCCCTCACTGAGAATATTAATTTTTTAATTTTTTTCAATTACAGTTTACATTCAACATTATTTTGTGTTAGTTTCAGGTGTACAGCATGGTGGATAGAAAATCAAGTACTTTACAAAGTGTTCCGCCCATATTTCTAGTACCCTCCTGGCACCATACATGGTTATTACAATATTATTGACTGTATTCCTTGTGGTGTAATTTATATCCCTATGACTTTTGTAATTATCAATTTGTACTTCTTAATCCCTTCACCTTTTTCACCTAGTCCCCCAACCTCTCTCTCTTCTGGCAACCATCAATATTAATTTTAATCATCTGCTCAAGGTGTCATCTAGTATCATCACCATGTAGTTTTTCCCCTTAAAACTAATAAGCAACATGTGGAGATGTCCTTTCACCACCATGAAAATATCATGCTCGTCATGAAACTTACTGTATTTCCTTATATATAGTATATTCTGATGATTTTTGCCTGTACTAACCTTTATGATAATGGTTACAAAATGGTAATAATTCAACTCTGTTGTTCTCTCAACTTTTTTTAATGGCATTTTTTTTAATTGAGTCTTACCTTTGCTCTTTAAAAAAATGTTACTGTGCCCTGACTGGCATGGCTTAGTGGGTTGAGTGCCGGCCTACAAACCAAAAGATCACCAGTTCAATTCCTAGTCAGGGCATATGCTTGGGCTGTGGGCCAGGTCCCCAGCTTGGGGCAGGCAAGAAGCAACCAATCAGTGTATCTCTCGCACACTGATGTTTCTGTCCCTCTCTTTCTTCATCCCTCCCTCTTTCTAAAAATAAGTAAATAAAATCTTTTTAAAAATGTATTGTAAGTATGAACTCACTGACTTCCTATTTTTTAATTTTTGCTTTTTAATTGATTTTAGAGAGGAAGGAAGAGAGGAAGAGAAAAAGAGAGAGAAAAAGAAGAACATTGATTTGTTGTTCCTCATTTATTTGTTCATTGGTGTCTTTTATATATGCCCTGACTGGTGATTGAACCTACAACCTTGGTGTATTGAGATAATGCTCTAACCAACTGAGCTACCCAACCAGGGCTGATTTCCTATTCTTTTTAACCATTCATTACATGATTTTTTTTTGATGTTTGCACAGAGAATAGAGATACTCAAAATCATGTCAAGAGTCTTCACTGGGTGTTATCAGGTAATCACTTTGTAGATATTAGGGGTTCCAGATATCAGAGATAATTGATTAACAGCTTTTCTTGTGGGTCTACTTTTTCTATCAGGAAACTTACAACACTTATCTTAGAGTTTAGCCATGCTATATATTTATGTTATGATTGGGGGGGTGATTTAGGTAATTTTACATTCACGTACAGTTGTGAGAAATAATATAGCATGCTGCTGGTATAACAGCATGAGGAGCTATGCTGACCTGCTCCCAGGTGAAACTGGTGAAAATTGCATTAAACCACTTAAACCCTATAGAAGTGTTACTAAAGACAAACAGCAAATGAAATATCTATTCAAGAAACAAAGGCAAGAGTGTATGGTATTTGAACCAAGACAACTTCTTATCACCCTCCTGACAGCTCAGTGAGACAGAGACTCCACTCTAGACCGCTGCGGACAAGAACCATGGGCTCTCTCTCTACTCCCTCGCCCCCAACTCACAATCAGAGAATGAGCAGGACATCAGCATTTTTCATCTTGTCCCCAGATTTGGTGCTGAGGCTAAGTCATGGATAAGTGCATGTGACAGGGGTACTCCTTTTCTTTGCAAATGGCACTCATGGACCAGAAATTCTACTTTGAACACAGTGCTCTGAGAATACTGGGGCCTTTATTACCCTTGCCCTACCTGGTAAGGTGACAATTCTATGTCAGGAAACACAAGACCAGAGGAGCTCAGACTAATGCCTCTACTCCTCCACCAAGGGTTCAGCTTCTAAAATGGGATGTTATTAAAAGAGAAGTTTGCCATTGTCCTCACCTCTACCTCCAGAGCCCTGGTTTAGAGATCTTGCCTGGAAGGAAAAGTAGTCTGTAAAACAGGTAGCTCCTAATCTCCTCACAGAGGAGCTGACTTCATTTGCAATAGATAGTGAAGTTCAACCCCGTAGATGCTGTCTATAACAGAGGAAGGTGTGGTGAAAGGCAATTGGGAGGACATTCAAGATACAAGATAAAACTGTGGCTGTCAAGCTTTCAGGAGAACCATGGGATAAGATAACTAAAAAGGAGTCCTCTTAAAGAAAAAAAAATGCCAAGCACTGATCTCAGAAAATATCCCTACCCCGGTCAGGTATCTAAGTTGGTTAGAGCACTGTCCGAAAATGTCAAGATTATGGGTTCAATGTCCAGTCAGGGCACCTACAAGAAGCAACCAGGGAATGCATAAATATCACAGCAAATCAATATCTCTGTCTTCTTCTCTCACTTTAGAATCAAACATTTTTAAAAGTTTTAAATATTAAAAAAGGTATTTCTTCAGAGACATAATTTATTGGATCACATAGTAGAATAATTTATCCCAACAGCATTGTTGATAACAATAGAGCAACCAGCAGGAATTAGTACATTTTAACTGCTGCTTATGCTTAGGAAAAGAGGAAGAGAGCTCTACCAAAACCAATGCCAGCCATGGTGACTGTGGGATGCGGTACCTCCCTGAGAAGCAACATAAAGACCTTTACACTGGGAAGTAGTGGGGAGTAGAAGTCACTAAAATAATCTAGCCAGTCACTAAACAAAGGAGCAAATAAGAATAACAACTCCTGGAGGGAGTACACAGAGCTGCTACAATGTTATCTAAAATGTCCAGTTGACAACAGCAACAACAAGGACAACAAAAGGCAAGCAAAGAAACAGAAAAGTATCAGCCATACACCTGGAAAAAACAGTCAACAGAAACTGTGCGAACGGACGTGTAAGAAAAAGACTTCAAATTAGCTATTGTACACATGTCCACAGGTCCACAGAACTACAAAGAAACATGACTAAGAAGTAAAAGGGACTCGATTTCCAGTCAAAATGGTGGCATAGGCAGACATAGCTCACCTCTTCACACAACCATATCAAAACCATAGCAAAAATATAGAACAACCATCACTCAGGAACATCAGAAATTGAGCTGAATGGAAGTCTGACAACTACAGAATTAAAGAAAACTTATCCTATCAGATTGGTAGGAGGAGCGCAGATGCAGATGGACTGGTCCCACACCCACATGGATAAAAATTTAGGAGGGATATCTTGGGAGCAAGGAGTCCCAGACCCACATCAGACTCCCCAGCCCAGGATTCCAGTGCCTGGAAGATAAGTCCCCACAACTTCTGGCTGCAAAAACTAGTAGGGATTGAGTTGCTGGAAGAAACTTCTAGAGCCCCAAGCAATTCCTCTGAAAGAACCCACACACAGACTCACCAACTCAGATGCACTCCTTCTGAGCTTCAGAACGGGGGTGGGAGGTTGAAAGGCACCAGTGGTGTACAGGGAGAGACTGAAGTATCTGGCATCAAGATGAGCAAAGGCCATCATTGTCTCTTAGCTAAACACTCTCTCCACAGAGCCTGCAAGCTGGGGCCATATCTGAGACTACATCAACCTAGGTAACACTGTTTGACTTGCCTTGGAGATCCCCAGAGACTCAATCCCACCCAACTGATGGGCCTACCCAAGCTTCTTTTCCATAAGAATGACTGGTCTTGGCTTCTAAATTCTATTAAACAAGCAACAGCTGTCTACTGTGAGCCCCAGGCCTGGCACTAGGAGCAGCCAGCCTAGATTCACAGCTTGGCTTTGCCTGGGAATCTCCAAGCCCAGCACAAGTAGTAGCCATCTCAAATTGCTTTACAGCTCAGGCAGAGTGCCCTGGGAAAACACAGGTCAGGGGCTGACCTTGGCCTGTACCACCAGGGAAAACCCAGGGCCACCACATCTAGTGAATAGCTACAGACCACATTGGATCACTACCACCCTACCCCCATACAGCTGATCCTTCACAGAGGGTAGAGAATGGTAGTCAGTGGTCACAGCCAGTCCTTGCAGCTGACTGGCCTGGGTAAATCCCTCCCACTGATCTGCCAGCGGCAACCAAGGATCAACTACAAGGGGAGGGTGTACTCAGCGCACACAAAGGGCACACCTTGAATACCCAGCTTGGGTGATAGGGTAGGCTGTGCCACTGTACCCTACAGGATACCAATGTACTATATTAGGCCACACTACTGAGACAGGGTGTCAAGGTAGCTATACCTAATATACAGAAACAAACACAGGGAGGCTGCCAAAATGAGGAGATGAAGAAACATGGCCCAAATGAAAAAAAAGATCAAAAGTCCAGAAAAAGTGCTAAACAAAATGGAGATAAGCAATCTATCAGATGCAGAGTTCAAAACACTGTTTATAAAGATGCTCAAGGAACTTAGTGAAGACCTCAACAGCATAAAAAAGACCCAGTCAGAAACAAAGGATACACTAATTGAAATAAAGAACAATTTACAAGGAAACAATAGTAGAGTGGATGAAGCGGAGAATCAAATCAATGATTTGGAACATAAGGAAGCAAAAACAACCATGCAGAGCAACAAGAAGAAAAAAAAATCCAAACAAATAAAGATAGTATAAACAGCCTCTGGGACAAAAGGTACAAAGGTTCAAGAGGTACAAAATTCACATCATAGGGGTGCTAGAAGGAGAGGAGAAAGAGCAAGAAATTGGAAATCTATCTGAAAAAAATAGTGAAAGAAAACTTCCCTAATTTGTGAAGTAGGTAGATATGCAAGTCCAGGGAACATAGAGTCCCAATTATGATGGACGCAAAGGGGCCCAGTACAAGACAAATCATAATTAAAATGCAAAAGGTTAAAGATAAAGAGAGAATCTTAAAAGCAGCAAGAGAAAAGTAGTTACCAGATGGTTGCCAGATGGGAGTGGGGAAGGGGAGAATGGGTAAAGAGGTGAGGGGATTAAGAAGTACAAATAGGTAGTTACAGAATGGCCATGGGGATGTAAAGTACAGTATAGGAAATTGAGTAGCCAAAGAACCTATACACATGACTCATGGACATGAACAATGGTGGGGAGATTGAGAGAGTGGGGGTGCTGGGTGGAAGGTGGCAAAGAGGGGAAAAAGAACAGGACAACTGTAATAGCATAATCAGTGAAATACAATTTTTTTCAAAAGTAAAAGAAGGTATGGTGACAATGTCACATCATATGAATATAGAGATGTTAAAGAGTCAGGCAAAGGATCAGAAGGGGGATATGGAGGAGGAAGAGGAGGTGCAGAGAGGGAGCGATCATCCAAATCTTGGGAAGAGGAAGGGAAGTAGGTGTAAGGGAGAGCATGTGACAGGAGGTATGGAGATCAGGATGACAGGAGAGTTCGAAAAAGGCCTGAATGTAAGGAATGTCAGACCATTTCTTAAGATAGCAACAGTAACAGGTCAAGTTGGAGGATAGTATTATAGTAAAGAGATCTGTTCATGGGCCAGACTTCCTAATCACCTGGTTTGTATTGGGGCCAGGCTGTATTGCAATAGAAAATCAAGTGCTTGGGCTTGAGGTTGGTAAGTCCCAGAGCCTTCACGTTCTTAAGGAGATATCCCAGTGGGGAGTCCTTGGGCAGGTCAATTGAGTATTGCTCATGGTGGGAACTATAAGAAAGAAAGAAAGGAGGACATCCCAGGGATGGAAACATGCTGAAGGAGGGAAAGGTCAGAGAGGGGCATCCGGGATTCTGATGACCTAGATAGATCTGACCCCGGGAATCAAACATCCCTGAATCCAAGATCAGACCAAAAACACAGGGATCTATCTAGCTTCAGGTGTCCCTGAGTCATAGGACAAGATCAAGATTAGAAGGGAGACAGTTTAGAGACAACCCTGATGGCCAAATCTGGGAGGAAAGCAATAGGCCCGCAAACAGGGTGTGACTAGAAAACTATTGCCTTTGGTTACATGAATGTTAGCGGCCTGAGATCCAGAGAGACAGCGATCACTGGCCATGAAGGTGGGTGAAGAGGAGGCTGTCTACAGAGTCCAGAGAGATGGAAAAGTATTTGAATCCTCTCCAATTGTGCTGGCCCTGAGGGGTTTGGGTTTTGAGCTTTTATTGGATTATAAAGGGTGGGAGCGGGGGTTGCTGTTGTGTGGTGGCTGGGCTGTGAGGGATGTTGCAACACAGGCGGTTTCGGCTGGTTTTGTTGCAGTTTGCTCCAATGTTATCTTTTGCCTGTGGCTGTGGGGAGTGGTTAGTCACAATCTGTTCTTGCTTTTCCAGTAATTTTCCAGTCCTGGGAACATAAGCTCAGAAGGGTAAAATGGCAGTGATGTTTAACAAGGTCATAGGCCTGCTAGGCAAATGATGCCACAATAGCAAATACACTAGCTTCGTCCTTTCATATGACCCCTTTTCATCCACAGTCATCAGGTAAGTGCAAATCAAACCCACAATGAGATACCACTTTCTGCCCTTTCCACTTTGGAAAATAGCGTGTCAGTTCCTCAAATGATCAAACAGAAGAGTTACCATATGACCCCCCAATTCCACTCCAAAATATATACCCAGGAGAAGTGAAGCCATGTCTATGCAAAAACTTGCCCAGGAATGTTTATAGCAGTTCTTGCCTATTCACAATAGGCAAGAGGTGGAAACAACCCAAATATATCCATCAACTAATGAATGTAAATAAAATGTAGAGTATTCATATACAATGGAATACAGTAGTCCTCCACCTGCCTTTTCTATAGTTTTGCAGTTTTCAATGGCCCATAGTCAACTATGGCCCAAAAATAATAAATGAAAAATTTCAGAAATAAACAACTCATAAGTTTTCAATTGTACATCGTTCTGAGTAGCCTAATGAAATCTTGGACTGTCCTGCTCCATCCATCCTGCCTGGGATGTGAATCATCCCTTTGTCTCCGTATCCATGCACCATACACTAGCCACCCATTAGTCACTTAATAGGCTTCTTGGCTATCAGAGTGACTGTCACAGTATCACAGTGCTTGTGTTCATGTAACTCTTATTTTACTTAATGCCCCCATAGTGCAGGAGTAGCAGTGACACTGACAATTCAGAAATGCAAAGACAAGCCATAAAATGCTTCTGTTAAGTGAAAAGGTATGCATGTGTAGGAGAAAGCACAGTTTACATAGAGTTCCATACTATTTGCAGTTTCAGACATCCTTTGAGGGGTCTTAGAGCACAGGGACTAATGTATCATTCATGCACAAAAAGAATAAAGTACTAATACATACTAAAACATGGAGGAATTTTCAAAACATATGCTAAGTGAAAGAAGGCAGTCACAAAGTACCACATATTATTCCATTGGTATTAAATGTCCTCAACAGTAGGTAATGTTTGCTTAGGGCTGGAGAGGGGATGTATGAACCAAGTTTTACAGTCTAAAAGAAACTGTAGAGCTAGTTGTACATATCTGTGACTATACTAAAAATACTGAGCTGTACACTTTAAGCGAGTGACTTACTTAGTATGTGTGTTGCCACCCTTCAAGGCCAGGCAGGTTTCATGGTATTCATGCAGACAAAAAAATATTCACGGAGCTGTTGGGATGTCTGGCATGCCTTTATTCATGGGTCGGGAAGCCACTCACGCTGCAAGCTGTGTCTATCTGCATATCTCATATCATGGCCCTCGTTCCCCAGCATGGCACTCATCGTGGCACCTGTCCTCTTGCGTGTCTCTCATCATCATCACCCCCAGCAGGGAGTCCCTACCTGTTTAAGTACTAGAGTGAAACAAAGCCGGAAAACTGCCAGAACATTACATAACATAACATAATTCTGCACATGCGAGCCCATTTCATGTTATGGGAACAGTTTATCAGACCCAGTCTCAAGGCTATGAGAACACTACTTATCAGGCCCCTCCAAGGCTATGGGAACACTTAGCTACCCAGACACCTGGGTGAGGAAGCCAGACTGCCTGTACTTACCCTACAGTATGTGAATTATATCTCAATAAAGCTGTTTAAAATAAGATGTAAATATGATAGGTACTATGTGTACTTTCCCTAGTTTCTCCCAATGGTAATATCACACAAAATTCCAGTATCACAACCAGGATATTGATAGTGATACAGTATAGTCCTATTTCCACAAGGACTCTTCCTGCTGCCCTTCTGTATCCATTTCATCTTCCCTTCCAGCTCCACCTCCTCCTTAACCTCTGGAGACCACTAATCTGTTCTCCATTTCTATAATTTCCATTTCAAGAATGTTATACAAATGGAATTATTCAATATATAACCTTTGGGGTTGGCTTTTTTTGCACACAGAATAATTTGCTTAAGATTCTTCCAAGTTGTTTCATGTATCAATACTTTGTTCTTTTCCATTGCTGAGTAGTATTCCATGGTATGGATGTGTGACAGTTTAACCATTTATTTGTCAAAAGACATCATTGGGGTTGTTTCCAGCTTTTGGCTGTCACAAATAAAACTGCTGCAAACACTCTGTGCAGGTTTTTATGTGACCTAAGTTTTCATTTCTCTGGGATAAATACCCAATAGTGCAATTCCTGAGTCATATGGCTTAGCATATTTACTTTCTTAAAGAAATAGCCGAACTATTTTCCAGACTGTTCCTGTACCATTTACTTTCCCACCAACAGTATATGCATCAAGTTTCCCCACATTCTTGGCAGTATTTGATGTTGTCACTATTTTTTATTTCAGTCATTGTGATAAGTGTGGTGATGTCACATTGTAGGTTTAATTCTTACTTTCCTAATGGAAATGATATTGACCATCTTTTCATGTGCTTGCCATTTGTATGTTTTGCATTGAAATGTCTGTTCATGTCTTTTGCCCATTTTCTAATTGGATTTTTTATTATGAAGTTTGAGAACTCTTTACATATCGTAGATATTAGTCTCCTATTGCAAATGTGGTCTGTAAACATTTTCTCATAGTCTAACTTGTCTTTCATTTGTCAATAGTGTATTTCACAAAGCAGCTGTTAATTTTGACCAAGCCCAGTTTATCCATTTTATTTTTCTGTCTACGGATCATGCTTTTGGTATTAACTCTAAGAACTTTGTGTAGCCTTGTTAGATCCCAAAGATTTTATCCTATGTGTTTTCTAAAATATCTATAGTTTCACATTTAACATTTCAGTTCATGACCCATTTTGAGTTCATTTTTTATGAGGTGTGAGGTTCATTTTGGTGGGGGGGGCGGATGCTCACCCATGTCAACAGCATTTCTTGAAAAAGCTCTTCCCTCCATTGTTTTTGCACCTTTTTCAAAAATAAGCTGGGGATATTTGTGTACTCATTTGTGTACCTATTTATAGGTTTTCTGTTCTGTTCCATTGGTCTATGGCTATCTCCCCACTAATATCACCCAGTCTAGATTATTGTAAGTCTTGAAATCTCATATACTAGTTACCTACTTTGTACTTTTTTTTCAAAATTGCTTTAGCTATCCAGTTTCTTTGCCTTTCCATATAAATTTTACAATAATCTTGTCTATTCAAAAATCTTGTGACTTTTATTGGAATTGCATGGTAGCTGTATATCAATTTGATGGGAATTAACATTTTTACCATGTTTAATATACCAATCCATGAACACAGCACATTTGTGATTTTTTTCATCAGCATTGTGTAGTGTTTAGCATATAATCCTATATAAATTTTGCTAGATTCGCATATAATCCAGTATATATTTTGTTAGATTTGTACTTAGGTGGTTTTTTGAAGTGGTGGTAAAGGGTACTGTGTTTTTAACCTGGGTGCCTGTAAGATCATCGCGGTCACTGTCATCTACAGAAACACAGCTGAGTTTTACACATTGATCACAGTGATCTTGTGACCTGGCTGAACTCACTACTCCTAGCTGTTTCTCCCTCTCTTTTTTTGTAGATTTCCTGAGATTACCTATATAGTCAACTATCTTCAAACAAGAGCAGTTTTCCTTACCTCCATGTACTGGCTAGAATGTCCAGCACTATGTTGAATAAGAGTGGTAAGAATGGAGATCCTCACCTTGTTCCTGATCTTAGAGAGAAAGCATTCGCTCTTATACCATTAAATATTAAGTACTGGTGTTTTATAGATTTTTCAAAAACATTTTCATCATAAGTGAGTGCTGAATTTTGTCAAATGCTTTTTTTTGTGTCAATTGATAGTATAATTGCTGTTCACATGTTCAGCTTAATTACTAATGACAGAATAAAATAATGGCAAATAGATTACTTTTAAAAGTAATCATGAGGTGTAGTCTCCACACACTTTTAGTGTGATCATAAAATGGAATTGTGTGGGAAGCAAACGACCCTGGAAGTGGTGCCAGAATTGTGTGGTAGATAACTCCAAGACACTAGATAGAGCCCTTCTCTCTCTTCCCCTCCTTTTTGCCTCTGGGTCCTGCCTTCTCAATTGAAAATTGTCCACTTTTCTTCTGAAAATATAGCAGGATTATCTATCACAAAGGTGTCAAATATTAGAATCCCAATAATTGTCTCCTTTTAGTTAGTACATATGTGAGAGATTCATGTGAGTGCTTTCTTGTACATTCTCGATTAACACAGCAAAAGCATAATACAAATCAGCTGGATACTTGTTAAACAATGTCTTATCTCTAACCAAAAACAAATAGTTAAAACATAAACAACCCTAAAGACACTCCTACTCAAGCAAGGAATAAAATAAACTTGTCTGTAACCACCACTCATATCTCTGGAAGTCATAAGCAATACTATAAGAACAAGAAAGTAGCAAAGGTATTAGAAAAAGGAAGTGAAAAGGATTTGAAGGAGATGCCTTTTTTCCGTGCCCAGGAAACCCATTGAAACTTAACAGGGAAAGATATAAATATCACTATTTTTCTATGTAGCAATGCCCAAATATAAAATTAAAAATCATGTTCCACTTAGAGTAGCAGCATGTAAAATATAAAAAATATAAAATACATGAGAATTAAATTCATGATTGTGTAGGACCATTATGAAAAAATGCAAAAATTTACCGAGGAAAAGAAAAAATGTAATTTAAGCTGACCTTGTTTGTGAATTGGAAGAATCAATTTTGCAAAGACACAACTGCTTCCCAGATTTGAAAATTACTTAAGTGTAGTTCCAATCAAAATTTCCAGAGTAAAATACCCTTTTCAAGGGAAAAGGGGACAGGGGGATTGGGGAAGACCAATATACATGATCATAAAATTTGTCCAGATTAATAAATTTATGAAAATAGTCAAAATTTCTTTTAAAATAAAGAACAGTTATAATTAAATATTATGTTATAATTTATAAATTTCTACAATTAAGACATTGAAATGGCAGAGTTAAAGCATGAATTAATTTCATTTCTCCTAATCAAAAAAATTATTTATTTTTAGGAGAGGGGAAAGGAGGGAGAAGGAGAAGAGAGAAATATCAATCAGTTGCCTCTCATATATGCCCTGACCAGGGACTGAACCTGCAACCCGGACATGTGCCCTGACAGGGAATTGAACCAGTGCCCCTCACTTTATGGGACGATGCCCAACCATCTGAGCCACACCAGTCAGGGCTTTCCTAATTTTTTTCCCTAAAATAATTATAAAAAACATTAATAAGTCCACAAAACAGCAATAGAGGAGATTTGGGGGACACTATCACTAGTGAATTAATGTGCCTACTAGGAATGTCAGGGATTTTGAACGGTTATATAACACAAATAACCACCACTTGTTGGATGATTACTACATGCCAAATGCTGTGTTATGCATATAACATACATAACTTCATTTGATCCATACAACTTTAGAAGCTATTATCTCCATTAGACAATTGAAGAAACTCTGGGAAAGAAAATAGATGGAGTAGTAACTGATTTCACAGGGCATAAGAAGCAAACCAGTTTGCCCCAGAAAACCCAGGAGTGACTCAGAACTGACAGCTGGTACAATGAATGATGGAGATAAGGTTATGCATAACAGAGGTTGACAGATTGCATGTAGTAACTGGAAATTCCTTGTCTTACACATCTCCACATACTACTCACAAGACTTTCTCTGCATTAAATTAAAAGGAGATATCCAGGGCCTAGGACACTGGATTTTAGTTGTGGGCAAGAGTGAGAGCTAAAAAAAAAGAATTCATGGTGCCTCTTTTTGGAAGATTGTTACTTCCAGCCCCATTTTGCAGGAGAACCAAGATCACTTCTGGTGAGCAATTTGGCACCAAACAAAACTTAGTATCAGACTGATATGTAGGATACCCCCCAAAAAACAGATGGCCACCTACATACACAGTGACTCACAAGTGAAGCTCCCCAGGCAATAGATTAAACATAAAAGGTCATGCAAGGATAAAACAGAAGACCATGGAGAGGAAAGAAAATTTTCCTGGAGAGGAAAGATAACAAGAAAAAGGGATTTTGGTGAAAAAAATAATGCCCAGAAAACAATATTTTAAAACAATTTTTCCCCCAGAGGAAAAAAATAACTAAAATAACTACAAAATAACCAAAGGGTATCCAGAAGTAAGCATAAGATTTTAATGAAAAGGAAACAATCAAAGAACAAGAAACAGATCCTGTAAATTAGAATTCTGACAGTTGAAAATAAAATTTAATAGATGGCTGCAAGTTATATAGCCAAAAACCTCTCAAAAACAGAAAAAAAAGGAAAGAAGTCCAGAGACTTAAAAAAAAAAATAGAGAAAAGGTAGGAGACAAGAGATTCGGCACATGATCACTGAATTCCCCAGATAACTGGAATTCCAGGAGATAAAATGAATGGTAGGGAGAAGAATGTTATATAGACATTATGTAAAAAGTAACAAAAGAAATTTTCCCAGAATTGAAGGATGCAATTATCCAGACTGAAAGGGTCCGTCATGTACCCAGCACAATGAATAAACACAATAAACAACAGACACGTTTTTATCTAATTCTAGTATATCAGAGAAAAGAAGATTAAAAGAGCCTAGGGGAGTATGAGGAGTATGAATAAAAGAATGAGGATCAGAGTTGCCTTAGGCTTCTGAAGAGCAACACTGGATATAACTCCCTGGTATGAACAAACTGGTGACATTCTTTTTCTTCTCTTCTAAGAAAGTATTTTAAAAAAATACTGCCCCACTTTTTCAGCAAGTAGGTGATAGACAAAAGCAGCAGAACCCAAAAGAATTAAATTAAAATTAAACAGAAAATGCTGAGAATGTCAAGGTGCCTCATGAGTGGCAGATCTCAGACAATACCAACAGAAGTATACAGAAGATTAAAACTATGAACAATAAAATGGCAATAAATACCTACCTATCAACAATTGAATCTAAAAAAACAAACTAAGCAAACAAGAAGAACAGAGACAGAGTCACTGATAGGGAGAGCATTTTGATGGTTACCAGATGGGAGAGGGATGTGGGGGAAAGGGTAAAGAGGTGAGGGGATTAAGAAGTACAAACAGGTAGTTACATAATAGCCATGGGGATGTAAAATACAGTATAGGAATGGGAGTAGCCAAAGAATTTAAACACATGACCCCTGGGCATGAACAATGGTGTGGGGATTGGGAGAGTGGGGGTGTTGGGTGGAAGGACTCGAAGAGGGAAAAAAGACAGGACAACCGTAAGAGCATAATCAATTAAATATAATGTAAAAAAAAGAAGTATAAACCTTTTTCCTTTCCTTGGAGTTTCAAATTCATATCATTCATATCATATTGAGGAGAAAACTACCATTTTCTCTTTATTATGTATTTAGCTAGCCATTTCTGTTGTAGCAAGAAAATCTTGAACTAGTGTTACCAGTACATACAGTAAGTTTTGTAGAACCCTTCCACAATTCAATGAACTAAGTACACATGATCGCCAAATTCATTGCCTTAATTCTTCCACAGTCCCATAAGCTGATGTTGATTCATAGCATTTGCACTCATATAGTGGACACTTAACAACTATAACCATGACACCTGTCAAAAACTATTTTAGAAAACTTAGCACAAATATTTTTAAACTGTATCATACCATCTTAGAACAAAGAAATAAGGGAAACATTAGGCTCACTTAAAAATTCCAATGAAATGTGACTTTTGACCTAACTTTGCTGGGATGCCATGTATTGTGAAAGAAATAATTTTTTCTCATCTTGCTGAAACTATTCTGACAATGTAAAAGATTAAATAATCTTTGATTATTTAAAGAATTGGATAACGTTTGATTTTTTATGGCCATGAATCAATGTTATTGCTTGCATAAATTTAAGTCCTATGACACAAAATGTATTCCAAGTATTACTTGGGTTGTGTCTCTTATACTACATAACTCATCTAAATCTAAAGAAAAGTGGTTGCAATTCATCAGATTTTAAATAAATTAATCTTTAACATTCTTAGGTCCTATATTCTATAAGCAACATTTGGTGACTTAACTAAAAACTTCACACTTTTTAAAAATAAAACATGTTTAGGCTTTAAGTCATAATTTTCTAATAATTTCTATAACTGAAATAACTTATTTTACTGTCTATCCATCTAAAACTTGTTCTTTCTCATGAAATCAGAATCCAAGCTGTTTTATATCTGGCTAAACTTATAGGCTTGATCCTTTTAAAAATTGTTTAAAATTCTTGTTAGACATTTAATTGTGATTTCAGGCAACTCAATTTCAATTGTTTTTTGACTTTTAATAGACAACCGTATTAATTCATTCATTAAGCATTTACTGAAACTGTCTCAATATTGTCCACTTCACAGTCTCTAACTGGTTAAATAACAGCTTGTTCTCTGCTACAGCAAATTGGAATTGTCACTCAGTATGAAGTATGCAACATACCTTCATCTAGTTATTTTGTTTACTGTTCCAGTTGTAGTACTAGTTCTGAAACCGAGAAAGACACCGGCGTTTGGGCTGCCTGTCACTCTGAAACCCAATAAGCAATGACAGCGAATGAATCTTTATGGGCATTTTATTCAAATGGCCAGCGATCTGAGAAGACAGCAGGTTCACACCCTAACAGACAACCTTGTCTTTTCTTTCCAGGCCAGACTTTTTATACCAGGGAATAAGCAAGGTGCGATGAGGGTTTTGAGATTCAGGGAGGATTAGGTGATAGAAGCTGCAACATTCCTGTCCTGGGCCTTAAACTGTTCCCAGGGGCGGTGGTCATCTGTCTTTCCCTGGAACACAAAGGCCCGGATGCCTCCAGTTGTCCCCAGGTGGTGATCTTCTATCAGCGCCCCAGGAGGTCAGCCGGAACTAAGAGCCAGGAAGGGCCTTGTCTGTATTTTCTGAAAGGAAAGCTTTAACATACACAGAACTTGCTAGACTTATAACTTTTTACCTTAAACTTAAATTTTCCAAGTCTTGAGTCCCCTATCAGTTCCTGTATCTCCAGTTCGTTATTTTTCAGTATGCTTTCATTTCAAACTTTAAAATTTGTTCAAATTCATATCTGATATAGAAAGATAATTTAATTATGCTTATTGCAATTACTAAGTGCAATTTACATAATTATCACCATAAATCCTATTGTGTGTATAAAATATTTAGATAAACATACTAAGTTTACATTGCTTTATAGAAAAAACTAATTTGCAGTGAATTCATCTGTGTACACCAACTCAGTCAGTAATGTTTTTCTGTAATACTAGACATGGCACATGAGTTTGACAGGCACACTACAGCTATCACATTTTAGACAAGGTAACAAAGTGAAACATTTGTAAAAAACAAAAAAGTCTGAGTCAAAAAATATTTTTCACTGCGTTCATTTTTATTTCTTAATAAATAAATAATTTACTTTCTTAGTCCTACTGAATTGAGGTGCTTAGTAGCCACCTGTAGCTCATGGTTACTGTGTTAGCACAGATACGGAAGTGAGAAAGACAAGAGCCAAAGGCTTACAGTTTTTATTCCATTTCTCTTTCATTTGATATAGCTTCTAGAACTTCAAATTCATCTAGGTTGTGCTATTCTTTCGCATCCTAACTAAAAGTAAAACAAAGCAAAAGTGGAAATGGTTGGATTTTCTGTACAGAACTCTTCGGAACGTATATTGTGGACCACTCTAGCAGACGTTGGCCAATCTCCAAAAACCTATAGCTCCTAAAAAACAATGATCATCAGCTTTATCTCTTTGGTAAATGCCTTTTAAACAGCATCATGCTGATAGAAGTTTAACATTTGGCTTTCAAAAAGTTTATATGAGAATGTATAGCATACAATTTACATATGATAAAGCATATAGTAGGTCCCATACAGCCAGCTAATTCTCATAGAAGGCTTTTGTTGATTTTTTGCCAAACACTTGTATCTGCAGTCCATCTATGGTTGCAATTTGACCAGGATTTTACAAATGGAGCTGCATCCCAATCTTCTCTTTCCCCAATAAATTTATTGTCATTAAATCATAATATGTGACCTATTGTCATAATTGTCATAATATGTGACCTATTGTTAAACTATTTCTCACTCTTGTACAAATTATGTTCATTAAACTGAAACCGATTTCAGCTTCAGCACTATTGATTGTAACAGTGCTATCTTTTTAGCTTTTTGTATAGTTGCAAGAACTGAAACATTGTTCAATTTTATATTATTCTTTACAAATTCCTAAAAATCACTCAAATCAATTTTAAAATTTTACATAAATGAAATAATTTTTTCACTAGTAACCCATGTTGAAATTATTTCTTCATAAGGCCATGTAGAAGCTTCTAGCAAATCAAAATAATTAAAAATACTCTCATTATGGTTTCTGTCAGATAGAAGATATAAGTTCATGTGTTGAATTATATTTTTGAGTAACATTCCCAGGGAAAGCATTACACTTACTATTTTGTTAAATGGAGTATCTTTAAACTTATTTATCTTAATCAAAGCTTTGATTTGAGACTCATGATTTCTAGTACCAATTGTTAAATTTTCCAAAGCTCTTATGGTATGTTTAATTAATTCTTATGCTTTCTGAAATGTTGGTTGATCTTGACTGTGATGCAGTAGAAAGCAGTGAAAATTCTTCAGGAAGGTCAGTATTATAGCAACAACTTGCAAGAAATTAATGTTAGCCAATCTCATTGCCAAATCAGACTAAGAATGATAAAAATTCATGTATAATACAGGATGTGTACACCATACAGCAGTAGCAGCTTATAAACTTCACACTGCCCATCTTGGTCCCATACCAGGCCAAGTTTAAAAATTTCAATTTCGAGGTCTTTGGCTACAGGTTCTAAAAGCTTGTTTTGATTTTTATTAGACTGATGATAAATGGAATACGTTTTATCAAGAAATATTTTTAAAGGATTAACTTGATTTTGGATATCAAATCATCAAGTGACAATTGAAATCGATAGTTTAAACAGATCAGGAAACATTTCAGAAAACTTTTCTAATATCTTTGTAGCTACTCCAGATTTTCTTTCCAGCATTATGTTAGTACTATCAGAACAAAATGCAATTAAGTTTGCTTTCACATATTTATTAATAAAGCCACAATCATTTAAAGTACTCAATAGCGCATTGACAATACACTCTACTGTAGTTGACACCAATTCCTTTAAAGCAACAAATAACACAACTGGTGTGGGAGCTGACAGACATGTGCACTGGAGATAAATCAGTAGGTTGGCTTTTTTCAAAATTGTAGATGCCTCATCATTATGATACAGATTTTGGCATACTCTTCTTTTTTTTTTACTTTTTTTATTTTTTAATGTATTTTATTGATTATGCTATTACAGTTGTCCCATTACCTCCCCTTTATTCCCTTCCACCCTGAACACCCTCTCCCACCCACATTCCCCCCCTTTAGTTCATGTCCATGTGTCATAAGTTATTTAGCTTCTACATTTCTCCTTCTATTCTTGCCCTCCCCCTGTCTATTTTCTATCTACCTTCATTGCTACTTATTCTTCGTACCTCCCCCCCCTTCTCTCACCCTCCCTGTTGCTAACACTCTATGTGTTCTTCATTTCTGTGGTTCTATTCCTGTTCCAGTTGTTTGCTTAGTTTCTTCTTGTTTTTGTTTTAGGTGTGGTTGTTAATAAGTGTGAGTTTGCTGTCATTTTACTACACATGGTTTTTATCTTCTTTTCCTTAGGTAAGTCCCTTTAACATTTCATACAATAAAGGCTTGGTGATGATGAACTCCTTTAACTTGACCTTATCTGAGAAGCACTTTATCTGTCCTTCCATTCTAAATGAAAGCTTTGCTGGATAGAGCAATCTGGGATGTAGGTCC
>CM052541.1:114947208-114968960 GCA_028533065.1 Trachops cirrhosus | reverse complement strand
CTTTTCTGGTTGTATGTTTTTTCTTCCTTCTGGTCCACTCCATTGATGTGAGACCCAGCTTTCATTCCATCACTATTGGTTCCCTGTGCATTTTTCTTCATTAAACTTATTGTAGCCTTCATTTTTTCATCTAGTTTGTGACCAAAATCAACCAATTCTGTGAGCATCCTGATCACCACTGCTTTGAACTGTGCATCTGATAGGCTGGCCAATTCTGTGAGCATCCTGATCACCAGTGCTTTGAACTGTGCATCTGATAGGTTGGCTATCTCTTGGTTGCTTAAAAGGATGGGTTCTGGGGCTTCCAATTCTGTTTGAGCCATTTTTTTTCCTATGGTCTGGTCGTGCCTGTTTTGTATGAGGAGCAGAGCCTTTGGTGTTCACCAGTGCAGGGTACCCCAGTTGCTGGGCTGTGATGTTGTATGTGGGGGCGGGGTCCAAGAAGGAACAATGGCGCTTGCTCTGCTCTCCATAGGACCCCAGACCCCTCCCCCACTTTCTGCGAGCCAACTGGGCCCCTCTGGCACCAATTCCCATGTGGGTGGGTCTGTGCACCCAGCGGGACCTTCCTCCTCAGTCAGTACCCCAAAGCTCTATTTCCCGGTGCTGGGACCCTGAGTTGCGCACAGTGCCTTGCTTCCCAATGGCCGCCTCGCTAGGTCTGCTGGTCGCCAACCCCCGGCCGGGGTCTGCCAGCCACTGCCGCTTGTGCGCCCAGGGTCTGCCCCCTGCAGTCCTGTGTGCCATCCCAGTTGCTCTGCTCTCTGCTCTGCATCCCTCGCCCAGCCTGACTCCGCCCCTCCTACCAGTCTGGATGAACGTGTCTAATTTTAAATCCTTGGGTGTCCGACTTTCATACACTTCAATTTTCTGTCAGTTCTGATTGTTATTTTGTTTCTATATTGTTGTTGTCCCTATCTTGATTGTGCGAGGAGGCACGGTGCATCTACCTATGCCTCCATCTTGGCCGGAAGCCCCTGGCATACTCTTCTATAATATTCTTAAATATCTTCAGCTTAATTTCTTTTTTTTATTTTAAATTTTTATTTATTTATTTTTAGAAAGAGGGAAGGAAAGGAGAAAGAGAGGAAGAGAAACATCATGTGTGGTTGCCTCTCGTGTGGCCCCCACCAGGGACCTGGCCTGCAACCCAGGCATGTGCCATGACTGGAATCGAACTGGCGACCCTTCGGTTCACAGCCCGAGCTCAATCCAGTGAGCCACACCAACCAGGGCAGCTTAATTTCTTTTGAATTATGTTCTGTTATTCTTGTTGCACTGTAGCATGTATTTAAACAACTGACCTCTCCATTTTTTCGTATAATTCTATTTCCCCCTCAATATCAGATAAAGGCCTATTACATTTTACTAAACTGTAAACAGTACTGAAAACTTTTACAGCAGCATCAATATTTTTATTATTTTGTTTATGCACTGTACTAGAAATTGAGTCAGTTACTGATTCCTTTAACAAATCCTGTGGGGGAGCTTTTCCCACAGAGCCCCCTATCTGCCACAGATGAGTATAAGTCTACCAAGTCATGATCTGCTTGGGGAGGAACCATAGCCAATCTCTCAAAGGAGGACCAGGAGCCTGTTCCTCAATGGGATTTTATTAGGTTTAATTTGCATAGGAATACAGGTAAAGCTCATCAATCATTGTCAGGCAGTAAGGATCAAACAATAGATAACATTCAAAGAACTAGAAGGCCTTATTCTGAGTCAGGGTCAGATAGCTAAAGGGCCATAAAACTTTGGGGAAATAAACTCATTCTATGCTTGAACCCTTATTATTTAATTGAGAACATTCTTAGCAAAGCAGGTTTCAGAGGAGTTTATGCATTCTTTCTTAGGCCTGATCACCCTGGGAACCTGCCCTTTCCAGCACAGGACCGCACCTATCTCCAGCATTGTTTCAGGCTTAAGTCAGGCAGGGGAAGTAAGGCAGCCAAGAGATTAGGATACTTCTTGCAGACAGAATGAGGATTCATTTGACAGAGCCTATGTCAAAGCCTAGGGGTGAGGGTCCATCACCTCCTTTTTCTATAACCCCCCAAATCCTTCCCTGAGGGCCCGTTTGAGACCATGTCTGTCTTAGGTCATCCCTCCTTTGAGGAATCTTACGAGCCACTGGCTAACCAATCATCCGCCCAGGGCCAAGCAGGGGGAAGCGAAAGGGGCAGAGGTGGCACCCCATCCAGGAAGATCAGCTTTATCTCCTTAGTGGCTTATGGTCCCAAGGTCCTTTAATCAGCCTTAACCATGGGGGGGTTACAGCTTCTGAAACTAGGCAGGGCGGTTCCCAACAAAATCCTGAATTTTACTATGAGCTTTAGAAATATCATGTATGTTCTGTAATTTTTTTTCACAGAGAAGCTTGTCTAGTAATTTTATTACTGCCATTAGCAGTTAACTAAAAATACAATCCATTCATTCCTTGGATATATGTACATGCTTTTCTGCTTTTGGTCCCAAATATGGAACTGTTAAGCAATCCTTACATCCTAATTTACCTTCTTTTATTTCAAACCATTTGTACTGTGCAGTAAACACAAGTGCTTGTTTTTCATTTCAACAATCTGGAAGCTTAAGATTATCGATTTCTTCCTCTGAGGAACATGATGGCTTTTTTTTAATGACTGGTTTTTCAACATATAGGAAATTTGACTCCTTTGACAGGTAACCCACACTGATTTTTGATTCTGTTATCACTTACTGTGTCTGTTTTCACTTTCTTCACATTTAAAAAAACCCAAAAACTCACCCTGGCATTTTGGCATTTTAAGGAACAGAATCTGAAAAACAATTTTACATATGTAAGTTAAATTCATGATAACAATCTCATGGTTAATGTAAATACTTTTGTAAGTGATTTCTGTGTATAATTATTGAAATAAATATTAATCTAAAATACTTGCCTTGATTTTTAGTTCATACTTATAACATTGATATAACTTGCTACTTCTTGAAAAATCCACTATCAGTTTTTAAAATTCTATAGCCAATAATTATGCCACAAAATCTGTTTATCATCCAATTTAACAAGTAAGTTGCTCATATGATTTATAAACGAGTACAGTTCCAATGTACAGAGTGGTTGATATTTTCATTTACATTAATGAATAAGATGAAAGTGAAAAAATGAAGATATATATCAGAACTCTACTCATTCATCAATGACATTAGTATCTGTGTTGACTCAATGAAGAGTTTTCAAATATTGCAAGGAAATTGCCTCAATTTTTTGTATAACATAAAGTCTAGCAGTTAGAGACATAACACATTTTTAGGCTTAACATGCATTAACATTTTATTCACCACTTTCTTAAGTTTAAACAATCAACAATAAATCAAACAAACCCTGATTTGTAGTTTGCTGATTACCTTGGTGTAAATATTTCCATCATGCTACAGCAGCACACTGTTATATAGTATTTCTACCATACAGATACAATAGATGTAAATAACTTCAAATGTATAGATTTTAGGATATGATGAGCTTTGAGTATTGCCTAAGTGATCATTTATTCACTTTAAGTTTATATACTTTAATTTTTTTAAATATTTTATTTATTTATTTTTAGAGAGAGGGGAGGGGAAGGAGAAAGAGAGGGAGAGAAACATCAGTGTGTGTTTGCCTTTCGCATACCCCCTACTGGGGGCCCGACCTGGCCGGTAACCCAGGCATGTGCCCTGACTGGGAATTGAACTGGCAACTCTTTGGTTTGCAGGCCGGTGCTCAATCAACTAAGCCATACCAGCCAGAGCTATATACTTTAATTTTTAATAATGGCTATGTTTAACAATCAGCTCACAAATTTCCTGATTTAATCAGTTCTTGCAAGCCAGTTCAAGCCACCTCCAGCACTAATGTCATAACTGAAAAAACATAAATAAAATATACTCACATCAGTATGAAAGGTGTTAGGTTCTTCATCATCACCACAGAGCAGATCAATGTATTCAAGAACAGGTCTTGAAGGTCCTTCCTAAAAAGGAAGTGAGCAAATGTGCAAGTCATGAACACTGATTCAAAACAAACTTTCATTTACAACCAATGGGATTTTTGTTGTTGTTCTTGTTGTTGGAATTAGCAAGATATCCTGAGAAGAAAGACTTGAAAGTGGCACAGAATAATCAGAAACAAAAGCATCACAGAAAAAGATTTGGAATAGATGAGTATGTATTTAGAGCAAAACCCCAAAGAGTCTAAACCTACACAGAGGAATAAAGCCATGTGGATTCCTTTGGAAATGGGAAATAGTATAGGGGTAGTGTTAAGACACATATGTCATGGAATAATATTTTTTCCCATCATGGAATAATATTTTTTCCCTTGGATGGTTATCAATAATCTTTTAGATATCCAAGCTCAAAGTCATGGAGTTCTTTGATAGCTCTGCTTCACTGCACATTCTTATACAATCAAACATCAAACCCTAAATCTTCTCAGTCCTTTCATTACATGCATACTACCTCAAAATAGACCAGGCTGTAACTACTCCAGTCAAAAACCTAGATTTTATTCAATAGGCAAAGGAATCAATAAATAGTTTTGAGATGGGAACAATATTAGAGCCGATTCAAGAAGATTAGGAGAGTATGATATGTAGGAACACTAGTGACAAGATAATCAATCCCAAAAAACAATAATAAAGTGCTAAAATAGAGCAAGGACAAGTAGAACCATGAGGAAGTATATACCATCTGTACAGGGTCCAACAGAAGTAAGTCCTGCTTGAGTGCTGTTGGTAGGGTAATGATATGGGTGTAATAATTTATAGTTTTAATCTGAATATTTCACCTAAAATGTCATATGGTGTGCTTGAGTGTGATATTGTTATGTTACAGAATTGCATACTGATGATTTTGTAATAAAAGATTTTGAAATAAAAAGGGGGAGTTATTTGTGCTGGGCGCAGTATATTTCAATAAAATTTAAAGATAAGGGCTCTTTTTGTACTGCCAAGTTTTTATCATTCCTTTCTTTTATCATATCATGTTTAGTTTGAGGTTATATTTATGACAGAATGCAAAGAAGATGCTGTGCCACAATGTAAACTGAAGGCTGGAAAGTGAGATTTACATGAATAGACTAATAAATCCAAGCCAGAATACATTAAGTTGTAACATACTTCTTGGTAAAAGACATAATAGAACACACATGGCCCTGGCTGATGTGGCTCAGTGGATTGGGTGCTGGCCTGAGAACCAAGGGATGGCTGGATTGATTCCCAGTCAGGGCACGTGCGTGGGTTGCAGGCCAGGTCTCTTGCGGAGGCGGGGGGCTGTGTGAGAGACACCCACACATTGATGTTTCTCTCCTTCTCTTTCTCTCTCCCTTCCCCTCTCTGTAAAAATAAATGAATAAAATCTTTAAAAACAACAACACACACACCCAGAAATAAGGATATTTTGGTGGATCCCAGCATAAGATAGTGTAAAGAAGAAAGTAAATTCTGTCTCTGAATATATTTTAATGGAGAATTAAATAATCACTTTTTAATGTGGCACCATTTAAAAGCAATAGGAGTATTTTTACTAGGTTCTTTCTGGCACTGCAATTCCACATAGAGCATACAGGGTGGGTCAAAAATAGGTTTATTGTTGTGAGTATGCAAAACAGACTTTATTCTTGTAATGTTATTTATTAATTATTGTATTATTTTTCCACAGGAACAAGTGTAAACCTACTTTTGCCCCATCCTGTATAATTCACTTCTCCTCAGGGAGCTAGCAAATCTTCCATCCTCTATTTGGAAACAAAACTAAATGCATAAAGCTGGATGGACAAAACCCTGGATGCAAGAATACAAAAGATTCTCTATATTTAAAATAAAATTTAAATTAAGGCTTTTAAACCTCAGCTAAACACAAGCTGATATATTAACTAAGTCAGAACTTACAATATAATTATTTAGTCTTCAGAATATTAAACTTATACCTATTTATTTTTCACCCTTAATTTTGTAGATTCCTTCTGTGTTTCTCAAGGCACACAGATCATAAACATGTGTCACTCCTAATCATAGTTACACAAAACCCCACCAAGATCGGAGTGTCCCACATTTCTGTCAATATACCACACTCAAGGCACCAAAATTATTTTTCCTAAAGACACACAGAATCCTTTTTTCAAACGTTTTTCAGTACAAAAACAGACGCCATTGCTCTTCAATTTCCATAGCTACACCCTTTACTCCTCACCACAAGAAGGCAGTCAGCAACAAACCCTCTTGGTACCTCCAGATATATAAAAGTTTCAAGTGTCAAGAAAAGAGTATCATATATACTATTAATGGGGAAGAATGTCAAGGAAATGACCTTGTAAAGAATTTCTATACAACCCCTACTAGAATAATAAACAAAATTAACTACACTGCAATGTTTAGGGAGGAAATTTTTTGATTTAAAAAACAAGTGATTTATGAAGTTGCTCTAATCGTAAAGTGAGTAAAAAGCACACACAAAATTAAACATGCACTCATTTAAAAATATTATACAGTTTTAACAGGAAACCTCAAGTCATCAGAGAAATTATCCAAAGAATTGTTTGGGGTAGAAGTGATTTTAGCTAGCTAAATGATCACTTTAAACAGGGACTTTGTAATAATTTAAGTGTTGGGTGAAAATTATACCAAAATGTATCATTAACACCCTCTTAGATTTTCTAAAGCTGTGCTATACAAAGTGTGCTCAGAGAGTTATATGCCCTTGTGTTTGTGCCAAAATATAGATTCCTAGGCCTCACCTTCAAATTCTGATTCAGCACGTCAGGGGTGAGGTCCAGGAACCTGCGCGAATGCTGGAAAATGACTGTCCTACAGGGACCTTCACTATGAACATCAATTGTTGTACTATGCTGTAACATCATGACCTCAGGGATTAGTGAGACCTTCAAGCTATCTGCCTCTCCACATTATGAAGCTGCGTAATCCTCAGGTTTTGAGTTCTTACAACACCCCTGTTTTCTACATACTTCCTCATCATTAGCTGTCCCTTCTCCCTCCCTCACCTGTGTCTCATCTTAGAAGACACTCTTGCCCCATTTCAATACACAGTCCCAAGAGACCAGAACTTTGTGTAGACTGAGTATAAAACGGCTCTGCAGGAAGGCATGAGAAGAGTGATTAAGCTGCAACACGTACTTAACCAACAGTCCTTGTGATGGTTGCTGCGGCTGCTCAGAGCCTTCTTTTGGTCCATTTGCTAATCCTGTGCCATGCTCCACACTGCCTAGTACCTTAGACGTGCGAACATATTTGTTGGATGATGAACGAACGAACAGGTGGGGTGTAGTCTCGTAACCGCTTACCACGCAGGCTTTGACTCTGGGAAACACCCAAATATCGTTGCTACCTACACAAATAAACTGAATGTCATCTTCATTTTCATTCTTTGTGGACTCAGTTGCCTCAGGCCCAGCTGGAGGAACAGATTCTATTATCTACAAAAATAAGCCAAAACTCGCCAGACAGCGCAGGCCAGTTGCCGGCCGCTGGGGATTCCCGCGTCTGCTCAAGACCGAGGGGTGCAGGCTCACCACTGAAGAGCAGGCCTGTGGTTCCAGCCTTGGCACACACAACCCTTTGGGCTCGCCCGCGCACCACCGACCCCCGGTCTCCCATTTCTCCGACAGCCCGACTGACAGTACTGCCGCTCCGGCTGTCCCGGCAGTGGCCGCTGTCGCTGGCGTCCCCACCGCTGAGAGTCACCACCACAAGCTCCGCTTCCGCCCAGCACTGCTTTGCTCTGGGGTGACCAAGACCTGGGTGAGCGCCTAACCGCCGGCATCCAGGGGTGCAGAGCAACGTTCCCACGGTCCCCACCTTCCCACCCACCTGCACCGCGCAGGACGCTGGGAGTTGTGGTTCTCTGTGCTGAGAGGTCGCTTGAGGTGTGTGCGAAGACTGGAGTCCAGCTTGGCACTAGCGTTTCTCTAGGCTGTAATTCTACTAAAAAAGAATAATAGAAGAGCTTTTTCTTTTAATCTCTCTCTTATTTGTATAGGTAAATATTGGTATAGATCAGCGATTTTCAACTGGTGCGCAGCAAGAATTTCTAAAACGTACAATGCCTGACAGTCAGGGTTACTGATCTTTTTCCCTTTATATTGTCAAATAAAAAAATGACAATAGCCAATAGGACAATAGCCATTCAGTGTGAATGACTCAAAATTATTTGTATTTTTTGTCAGATTGGCAATATATATATAATTTTTGTCAGATTGGCAATATATATATAATTTTGCCAATCTGACAAAAATACATATAATATAAATATAATACATAAAAATACATATACATATAATTTTGGTGAGCTGCAGAGTGTTAGTAATTAGTTTATGTGTGTCATGAGATGAAAAAGGTTGAAATTGCTGATCTAGATATTAGATTAATAATGTTAAAATGCTTTTTCTTGGTTTGCTCAGACATTGCCTTACCAAAATAGTGGCCAGGCTTTTTTATCCAACATTCACAAATAACTGTGAACAGATAAAGTGGAAAGCAAATGCTAACTGAGCATTCTTTTGAAACATTTTCTACTTGCCCTATCAGTTTAAGGTCATTTGTAGTCTCACAAATCTGTAGTCCTACCAAATCACCTTAATGATTTTGAGCCAAGCCTACGATGAGTGAGGTCATACAACAAAGGAATAGTTTTATTAGAAAATTTTAAGGAAGGGTAAAGGTAGGTGAAATTTAAGGGAAACAGTATTTGGGTAGGTTCCAAACTAATTAAGGCTGCATGAGTTCAAATCAGGTTTGGACCGCAATGTGGACCTAGGGTCCTTTTAAATTTGAGGCTAGAAAGTAACATAGATTCTAAATGTTGCACCTACAAATTCCTTAGCTGTAGCTGCGAACTGGGTTTGGAATATGAAGGTGATTCTCTGTGCCAAAATGACTAGTCAAAGGAGAGATATTTCACTATTACTGATACATTTTTGAACAATAAAGTATCTGATACTTTATGACTTCAGAGAACAAAGTTTCATATTGTGTATGACAGCAGTAGTCCCCAAAGTTACCTTGACTCTACAGTATTTTGGGGGGAGTAATATATTGTGTTAATTTTTCAGCTGACTTTATTCCTGTCTGTTATTTGAGCCCAGCAGATATTTACCTTTTCAGAGGCTGTTTTTTGCTGGTCTAAATGAAAATGTGGCATGTGATTGATTACTTATGTTAAATGGAGTTCCTTTATTGGTTTGAGGAAATCTCCTTTGAGTCCTAATTTTCTAAGCAGTGTGTGTGTGTGTGTGTGTGTGTGTGTGTGTGTGTGTGTGTGTGTTTAAACAGAAATATACATTAGGCTCTCTGGCTGACTCCTAAAGGGACAGGCAGGTGGAGTATGGGGCAAAGTATCAGACACACTACAAACCCACTGCCTGGCACAGGGATACACAACCCCTGCTTCTGGGGCTCACATGAAGCTCCAGGAAAAACCTCAGTTTGGAAATAGGTTTCCAGCAGCTGGCAAAGAAGCTTTACCCCCACACTCTAGCATTGAAGTGAAGCTAAGAATTCTGCTTATGGGCCTGAGTAGAAACAGAAAGTGGTCTATTGGGAAAGATGGTTTTCACAAAACATCTCCCAACAAAACACTGTTCTCGGCACTATTAAGACATGCAGGGAAGATGTATCCAACTGCTCCTTTAGTTGTCAGGTTTGGGACTTCCCAGGATATAATGACTTTTTTGATTCCACATTTGACTATGACATGATCTTTGGGGGAACAGGAACACTGATATGTTACTGAATACCAGGATGATTATTACATGGAAGGTCTGACCAGCCTCTGCCTCACAGCGACCAGGGCTTACAAAGTGAACATCAACAGCAACCTTCAGGTGCGTATTCATAAAGTCGATGATCTGTTTGATGACCACAAAATGGAAACCCAAAGAGATAGTCAACAGAGAGCAAACAATGACCTTGCAGATGCTGAATTAGAAAAGAAAATCTCCTTAGCTTTTACCTGACAAGAATGTATAATCATCCAATATTTGAAGCTTTTAGCAAATGGTTCAGATATTGATTACCCATCTCCCAACCCAGGAGAATTTGCCGAACTTCTTTATGTCAAATTTTGGAATTGAAATGGCATTTCTGTTTGCGGTCAGTAAAATTTATGTTGTAACTGATAGTACCCCAGTAGATGCAAACCTATGAGCTCTGTTGACATCTCTTGCATTCATAGTCTCAAAGAACGTGGAGCAGGAACCCCCTACAAAGAATCAACAGCCATTATGAAGCTGATTATTACAACAGGCCTTTATTTAAAAGAAGTGACAGTGTTTCTTGCCCTGGCTGGTGTGGCTCAGTGAGCCGAGGGACTGCCTGAGAACTGAAAACTCACTGGTTCAATTCTGGTCAGGGCACCTGACTACGTTGTGGGCCAGGTCCCTGACTAGGGCTGTGCAAGAGGCAACTGATCAATATTTTTATCTCACACATTGATGTTTCTCTCCCTCTCTTCCTCCCTCCCTTACCCTCTCTCTAAAAATAAATAAATACAAGGGGGACCCCTCCAAAATGGAATTATCTTCTAGAGGGCAGGCCCCTTGTAGTAAGGCATCCATCCCTCACTAGGTGAGTGTTCCAGGAACCCACCTGTATCAGTGTACCAGCTGGCACTGTTGTGAGAGGCTACATTTGGCTTCACTGAATTTTGTAAAAAGACTCATTTAGTGCATTTGCCCATTTCATGATGGGTGATTTATGAGTGCACCTTGCCCAAACCATGCTGAGTGTTCAGTAGTTTTTGACCAAAAATGGCATGACCCCCATACCCCACCCTCCCCATTCACCCAATCTCTTGCCTAGCAACTTTTTTGTTTGTTTCCCCAATGAAAAAAGTCATCGAAAGGCAACATTTTGCTGACGTGGAAGAGGTGAGACAAAAGATGGCAGAAGCACTAAAAGGCACCAAAATCAACTACTTGAAAAACTATTGAGCAGTGGAAAAATGTCTTGATAGGTGTATTGCATCAAATGGAGAGAACTTTGAAGGTGCCTGAAGTTTTAACATATAAGAATAAATACACAATTTTTGTAAATAAATTCCTTTTTTGGCTCCCCCCTCATAAAATCTTGACAGAAATCTTTAAAAATATATATAAAAATAAAAGAAGTGACAATATTTCTGACTCTTGTTTGCTTTGTCAGAAGAGAAAGTTTTGAAAGAAAAGGCTTTATTGATTATAATTTTCATTGCTTCTGGAAGACCATCATGAAGTTTTGAGGTGAGAATGAAAGTGGTAAAATCTCCAAAAAAACAGGAGCCATCTCTAACCGGACTGCTGCAGGTGAGATTTGTGGAACATCTTTTGAAATCAGATCTTTTTTGATGAGGCCGATGAGGTGTTCTACTAAAGAACGAGGAAGAAGGACCTTGGAACCCTTTTTGACTTCCTGTTTACTTGAACGATAATTATTGAGAAGGTTTTGAAATCAGTTATAATTGTGGCTTTGTCTATTTGTCCTTATCTATTTCTATTAGCTTTTGTTTCATATGTCCTAAAAGCTCTGTTACTTGGTACTTAATCTTTAGGAGTGTTCTGTGGATGAATTGTCCCTTTTACCATTATGAAATAGTCCTCTTTATCCCTGGTAATGTTTTTTGCTTTGAAATCTATCCTAAGCTTTAGGACCCTGAGTTCAGTAAATATTTTAATAATTCAGGTCTTGGGTTTCAGGGGAGCGCCTGAGGGTCGTCAGGCCAATCAGTCTTGCTTGTCCACAGCATTGACTGATACTCTCACCTACTGTGCACTACATTTCACACAGCGTGTTCTAGGAGAAACATGCAGGAGTTTGGGCTCTGGCCCGTGTGGCTCAGTTGGTTAGAGCGTCGTCCTGCAGCTGAAGGGTTGTGGGTTTGATTTCCTGTAGCATGCCTAGGTGGCTGGTTTGATCCAGGTCAGGGCCCAGGCATGGGCGATGCCCTGTCCAGAGGTGTACAGACCCCAGTCAGGGCACATATTGTAGGCAACCCATCAGTGCTTCTCTCTCACTGAGGTCTCCCTCTCCTTTCTTCTCTCCCTTCCTCTCTGTCTAAAAAAGCAATGAAAAAAAAGTCCTTAGGTGAAGATAATTTTTTTTTAATATTTAAAAAATGCAGGAGTTTGGGCAATCTTCTGCTGTTTCATAGTTAGACAAGAATGGCAGGCTTAATAGCCAGTTTAACATACAGATCTTCTAGTAAGTTTGGGAAAAGCAGTGTCTGAGCATTTAACTTCTCCTGGATTAATGTCCACATCTGTAAAATGAGGAAATATACCCCATAATCTCGTCTGGCTTTTAACAACATAAGTTAACAAGGAAAGACATGAACAGATTTTTTTATAAGAGAAGTAATACAAATGCCCCATTAAACACCCTTTAATAGGGAAGTGCAAACTAGTAAATAATGAGATAGCTACCAGTCACCCCCCATTATATTAAGAGACCAAGAGAGAAATAAAATGAACTTGCCTACTATCACTACTATTATTTAACTTGTTTTGGAAATTGTAAGCAATGCAATGAAACAAGAGAAAGTAGCAAAAAAAATTTTTAAGGGAGACAAAACTATCATTATTTGAAGAATATCTTTTGGCTAGAAAAAACAAAAGGAAAAAAGAAAAGAGTAAGGTAGATGCTTAAAATATACAGTAAACTATTTACATGCTTTAAAAAAGTCAAACACTAATTTTTCTATGTAGCAATGATCAATTACATAGCAACAATAAAAATAAAATCTCTAGGTATTAAAATAAAAAAAAATGTGCAGGAGTTATATAAAAAAGGTAATTGTTTACTGGGGAATGAAAAAACCATAATATAACCCTGACCTTGTTGCTATAGCAGCAACAGTGGCTGCAACTCTCTAATGAGAACATGCAGTAGCCCTACTTATATTTTCCTTACCTAAAAGATCAAATAAAGCAACAAGGAGAAATAAAATAACAACAAAACACCCTACCCTATTTTTAGCAAAATAAGCAACTGATAGAATCAGCAGAATCCAAAGACTTTCAAAAGTAGCTAAAAGAAGTTAAATTGGGAAAAAATACAAGGAGAATGTCAAGGTACCTCATGAGTGGCAAACATCAGATGGTACCAGCAGAAGTATACATCCCGAAGTGGAAAAACTCATCCAGAAGTGCAAAATCTATAACCTATAAATCTAGCAGCTGAGGGGGCGGTAAGCTTCTGCAGGAGTCGCAGGGTTGGGATGCAGAGAAAAGACGCAGAGAGTACCTCGAGGACTCCCAGCCGCAGATCTCAGAAAGATCCTGCGAAAACATGGTCCCTGCAGGTGAAAGGCTCATCTGGAAGTGCTGGGACTCTATCCTCTGCTGCTGCTGCTGCTGCTGCCGCTGTGAGGGACCTGGGGATGCAGGGTTGGTGACAGAAATCCTTCCAGACTTAGCCTGGGTCAGAGAAAGGAGGCGGCAGAGCTACACTAAAAATGTCTCAAGAGTAGCCATGCCGGCCTGAATCAGTGGTCTGTATGACAGAAAAGAGGTCCTTGGGAAGGTTTGAAGGCTGAAAAGGAACTCTGGCCCCTCCCACCATCCATGAGCCCCTGTGCAAATAGCTGGACCAGGAAAAAATCGTGTCATTAAAAAAAATGAGTTCCTCCAGGCGCTGCAGTGGAGCCCAGTCTGGGTGCCCAACGTCCTTCGCTGCGGTGGGACCCTGAGCCATCTGCGAACTCCTGATTGTTGCCCCGGTTTCTTTAAGAGCTGTTCTTAGCATTAGGCTGGGCCGGAAAAGGACAAATCTGTCCTTTTTCTGCAGACGGGGAAAGGAGGGAATGTTTCAGCTTGGAAAACCTTCAGCGAAAACGAAGGAACGCCTGAAAATCGAGGAGAGATGGAAAACAAAGACCAGCCTTAGAATGCTGGAAAGTCAGAAGTAGCGCATACTCTGGAAGATAAGTTAAAGTTAGAAAATGAGGGAAAGAGAGAAATCAAGAGAAAGACAGAACCTGAGGAAGTACTGGAGGAGAGGAAAAAGCCACAGAAGGAGGGAAAGTCAAAAGAAGAGGGACAGCCAGTAATAGAGGGAAAGTTGGAGAGCCAGGGAAAAGCAGCCCATGAGGGAAAAACCAAAAGAAGGAAAACCAGCCATAGGACCCAGGGCTGCAGGAAAGCGCCCGGCCGGGGATGACGTACCAGGAAAGCCAACGGAAAAACCGAAGAGGGGCTGTCTCAGTGCCTCCAGGAATACTAAGAGGCTGTATACCACATGCATTTGAGCCATGAGGAGATGATAAGAGAATTTGATGAGATGGCTAGGGCAGAGGATGAGATGAGGAAAACTAGACAGAAATTGGAGGAGGGGGGGTTCTGTGGATGCAGAAAAGTTCACAGGACCCTCTCACCAGAAGGGCCCAAGGGAACTCAGGGGTGGCGGTAGGGCCCCACAAAAGGGCTTTGAAGGCCCTTTGAGTAGTGCCCCCCGCAGGCATTTGCCAGCTCAGGGCTTCATGCGAATACTGTGCTCCAGGTGTCACTCACATTACCCAGCTGCAGCCCTCAGTGTTTCAGTAACAGATTTTCATCTTTGCATAGGAAAATGTTTATGGTGCATTGCAAAGTTAAAAGAAAAAAACAATTTGTAGAACCATAAAAAAAAAATGTGTCCAGGAAAGGTTATGGTCCAGGATCTGTACAAGATTTTGTTTTTTTAAAAGTGAAGAAAAGCTGCAAAATTAATGATGCATGAAAAATGTTCACAAGGAAAATGTTATAGAACAAATGAAAATGCTGACCATACACTGGGGTGAAAAATCATAACAAACTATGACATTGCATGTGTAGGAAGACCTCAGGACGGACATGCAGAACTCATATGTTAGTAAAATGCTCTTTGATGCTTTGCTGTAGTTACTGTACATTTAGATATGCTTTGCCCTTCAGAGAATATAAAAATAGTCCTTTCATCTTAGTCCCATTTTTACTTTTTATTAAGCTGTAATTCTTCATGAAATACGCTTTAAAGTAGTTTAACTTAATTTTCACTCACCAGTTGTTTTCATATCATTTATTGAATAAACATCCTTTTCCCCAGTTATTAACGGTTCTACTTTAATCATATTCTAAATTCTTATATATGTGAATACATAACATGTACATTACCCATATATGGCTGTCAATTGCTTTCTCGGTACTCTATTCAGTTTCAATAGTTTTCTTAACTTGTAATTAATTTAGAACCAATATATGAAGCTGAATTAAAAACAATACATACATTCTATTATTGATAAAAATATCAGCATATTTCAAAAAACTTTCTAAAAATTTTTATTGATTGATATTAGAAAGGAAGGAAGAGAGAGAGAGAAACATCAATATTTTTGTTCCACTTGTTGATACATTTATTAGCTGATTCTTGAATGTGCCCTCACTGGGGATCAAACCCATGACCTTGATGTATTGGGATAATGCTCTGACCAGCTGATCTACCTGGCCAGGGCTATCCAAAAACACTTTAAGGAACAACCATAGACGTTTCATTTGAATAATACAGTTGTGTTTTGCAAAGTAAATTTTATTTACATTGAGTAGGCAAAACTTTATTACAGTTTTTTTTTTCTTAAGGAAATAACATGTATAATATTAAGCACCCTGGACATTGTGTATATATCCTACATAGAATGAACATTTACTATGGGTATTGTGTGTATATTCTACATAGCAGAGCTCTTTAGAGGACATAGAGAATAGACATAGGACATGGGAATAGAAAAATGCAAGAGTCACATAGCCTTAATGTGTGGGTAAAGAAGCCATCAGCATAAAAAGGGATCCCCAACCCCAGATTCAATATATTAATAAAAACAAGCAAATACTTTTTATGCTTCCAATGGTATTTATTTATACTTAAGTAAAAGTAGCAAATGTTAACATAAGTTATTTCCTTAAGAATATTCATTTTGTACAACTACATTGTTATCAAGCAACATTTATGGAATGTTCCCTGGGTCCACAGTACTGAACTTTCTGTTATATGCATTCTCTTTACAAGTTTATACCTAACTCCGTGCACCAAAGAAGCGTGGTGTGGCAATGCAGAGTTGTCATGTGTGACAACCTGACATTGAAGGAGAAGCTTCTTGATGAAGAATGTTTTAGCTTCATTCATTTACAAAATGGCATTTTTCTTTTTTGTGTGATTATCAACCCCATGTGATTTTGTTTAATTATTTTTTCTTCTGAAGTTATGGAAACAAACCAGTTAAAACGAAACAGTATAGCAATATAACCAAATATATAGAATATTACCTGTTATAAAGAATGTTTTAGATGATATTGATGTTTTACATTACATATGTGTAATTATACTTTGGGCAATAAAAAGAAGCATGTAAACATAAATTTTTTTCTGAAAGTTGATGCCCTGTTTTAACAATCATAAACGTTAAGTTTGGGGTTATTTCCTTTTTAGAAATACAGTGAAATAGTTTCATATTAAAATAAAAGGTCTAGCTGCTCTCATTTTTTATTTCTATTTTATACATTAAAAGTAACAGAATTATCCTGAATTTTATTGCTAAAACCCTATTGCTTGGTTAGATATGGTTACCAGGTTTTAGGATGGCTTTGCTGCTCTGCTGTTCACGAACACTGATCATTTCACCACACTATTCCACACGTGTGCTCATGCGAAAGATCTGAAAACTGAAACGGAGAGTGACTGGTAATGATACAGGTATAGCAGTTGACTATCGTGTTAGGTGAGCTGTATAGGAAGCATTTGGGAATTGAAAAATGCAAGAAATCATAATGCATGCTTATTTGACTGCTAAAAATTCTCTAGTTTGATGCATTGTGGGTATTTAGGGTGGAATCTACATGCAGCTTCTTCAGCAGGCTTGCTGCTCCATCGGAAGAGTCCATCGATGTTACAGATGTCTCACAGCCTGTCCCTGCAGTGTTTCTGTGCTCACTGCCAAGCAGGTGGCAGCTTCTCCAACAAAATCCAATGTTAGATTTAAAACTGGGGGGGCTTTATTTCAGATACCAGTAGTACCTATGAAAAGCAAATTTCAAAAAACAAAGCAAATTCATTTTAGAATTCTTATAGTATGTTAACAGTGGTATGAATTATTGTTGTGTCCCATACAAATTTTTGCTTAACAATACAGGTTGTTAATAAGAAGCATTATTATTGAGGTGATTATGGATTCTTTTATGCTGTATGCAGAGAATTTCAGTATAGATATCAGTTGAAATATTTAGCATACATTTTGATTCAAAATGACTTTCAAGAAACTTTTTAATAGGTAAAATTTCAAACACATGGAGTAAAATGAACCATTCCCACACGCCCATCAACCATCTTAAAAATTTATCAACAATTCTTTTTTCATTCTTCGATAACATTTATTGATTCTTAGATATCAGGCAACTTCCCCGATCTGCCTTACCTCTTTCAAAACTCAGGAAAACCAAACGAGCTAACCTGGTCAGAGGCAAAGTTACTATGAAGCAAATAACACTTACTTGCATTGGGACCTTGCAAGAAAGAGTCCCTATAATACCCTCACATATTTATATGTTTTTGTTAAATTTGTCAAAATTAGGCATTTCAGCCATAATCAGTTAAGATCATTGTCTCTCTCCATTATAACTGCCCCTCGTTTATAGTTTGTCCTCTAACTGTACCCACGGAGTGTCAGTGGGCATTTCTGAGATTTTGTTAAGGACTGGCTGGGATATATATTTTGGCTTTGCAATCTCGTTCATGTATAGTTACATTATTGCTGGTCATTCCAGTTTGCAATGTCTCTTAAGAATGCTATGAACATGGTCAATTCAAAGAATATTTAAGAGCACTTGCTCCATAGAAAACTTGAAATGCCCTGAAATCTTACAGCTCAGGTATCAAAGAAACTCAATAGAGTTTTCCTGCATTTGATAACAATCCTAAAAACCACATTTTTAATAAAGAGTTGAGAACTTAAAATAAACCTCTGTAAACTGTCTAAAAGGAAAAAAAAGCAATTTTCTATCAAGTATGCTAGAGGATAGTCTAAATTATTTTTCTATTCTTTTTATGGAAAAGGCTTTACAAAATTGTTCTCAAATGAAGAGGCAATTAACATGTATGTGATCCCCCAAAATAGAATAAAAGTATTGTAGAGATGTTAACAACAATATTATTAATTTCCTCTATGTAATGATATTTGAGAAATTTGTTAACTTTTAACCATTATGTAGTTTTCATGATTTATTTATTCAAAATTAATATATACAGTTGTAACAAATTGTTTATTCATCATTTTTGTGTTTCTTTTCTTAAAGAGAATTTCCACATTCTACACGCTGTAGGTTCCATAAATCCTGAATCCATTCCTGAGCTAGGTAAATTTAGAGAGCTCTAGTGACTTTCCAAAGGCTGTGCATTTATTAAGAGGTGGAGCAGGCTTCAAAACCAGATGTTCTGGCCCTAAAACATTTCATTTATGTGTCAGTTTGGCTAGGCTGTGGTACCATTGTTTGGTCAAACACCAGTCTAGATGAACTACAAACAACTACCTTTGGCTAGTCATGGAGGGTCCGGGTCCCACTGCTCAGTGGCTGGTGCAAGAGCAGCTTGCCCTCTGGGAGCAGAAACACTCCCACACTGCCTGGGAGCTGCTGGAGACATGGCATCACTGCCAGGAACAGCTGGGGCTGATGACCACCTACTTCATGGGAACTCTGAAAGCCAAGGGCACGCTTGGCTACCAGAATGCCACATCTTGTTTGGGCCCTGGGAGCTCATTTATGTGCAAACCAAGAGCTGCTTCCCTTCCTGGAAGGAGGGCACTGGGGACAGGGCCTGGAGGGCTTCTGCCCCCACCTGGACCTCTGCACCCAATTTGCTGCCAATGCAGAGAGGTCCTGGACCACTGTGCAGGAGCAAATGTTTCTGGAAGTTTGTACAGCTTCAGGAAGGCCACCCTGAGTTTGGAGGCCTTCAGCTCCAGGACTTGCTCATTCTGGCTCTTCAGAGGCTCCAAGACCATGAGAATCTTGTTGTTGCTTTGGCGGAAAACTCAAGTCCCAACTGCCCTGAGCACTGATAGCCCACATGGGCTTCTTGGTTAAAAAGTGAGACTACCCAAGAAGTCCTCACCCTTGGGCAGAAACAGAAGAATGACCAGCTCCTCCAGTGTGTCCAGGCTCTGCTCAGTGGACGTCAGGCAAAGGGGCTGACCTCAGGTTGCTGGTTCCTACACCAGGGCTGGCTGGTGCAGGAACCAGTGGGTGGTGCCTCCCCATAGGGATCCTCTCCTGAATGTCCTTCCTGTTCTCTGACTTGCTCCTCGTGGCCAAGTCTCAGCCTGCATTCCATCTGCTGCAGAGTGGCATCTTTGCCTGCCAGGCCCTCTACCCCAAAGCCCAATGTCCACTCCACAGAGTCTCTGGCCATGCAGGAGGCCCTTGTGGTGGACTGCTCAGCCTGTCCTTTTCCCAGGGCAGAAGCTAATGCTATGTCCATGGACCAGGAGGCGCTGTTGTGCTGGTAACACAGTCTGACCTTGTCCATCAGCAGCCAGAAGAGCTAGAAGAATCTTACAAATTCCAGAACCCAGGATACTTTAGGGATAGGACAGGGTCAGAGTACAAAGGAATCTTCTTTAGTACTATGAGAAACACAGAGCCCTTCATGATTTGAGAAGGGTGGTTTTGTGTTTGCCTGGAACTAATCCACACTGGCTTATCTGGCCAGCTCTTAAGAGTCAGGAACCAAGTCTTACGCAATTGAACCTGTACTGCACTGGCCCCTCTGGCAGACGTGAGATTTGGGACTGACATTCCATGCCGTGTCTATGGCCAGTTGTTTATCAAGGTTACCGCTTTGTAAATGTGGCCATTTTTATGTTGCATGTGGTTCTATAATTTATTTTCCCTGTGGATTTCAGTAATTTCTTTTTGTGAAGTCCCTCCCCACCCCCACCAAAAAAAGAAACATGAAAAACCGTATGCTAGTGTTGGCTCTCCGATAGTCACTAATTGTATGACCCTGTCAGTTCACTTTGCCACTTTAGGCTTTTGTTTCACTATGTCTAAAATAAGGAAAACATTTTAGACTAGGATTTTTCAACCTTGGCACAGTTGGTATTCTGGGCTGGGTAATTCTTTGTGGTCCCTATACACTGGAGAATGTATAGCAGCATCCCTGACTTTTGTCCACTAGATGTCAGTAGTATCACCCAATTGTAACAACCAAAAATAACTTCAGACATTTTCGAGTATCTCCCAGTTGAGAGGCAGCAGACAAAAGCCCTCCTACCCTGTTTTAGCAAAGCTATATAGATCATCTTTAACTTATAATATACACATATATAAAATCATGGTAGAGATTATATATACTGAGGCGGTGTTGGATATTTCTGGAGAAGGCTGTTTGACCACTTAGTGGGATGTTATAGAGGTGCTATTCTAATATTCTGTTATTCTTATAAATGCAATTTTCTTCAGCTCCTATAAGAGAGAAGCAAAAAAATGGAGAAAGGCCAGAAAGGGTGGCAACATCAAGCTCTTCGCAATGTGCAAGCTGCTGGCAACTTAAATGCATTGAAAAAAAGAATTTAAACGGAGCCACTTTAAAATGGAGTCAGAACTGCCATCCCCGAGGAATGACCTTTGCATATCTTATTTCGCAAATCCTTAGAATGTTAAACTGGGCAAAATAACCTTTGGACTGGGCCTAAAGCAGCATTGTGTCCCAAACAACTGTAAGTAAAGATAGAAAGAAAGTAGACATTATGACTATCAGACTAAAAATTAGAACCATTCTTTAGAATTCTTTTGATGCTTCACTGTGTTAGATTCTCTGAACAATAGAAATTCGTTCTATTCATGTAATTGTTTCCTTTCCCTTTTTCATAAATAATCCTTGTCTTCCCTTCTCATCAGAACACTATTTGGGCTTCTGCCTGAATCAGCGCTTTCCTAATAGCAATTCTTTTGGATCTCAGATAAATGCTTGTTGCCTCTCACTTTGGCCTAACAGCAGTCAGAGGAGTGAGAGAGAATAGATGAAAAAGGAGGAAGGATGGAATGTAGTACTAATCCTCAAAGAAATGAGTCTCAGCTGGGAAGTGGTTGTCCTGTCAGATGTAAATGACTAGTGGCAACCTGGAACTCAGTACTGGGTGGAGGGCACCGTCACCATAGAGCACATCAATGGGGGAACTAGGCTTTTTGAATGAATAAGAATTCATGTAAGTATATATGATTTTGCAACATATCACCTGCTAATAGTAATGCAAGGAAAAACATTTTTTCCAAATAATACTTCGGGGGGAAAGAGGCTGAACAGGAGTCATGGTTTGCCTAAAAAAGGGTAGTTACCTTTTGTTCTTTTTTCTTAATATATTTTATTGATTATGCTATTACAGTTGTCCTATTATCCCCCCTTCATTCCCCTCCACCCTGAACACCCTCTCCCACCCACATTCCCCACCTTTAGTTCATGTCCATGCGTCATAAGTTCTTTAGCTTCTACATTTCCCCTTCTATTCTTGCCCTCCCCGTCTATATTCTACCTACCATCTATGCTACTTATTCTTCGTACCTTCCCCGCTCTCTCCTCCTCCCACTCCCCTGTTGCTAACCCTCCATGGGATCTCCATTTCTGTGGTTCTGTTCCTGTTCCAGTTGTTTGCTTAGTTTCGTCTTGTTTTTGTTTTAGGTGTGGTTGTTCATAATTGTGAGTTTGCTATCATTTTACTACACATGTTTTTTATCTTCTTTTTCTTAG
>CM052541.1:114896654-114926934 GCA_028533065.1 Trachops cirrhosus | reverse complement strand
ACAAGTTGTCAGTGACCAGAGGGGAGAGGGGAGGGAATTTCAGGGGAGAAGGGAAGGGTTTACAGGAACAAATATAGAGGACACATGGACAAAACTAGGGGTGTTGGAAAGGGGAGGGAGGAGGGGAGGAATGGGTGGGTGGGCTGGAATGGGAATAAAGGATAGAAACTGTACTGAATAAACTAAAATAAAAAAAAAATTAGAAGATCAGTTTGCAAAAACAGAGTTTTTATAGAATCCCTAATGTACTAATATTCTCTCCTGTTGATGCTATTTAGTTAAAAGGCAAACCCTCAAGTTTCTTGACAAAAGGCAGAAAACTGTACTGGAACAACAATAAAAATAAAAATAAATAAGTAAAATAAAAAAAATTTTTTAAAAAGTTTCTTCACAAATAACTCATTCAAGACCAGACAGAATGGACATATTGGACCTCTTTTAGAATGACTACTTTGAGTAGATCTCAGGCCAGTGCTTTGTTATAACATCCATAAACAGACAATTCAGTGTTTATATTACCTGCCAATTAGCAAATTCAAAAGGAATGCTAATAATATGCTATTTACTAAACACTACTAGTTCCTCATAGTAAAATATTCACTAGGTAGTAATATGCCACCCCCCTTTTTTTTTTTTGCCAATAGGAAGCATTTCATTAACACCCTAGCTAGGTGAAGGGGCAAGTTTAATCATAACCACATCCATGAGTACAACTAGTATATGTGGCTGGATGAATAACAGAAGCGAATAGTTTTGAATCTCTTTTTGAGCACAGCTCATAGAAAAAAATACATTTTACATTTTGATTCAAAGCATACATGTCCACACACACAATAAACCTAAAAAAAAATTCATGAAACATACTCACCCTTACTATACATGATGTACTTTCTCAGTTCCTATTGTATCTACTGTATTTTACTTCATTTTTAAAAGTGCTGCTCAAAGCACATTAAATTGATTTCCCAACTCACTAATGGGTTATAACCCATTGTTTAAAAATAATGCTCTAAGCAACATCCAAATTTTAAAACCCAATATCTAAGAAGAGAAAGAAAAGTTAGTAACTAACAAAAGCAAATGAAGTTAATAAAAATATAAATTCTTAACACACATGGTTTACTTTAATAAATCAATGAAGCAATTAATTCAGGAATTCAAAAATGCAAAAGCCACCTCTAAAATTCTACAAAACAAAAGCCACCAAACTTCAGGTAACCAAATAAATATAACAATATAATTTAGTTGTCTCTTCTGACTTTGCATTAAATATAAATTATTATGAATTAAATAATATTATAAGTCAAGCATAGCACTACAATAAAACTTAAGTCCCCTTTCATAATTTTCCAGAGCTTTAGATTGCTTTCTATACATACCAGTTTTGGAATGTATAGACATGAAAGGTCTCCTGAAATACTCAGCTCAGAATATGAACTGGGGACTCTCTTCTAAATGGGTTCCAAAGTGTCAGGAAAATAGTGTCAATGTCATTCTTAATATTCAGTGGTTGTTTTAATGTTCTCTGTGAAATGGACTACTAGTTTCAGGCCAGCTCTAGCAAGGGGAACATGGGGAAGAAGTGTATCCCTACTATTATTTTTAATATATATATTTGAGGATGAGAAATCAAGATCAGAAAGGCTCTAAATGACTGGGTGCCTTCGACAGTACTGACAGCACCCTGAAACAAGTGCTTGGATGGCTTTCTTTTCAAAGTGTTCTTGACTACTGGACAGAAGTTACTAGGCTTTACTAATGTCCATTAAGGAGCAATTCAACTTACTCTTTTTATTCCCTTCATTTCCAAATGACGTCAAACACATTTTTAATTTCCAAGTTGTTCCACCAATATCTTGTTTAAAAAGACAATCAATGTACTTTAGGATGCTTCAACAAGGCTGCCAAACTATGACTGATTGGATGGGAGACTATGCAAGAGGCTAAGAAATGATAAGTGTGTTTGAGGGACTATAGACCTTAATCATTTTCAACTTTCCATGATTGGAAGGGAATGAAAAAAATCATTCTTCTCTGGCCAGAGTTTGTGGATGTAACTTTTCTGGAGCTAATCTAACTAATAAGCAGTGATATCAGGCACTGTCATGTATGTAACTGTTATCTAGGAAAGAAATTCATTTAGTATAGTCCCTATACTGCCCTATGCGACATCCTCAGATCCTTCCAATCCTGACTTCTTTACTTAATGAGAACAAAAATATAGCTAATTTTTACTGAGTGCTTACTATGTGTAAGGTACTGTTCTAAGCATTTAACCTGTAGTAACTTCTTTAATTCTCATAGGAAGAAATTATTATTCATAATTCACAGAAGAGGGAACTGGGGTTCCTAGTGGACCCAAGCAACCACTCCTAGTTGTTCACCCATAAACATGCTAAAGAAAGACTCCAGAGCCATAACTCAGAAACTAATCAACGAGTCAGCTTTGCAACAGATTCTATCAATTCCAGTACCTAGGTTTTTGCTTTCTCCACTTGACCAAGTGCTTAACAAGGCTCTCCTTGCCTAAGTCCCTTTTCCTTACAGTCTATCTGCCTTATAGTCCCTTTCCCTATAGACAGAGGTCTTGCTCACCAAGTTCTTCTCGGTGCTATAGTGCTGCTCAGACATGAGTGCTGGAGATCCTCTCTTTGCCCCTCTGGATCCCTTCTCCAGTCATCTCTATTCTGCTCCCTAATCTGGGAGGTCAACCTGTCTGGGTTCCTTTGCCCATTTTCCGACTTGCTTAAGCAGTGAGTGTCCAGGCAGGAGATTGGAAGGAGGGAGGTAGGGAGTTAGGGAGTCAGGGGAATGTATCCTCCTGGCTCCCTTTCCCTTTTGGTCTAGGGCTAGTAACACTTCCACCCCAAGGTACAGCACTATTCTTCATGGTTTCCCTATACTCAGCTGCAATGGTCTGAATATGCCTTCCCATACCACACCCCCGACTGCTAACCGCACCCTAACCGCCCACCCTGACTGCTCACCCTGACTCATGGGTTGAAATTCCAACCCTCAAAGGGGTAGTATTTAGGTGATGGGGCCTTTGGGAGGTGATTAAGCTCATGATGGGAAGAACTTCATGAATGGGATTTGTGCTCTGAGGCTCCAGAATCCTTCCACCCTTCTACCATTTGAAGGCAGCAGTCTGTAGCCTGGAAGAGGGCCTTCACTAGACCCTTAAACCCTGAACTTGGATTTCCAGCCTCCAGAACTGTGGACAATAAAGTTCTGATATTTACAAGCTACCCCATCTCTGGCATTTTGTTATAGTATCCCTAACATACTAAGACACTAGCCACACATGTTAGCTTCGTCATCCACTCCAGAGTCTCTCCGTTGCTTCTGACCTGGCTAGAGAGCCGGACACTAAATGACCCAGACTCTGTCCTGCCTGTAACTAGACAGTGTGACTGGCTTACTTTCTTCATTATGTGTCCAGGAAAAAGACTTCTATGGCAGAGAGGTAACAGCACAGAAATCAGGGGCTGGGAAAAATGGGAAATAATTTTCACATGCTTCCTGATGTCAGCTATCCCAGTAATTGTCTACGAAAAGCCTGTAGCCATGTGTGGGACCGACCACCCGAAAGTTTGCACAAGAAAGTGTACACAACACCTAGAGGGACTCTGGACAAGGTTTCCTACAGTTCTAGAGCCTCCAAAATCTTATTTAAGAAACACCAGTTTTTGTGAACACGAGTCCTTGTTACTGCCTTTCCCCCCGGCCCCCTGATGTTTACATGGTAAATATTAAAAGATATTCACACCTTTTCCCCATTTATCAGAAACACAAATACAGAGTTAAGCCTAAACAATAGTAATCGATTAAAAGTTCTATTTTAGGAAAACTGTAAGTCATGCAAATATCTTCTACTTCACATTTTTTTATTAATGTAGAAACTTCTATTCACATTAAAAGCTGAGAGCAAGATGAGATCATCATGCTTTTTGCTTTAATCATATTCTAAACCATTAATGTTTCAGACCAATTTTAAAGATTCATAAAATGTAATAATTTTGATGTAACAATCAATCCCTACGCATAAAAATCAGGATTGGTCTAATTTTCAAACATTAATTTATCTTACAATTAAACATGAAAGGACAAGCTAATTTCTCTTTGAAATATTTACCCCATTATACCTTATATTAATATCATATATTAATGAAATAACTCATTGCCATTTACCAATGTCTCTATTAATTTTGTACTTTAATAGTTTCAAAAGACTAAGTCTAAATACAATTAATGTGCTAAGACTCACACTTCAGATAATTTACTTAATAAATCATCTTAACTGGTTTTCCCCCTCACATACTACCAATAATTTTCTCTTCTTCCTCTGATATTCTTTTGTACCACATTGAAGCAACATTTAAAAAATTGGCTACATTTCAAATTTTTAGCATTTCTCTACCTCCTATGTATAAGTCATTAGAAACATAAGTATAGCCCTGACTGATGTGGCCCGGCTGGTTGAAGTGTTGTCCCATACACAGAAGATTCTTGGGTTCAATTCCTGGTCAGGGCACAAGCCTAAGTTATAGGTTCTGTCCCTGGCTGGGCAAGTTGAGAGGCAACTTACTGAGCGATGTTTCTCTCCCACATCCATGTTTCTCTCCCTCTCTCTCCCTTTTCTCTAAAATCAATAAGTGTGTCCTCAGATAAGGATAAAAAAGAAAAAGAAAAATACATAAGCACATATTTATGAATGACGGTATTTTTCTATTAATAAACTCACAGAATACTAAAATGCAAGGGAATATAAGAGGCCATTTTCTCTCTGTTACCTGAATTGCCAAGCCTAGGTATAGGTAGCTATAGGGCAAGTTAAAACTAGGAAGCTAGTTAAGGGTAGAGAATGCAAGTATTAATCAAAGCAGGAAGCCCAAAGAGATGGATTGGATCTACTTAATATTGCCAAGACCCAGAAAGTTACATAAAAGCAAGGAAGAGGGTCACCAGTTCAATTGCCAGTCAGGGCACATGCCTGGATTTCAGACCAGGTCCCCAGTTTGGGGAGCACGAGAGGCAACCACACATGATGTTTCTCTTCCTCTTTCTCCCTCTCTTCCCTTCTCTCTAAACATAAATAAAATCTAAAAAAATCAAGGAAGGATTCTTTGCACTCACTGCTTGGAAGCCAACTTCAAGGTTTAGGAGTGTCAGAGACTGAAAGGAACAGGGGACTCAACACCAGTGACATTTGGGACAATGTTGTGAGCCCATATTCTATAATAGAGAAGTTGCTCAGTCAGAGAGAAACAGAAATTCAGGCAAGTGTACATCCTGTTCACGAAGAGGGGAAGCTGGCCTTCTACCAATGGATAGAAAGCTCATTGAAATACTTTTTTTTTTTTTTGGCAGAGGTCAAGTCTTGCTATATAGATAGTTTGAGATAGTCTTTCAGTCTGAGTCTCCACCAAATATATTAGATGATGAATCAGGGTCATGTAAGTGGTGACGAACATAGGCTCCAGAATCCAAGTGTCTGGATCCATAACCCTAGAACCAATACTGATTACCTATTTCTTTTTTATTTTCTGTGTAACATTTCTGTCACTGTTTCCCCCTCTGTGGCGGAGTGGTAATAACAGTCCCCATTATGAGTTGATATGTACCCAGGTGTTTATAAACTGCTGTGGAGAGAGGAGGAGTCAAGAAGCATAGTTAATTAACCTGGATGCCTATGATGCTATAATAGACAATCCCACCTATAAAAAGAGCCTAATGAACAAAACAAACAAATGAGCAAAATAGAACCAGAGCCATGGAAACAAGGAACAGACTGACAGTAGCCACAGGAGGGAGGGAGATAAGTGGGGAAAGAAGGGGGAGGGTCAAGTCAAGGAATGGGTATAAATGACCCATAGACATGGACAACAGGGGGGACTGACTGTGGGAGCAGGGAGTGGGCACAGCAGGGGAGAGCAATGGGGGAAAATTGGGATAACTGTAATTGAACAACAAAAAAAATATTTATAAATAAGTACTAGAGCTATCCCTTTATGAAGGATAGCCAGATAGTCTCCACTAGAGGCCTTTTTCCCAAAGTAGGCATCTGCTTGCTCTCCAAAGCTTGTTTAGCTTTTTGAAGGTGCTGGGTCAAATTCACCCAAGTGATAGTGATGGGGACACACCAGTGAAATGGTAAGAATGGGTCAATAATTTTTTTAATGAAAGGAGTCTTGTTAGACTGAGGTAGTAGAGGAGGTGGTCTGAGCAAATTCCTCACAGGCTAAAGGAGAGGACCAGAACTTGTTGTTAGGAGATAGCTGATAACTGCTGGAGTGTCGATCGGGTGGCCCTCACTCACTGGGTAGGGGTGGCCTAAGGACAGTCAGGAGAGAGGAAGAGTAGCTGCCCAGTGAACTCTAACTGGGAAGAATTCCTTTAGAGGAGGGGATGCAGTACAAATGAAAACAGACAACAGAAACTGCAAAGTTTTTTGAAGTGCCTTACACCACTTGGCTGTGTGATCTGGGGGGAATTTCTTATATTTGGGCCCCAGGTCCTCACCTATAAAATAGGGATAAGACTAGTAGCTACCCATGGCTGCTGTGAGGACTAAATGAAAGATGTATGGCAAGCATTTTGCAGAAGCTTAGTAGAAAGTGGATACTCAATCATTGTTAGCTACTACTAAAAACACAACTTGGTTGTCCACACCAGGGTAGTCACTCAGTAGTGAGGAAGCCCAGGACATATTGTCTGATGCTCTGTGAGTGAGGGGGAGAAGTGAATAATTATTATGCCAACCATTCCCAGGGTGCTGGTGCTGCCCTTAATGCAGGCACTGAGACCCAGGCTTCAACAGCACAGCAGATGGCAGGGGGTCAGGTGCACTAAGTACAGTCCTATGGTGTTCCTTCAAGGTGGATTCCTGCATCATCACAAATAGCCACAACATAGCATTGTGCAAACAGTGTTTGCTAGACCCAGAGGGATCTCATGCACTTAGGGAATGGCATTGGTTCAAAGCCTGTCTCTGCATAGAATGCATGAATATTGTGTCACTAAACCCTGTACAGCCTGGAGGGATCTTGGCAAAAATAAAACCAGGCAGACTGAGAGCTCAGGACCCTCTGGAAACTGCACCTGCCCATTGGAGTGAAAGTCACATGAGGAAATAACCAGCTGCATGATGTGACAGAATGTGATCACAGCAATGGGACATTGAGACCTAGTGTCCTGAGAACATGGTGGTGGTGGGAGAGTCAAGTTTCACAAGTATTGCAAGTGTGGGAAGCTAGAGAAAATAGGTAGTGGGAGCTGAGCACTTGATATGTGAAATTATCCTGGTTGGATTGAGGGCCCCAGTTACCAGGTCTCTGTAGAAGGCTGAATGTTGAAAAGCCTCATAAGCTATGGCTTGGGGCAAGGTTTAGGAAGAGGAGGTGCTACATCACCAGGATGTCTAGGAGTAATTTCCAGGAGTCTGATATTAAGCCCTTCTGCCTCTCTTTTAAGCTTTAAGACCGTGAGGATCCTTATAGACTCTGAACTCAAGACTACATTTTAGAACTAGTATTTTGGCTCAGAATGTGCTTATGCATTCAAACTTCTAGATATAAACTGGAATGCTTAACTGGCCTAAAGGCAGGTCGGGGATTGAGCTAGTCCTTCTTCTTGTGACCAAAGTCTGTGGAAGTGGTCCTAGATAGTTATTCCCCTAGCAGGGTAAGGACCATCATCCCAATGAAAGTTACCCTAAGTAACTTGCTTGTCTCTCTCTCAATCCATTTAAAAGTGTAAGAGGACTAAGTCACAACACACTGTCTCTAGTTAGTATTAGGATGGGCAGTATTCCTGTGCATTTGGGAGATGTCCCTGAACTTTTACAGGTTAAAAGTCCACACTTGCCTCCGCTCATCCTTGACTGACAGGGCTCAAGACACTTCTCCCAGTCTTAGAGTAGGTGCTTGGTGATGTTAATGTTGCTGGACTGAGAGAATGATTTGATATTGCAGAAATCTTGGAGTCTGTGTGGATTTGTATGGTTCTGATGTATCTCTCTCCCCCTCCTGCCCCCCACACAAGAATCTGATGAAAACTATGGATTGTGTCCCTCCAAAAGAGACCCATATTTTAATACAATTTCAGGTCCCTGGAAACCTGTCCATAAATTCCAGGTTAAGAACTCCTACAGCAGAAATAGGACCAGCAAGAACAGGCTTTAGGCTTTTTGGCTTGCTTCTTTTGAAATATAAACTTTACTATATTTCAATTTAGTGTTTGCTGTTTGTTTCCCTGATTTACTTCAAAAAGTATTTTGGGACTACTTTTTAAGATATACTTTTCTTTCTGTTCCTAGATCCACAAGACGTTATTACATTTGGATAATGTCAATAACCTCCAGAACTGTGTGTTATTGAAATATGTTTTACTAATCATCAGTTACTTGTCACAATTCTGTTCTCCTCAGTACACTTGGAACCTCTGCTCTTAGTGACATTATTCTTTCAACACATGGAATCATTAGCATACAAATCTATTAACACCAAATATGTAACACAAAGTCCTACAAAAATTATTGTAAGAAATGGAGGATATTTAGTTATTAAATGCTGCTGTTGTTTTATTAAGACAATGTGGAATTTAATTCATAAATGTTAGTCAATGTTTAATTCATCTCATATTTTAACATAGTTACTATGGAACTTTAACCCTCCATCTTACTTTTATTTTCTTTTTTTTCACTTAAGAATGTAAAAATGCTTGTAACTTATATGGCAATTCCTATCTGGGATCTAGAAGGCAATAACTTCAGCTTTCAAACTTGCTTTGTAAATTACCCATTCTTAGAAGTGGTAGAAATATTTTACACTATCTGAATAATAATGAACAATGCTCTCAGTGATTTATAACTCTAAGAGCTTTATAATTTGATTTATGAACAGCTCTCAAATTTTCCATTGGCAGCTCATACAACTATGAGTAAATTTTCTGGCCAAATGACTCAGTATTTTGCTGCATGACTAATCCCACACTCAGTGTGGAAACTATATAAATGAAGTCTATTTGCTTGTGGATAATAAATGACTACTTTCCAAAAACTCTCTGCAAAGCATTATGAGGTAGATGAAATCAATTACATTGACATTTTAGACTCTCAAACTTAGACTTTTTTGAGAAGTCTGTAATGTTCAAACACACACACACACACACACACACACACACACGAATGCCACAGTAAAACCACACATTTCCCCCACAGCATTATCATGGATTCCACAACCCATAGGGCGAAAAATTAGGTTCTAATCTTTCTGAAATATTAAAAGAATAATTTAGAATGATTCCATTTGAAATATTTCCTCTTACAATGTCTTTAAGTTATTAAAAATTTTTTACTATGGTAAAATGAATATAAAGTACTTCCCCAGGGAGTATTTGCTGAAAGTATTTGCAATTACTGTAAATAATAGTTTTTTTCTTCAAAAACTCAACATTTAAAAAGATAGTAGTGATCCATCCACATTACAGCTCTCCTGACTCTGGAGGTTGAAAATCACCTCCAAGGTTACATTAAATGAGGTAGGTTCTCCCAAATGATGTAGTTCCTTTACCTTTCAATACAAGAACATGTATGCTGTTGTTGGCATATGTCATGGAAAACTATTTGGAAATAAACAGGCCACACAACACATTTCCTCTGATTCCTTTCAATTTCTTTCATGTCACTTAATTCTGAGAGTAAAAAACTTCATCTAGGAACAAGTAGATTACCAGCCCCAAATCAGTATGATTTATTTCAAATTTTTGCTGGAGCCATTTGTACATGAAACTTCTGTTTAAAGGAGGTAATATTTCAATGTAATATCCTTGAGTGATTACCAGTTGGATAACTTACTCACTGCTATATATGTTTGTAATAAAAACTTACAGGCAATCTGGACTACATTCCAAGATATTCCTTACCTTTCCTCAAAATCATTCTTCTAGTCTGAGCAGTAGTAGTCAGGGTGAGTGGAGAAGTGACCATGGGCAGGGGTCCAACATACTAGTCAGGGTCAATGTTAACGCTGCAGAGGCAAAAGTAGCCTGAGAGCAGAAAGAACCAGTTCTGGGGACTCAAGGTATGTTAAAACAAACAGCTCAACCACAAATGCCCAGGATAATGTCCTCTTTTCCTCTCTCTTTACCTCTGCACTTCTCTCCCACTGCTGGGTCCATTTTCCCAGAAACTTATTCAGGCACTTCTGTTTGACAAAAGAGACTTTTATTAGCCTTTATGCAGGCTTTAATTTCATTTCTGCTCATCCCTTTCAGAGTTAAATTTCTCCCAAGATTGTGGACAGCAGCTCTCCTCTCTTTCACCTACCTCCCCCTCTTCTACCCATTAATCTGTTTTTAGCCTCTCCCACCACAGCGAATCAGTTCTCTGGAAGGTTTCCAGAGGTCTCCTAGTCACCAGTCCACAGTCCTCATCCTCCTTAGCCTCCCATCTGTGCAACTGTTCTACTTAGCCACCGAATTGGAACACTCCCCATTTGACTTCCACAGTTTTGCCTCCTCTTCTTCTCCAGTCCACAAATGGAAGCAGTCTCCAAAATTCTGATTCCAGTTCTTTCTGGTATCCCTTTCTTAGTCATTTAATCCATTTCCATGACTTCAACTATACTTTCTGTTGATGACTCCAGTCTGTCTTTAGTTCTGACCTCTCCACCCACATTTCCGTGAGCCTGCTGGATAATTTCACATGGTTGTCTTTCTGATACCTCCACCTCAGTGGGTCTAAAACTCAATTTGTCATCTACCCCTTCAAAACTCTTCCTCCACCTCAGCTCATAACTTCTCTTTACTTCCTCCCTTTTTCTCAGTTGGTCATTACACAGCTTAGGGTGGAAACTTCTTCTTCTGATTCATAAGTTAGATATTTGTGCCACGATTTCCTACTTCTAGGGAGGCCCTGCAGATATTTCTGCTATCTTATTAAAGCCCCTTACTCTTATCTTTGGGAGGTGGAATGACCAGGTGATGAGGGAAATTGGGGAGGGCCTGCCAGCTACTAATGGACAAGGCTGGTGTATAAAAGGTCCCTTCTCACACATGGTGCTGTCTCTTGCTCGCTCTTGCAGGATGCCTTGTGGATTGGAGAGTGTCAGCCTCGTCTTAGCCCCTGGTCTCTAGGTAAGAAATATAGGTAGGGTCCTTTCTGCCCTGGACCTGGGAAGGACTATACAGTTGACTCTTGAACAACATGGGGGTAAGGGTGCTGACTTCCCTGTGCAGTTGGAAATCTGTGTGTAAATTCTGAATCCCCCCAAACTGAAGTACTAATAGCCAATGTTGACTGGAAGCCTTACCAATAACATAAACAGTCTATTAACTCATATTTTGTACATCATGTATATTATATACTATATTCTTATAGTAAAGAAATGAAAATATTATTTTACTTATTTATTTTTAGACAGAGGAGAAGGGAGGGAGAAAGAGAGGGAGAGAAACACTAATGTGTGGTTTCCTCTCGTGAGCCCCCAACTGGGGACCCAGTCTGAAACCCAGGTATGTGCCCTGACTGGGAATGGAACTGGTGACCCTTTGGTTCACAGGCTGGAACTCAATCCACTGAGCCACACCAGCCAGAGAAGAATTGAAAATATTATTAAGAAAATCATATGAGAGATAAGATGCATTTAAAGTATTTATTTTTTTTTTAATCCACATATAAGCAGACCTCATAGTTCAAACCCTCATTGCTACAAAACTCTCAACTATTTTCTCCAACACACTGTCTTCTTTTGGGTGACACTGCTAACTCACTATCATAAAAAGTCAAGAAGTTATATATACTTTTTCATTTTGATTTTTTACTTCTTGGGATGTCTCATCCCTACCCCCAAACTTTAAATTTTTGTGACTTGGATACAATGTCAATTATTCTTTTAAAATCACAACCTAGCAGAAAGAAAGGTATGACTTCTACTAAATTAACTTCCAAAATGGATTGATTAGCCGACTTAATATTTATTGAATTCCACAATGCATTAAGCATCACAGAAACACACAGAAAGAAGCAATTAACAACATACCATTATTTGGAGAAGGAAATGATAAATCAACAACAAACAAATCAGAAAATAACAATAGAACCTAAATACTAAATACTTTCAATGGTTTGGTTTGCTTATTATAGGTACCCTTGAGATAACTGATGGAAAGAACAGAAATGAATGCATCTAAAAAGAAATACCTATAATCCTATTGCATGGCAGTTAAGCATTTGCCTGCCAAAAGAGATAAATGATGTTCTGGTGTGCACTTGAAACTTAGAAATGGCTGCAGCAAGACTCAGGATGATAAATATTGTGCTGAAGTAATAGCTCAGAAAACCACAATTGCTATTTAGTTGCTTTTTGTTGTTAAAAGTGCAGAGTTTGGGGTAAACTGGTTACCATGCTGTGTTTGTGTCTTAAGAAATGTTTCAAGGATATTTAGGCCATTTTTGCTCACTCATAAATTTTAGTTAATGAGAAGCATAAAGTAAATGACGTTCCTAAATTCTTAGTCTATGGCCGTACCACCCTCAATGCACCAGATCTCGTCTAAATTCTTAGTTATTTCTCCCAGTGTTTGCAGAAGGTTAATTCAGGTTTGTTGTTGTTTTAAAGTACTCCACTAGGCCACTGAGTCGATGTGGTAAAGAATTCTGTTTTTCATGATGTGCCACACATTGCAGGCTCTCAGGATGCTCTTCAATAGTCCCTGCACTATGGACAGGAGGAACGCACTCCCTCACTGCAGCGGGCTGCAGTGTCAGGAAGCCGCTAAGCAAAATGCACATGATACAGTGCTACCTGTCAGCCCAAGTGCCAGGGACCTAGGAAGCCTCTCCTGCCTTGTAGTGCAGCCTACACTCTGACATTCAACATTCCCACCTTATACAGCGTCTGCAAGTGAGGTGAACTCATAACGGAATGAGATGCAGCATGTCAACAACTTGAATGTTTATTTTGATTTTATGAAGTTGTAAGTAAGAGAATAATCCATTGTTTCCCATGCTTATGTATCTGGCATTTAAGAAATGCATGAGGCAATACACTTTTGAGTTTCCTTTACTGTATACGCATGGTAGTATGTTAAAGGTCTTAAGAACATCAATGGTTAAGCTTCTAAGCAGAGATGCACAATTGATTTTGTACCGTTAGAAAACAACACCAATATAGAGATCCTTCAAGCACATACAAAACTTAAGTATTGTCATGGATTTTGCTTTTCAGAATTTTACAAATTACTTTTTTATGACACAATGTCTTGTTTCTTAAATATTCCAAAGAGTCTACCACAGTAATGATCAGAATTCACAAATACAGTAATGGGCTACCTTGCCATTATTACTGCAGTTTCCTTATACAAGTAAATAAAACAAAACAAAACAAACAAAAACCAGCTCCACACAGCATTGCCTTGGGAGGAGCATAACGCGGTACCGCACTTGGCCCTCGGGCCAAGGCTGCAAGATGCCGCAGACTGCGGCAGCAGCGGCGGCGTCCTGGCCAGGTGGCAGAAGCCGTCCACAGAACGGCGCACTGCAGCGCACCCGCCATACCTTCTGCGTTGGCATTGAACCAGCGACCACTGAAAAATCTCCCAGCCATGAATATACTTTTAGCTGGTTATGAAGATTTGAAAGGGGGCAAGACGGACAGAAGAGTGAACGTGTGCATTTTGTGTGACAGATCATTATTGCCTCCCATTCTTTAAAAAATTTCTCATCCAAATATATACCAGCCAATCCCAATTTCCTTCATCTGACAGTTCTCTAAATCTGAAATTGCCCCTCCCTTGCAAATACACTAAAATGAGTCCGACGTTACAGTAAACGCATAGATACATGAGATCTAAAGTGCCCCGTGTCGGCTACGAAATTGCACCAAGTTTGGGGTGGCACGGTTCACTTCTGCAGACCGGAGCGCTCTACTGGGGAGCGCTCCCAGTTAGAGGGGCTTGGAGACGGGTGGGCCTCCCGTTCCTGGAGGACCCCAATTCCCAGAGAAGGCCCTTCCCGATGTTCACGCTTCAGCGTGCGAGGAACCCCCCCGCAAGCAATAGCTCACCCGGCTGCATCTTCCAAAGCCCCAACCTCGGGGCGGGGCGCGGGGAAGTGGGAGGTTGGGGGTAGCTCAGCGCCTTACGGTTTTCCCCCTGGCTCCTTGGCGCCCCCTGACGCCGGGCTCCCCTGAAACTCGGCCAAGGGAAGCTGGATAGGTGGAAGACCCAAGCGTCGGAGAGCCTAGAGGCACCCGGGTGGCGTACCCTCGGATGGAGCAGACTGGCAGGCGGCCCCGCAGGAGGGCGCTGGGCGCTCAGGCCCGAGCGTAGCCCGCGGCCGCCGCCACAGCCGCTGCAGCCATGTCCGCGCTCCCGCGCTGCCGCAGCCCGGCTGTGATGTCATCAGGCGAGCCCCCACCGCGGTGCCCCATTCCCGCCCCCCGCGGGCCACCTAGGCTGCAGCCCGAGCGCCGCGTCCCCGCCCCAACCCACGTGCGCCCGTCTTCGGGATGCTAAGGCTGGCCACGGCCGCGAGAGGATGCACAGAGCTGGGGTGGCCCCGGCGGCACTGCAGCTCCTCCCAACCCGCCGCGTCCCCGGCGGGGCTGCGCCCGGGGGCTGCGCATGGATGGGGGCGGGGGCGCTTGGAGAGGGAGGAGAGAGGCTCCCCACCGCCAAATCCGTGCCTCGTCGCCGTCTGCTGAGTCATGGCAAGCGCTGTCCGCAGCCCTGTATCACTCGCTTAGTGCTGTTGGCGCGGGGTGCGCAGCCATTGGGCTGGGCGCGGGACCGCGTGCGCCGGGCATGACGCGCTGATCCGCGCTCGCCCGTGCCCGCTGCTTCTGTGTGCGCCCCGCGCTGGTGCCTGTGCCGCCGCCCTCGAGCCCCGCCGCCGAGCTGCCCCCGCCTCGCCCGCACCATGATCGCCGCGGCTTTCCTGGTCTTGCTAAGACCCTACAGCATCCAATGTGCCCTATTCCTCTTGTTGCTTCTGCTGGGCACTATCGCCACCATCGTCTTCTTCTGCTGCTGGCATCGCAAGCTCCAGAAAGGGAGGCATCCGATGAAATCGGTCTTTTCGGGTCGTTCAAGGAGCAGAGGTAAGACACGCTGCAACGGGTTTCTTTGGGCTAGGAGGAACGTTTAAGCTGATTTGGAGAGTGAAGCGCAGCTCGCTCCCTTTTGCGCTGCGCCCTGTCTCCATCATTGCCCACTCCCCAGGCTGAGTACGTTTGTGGGACGTTACGTCCCTCGCCCTTTTTCCTTCCTCCAGTCTGCCGAGGTGGGGGATAAACACAGCGCTTATAAGAGGTGGGAGGAGAGGCGCGGACGCAAATTCTTAGTGCCAGTTTGCTAAAGCCCCTAAAGGTAATTGGAGCGGAGCCCGAAGCCTTCCGTCACCTATCCATTACTGAGTTTCTTCATGGAGAGTTAGGGGCTCTCCAACTCCCCCAGAACTTTTCCTAAAACTTCTCGTGTTGAAATCATCTAGAGACCGATGGCCTAGTAACCTCCCCGCCCTACAGGATGTCCCCACTGAATTCGAGGCGTCTGGAATATGCCTTCCTGATTCCTCACCCCACAGGTAAGGCATCAGTTATTCGGCAGGTAAAGAACAGGGAGTTAAATGAAGTCTCGTTTTCTCTCTTTTTCTCCCCAGATGCTGTTATGAGATCTCACCACTTTCGTTCTGAGGTAATTTATTTAGCGCGCACGCTCAAGGTCAGAAGAAGTTCTCTTTCCGAGTACCAATATTAATCATACTGTTAAGAAACCAGTAGGGCATTGCATGGCGAGCATGCTGCCCCCAACCGAACTAGTGCCCAGGGAACAGTTTTAGCAAATTTCTTGTGTAGTGGAGCCGCTGTAAAAGAGGGGGAGAGACAGCCTCTCAATGCACTGCAGACCTTAGAAAACTTAGCCTGGGGGTGGGTCTCAGCTTCGTTTAAATCTGTAATTTGCCTGTGGAAGCTTTCTGGGTGCTGTTAGCTGGGGTTGGTCACTTGGGTTATACAACAGCAGAGCTTTTTAGAAGTTAGTGCAGAGCAATTCGATCCACATGCATTCATTTTAGACTTTCACGTTTACGTTACCGTTCACTGATAAACCTCTCCGTGTTTTATTGGGTCCATCTGATGATTTTTGCAAAGTGATGGTGCTAGTGATTGAGCCTTATCTGATTGTGTGTGCAAGCCTCTACTCTCAAAGTGTGGACCATCCCTCCAGTGAGCAGGTGGGACCGCTGAAGCAGCAGCTCCACTGAAGAGAGAACCAAGTAAAACAAAAACATGAGCTCTCCCCTACCCAGCATTTCTTTATGAGTTTCCAGGACAGTCCCACTTAGTATGAGATATTTTTCCATGTTTTAAAGAGAGTTTCACACAGCCAGTCTTGGAAATTACTGGTACCAATGCTTGTTGTGGTTTACTCATGTTAGCAGACTTCATAGTTACACACCCTCCATTTACTTGCCATTTATCTGAGAAGTTATTTTACATTTCATTTCACTGGTTAATCAGATATTTTATTGGACTCTGGTTGCTTGAAAGCTTTCACTGCATTATTATAACAGCCTTCTAATGTTGCACAATGAATAATTCTACTACATGTAGCCCTGCAGAGTGAGAACTTTGTGCACAATTTAGGATACTTAAGAGAATAAATTAGCCAGTCAGATAACGGGTCCTTTCCTGGCTTTACTCTAACCAGCTGTGTGGTGCTGGGAAACACTCTACTCAGCACCCCAGCTTTTTCTCATCTGTAAAATAGGACTAATAGTATTGGTAGGGTTGTAAGGGGGAAATTGACTTCAGGTTTACAAGTAATTATGTTAAAAATCCACTTAGTTCATAGTAGGCATTCAGTACTGAGTAGATATTATTACATTTTGTAAAATCGAATTAAAATGTAAAAATAAAAGTTTGTTTACAAATGTTAAAGTCTTTATTAAATTAATTAATTCAAATCTGTGGGAAACCACACAAACTGTCTATCATGAAGCCACACTTTTTGAATATCTAATTTATTTACTAGATTAACCTACATAGATATGACAAAAATAATGACCAGGGTGCAAACATCAAAATTTAGGATTTTTATTTAAAAAAGAGATTACCGGTTCCGTACACATACATGGTAGAATCAGAATAATCATCCTGTTATGGATTATTTTATTTACCATCAGGTGTTTCAGTTAAAGCACAAACAGAAAAAATGAGATAGAACTATATCTGGTTTACTTATCTCTCAGTTAAGCACTTGTCCCGAGCTTGCATTTGAGTAGCAATGCTGGGAGCAGTTGTTTAATGCCTTAACTCATTTCACAAGAATGCTAGTACAGTCTGACATCCTGTTTGACTTCGTATTTGCCTCATCTGCTAGACTGTGAGCTCCTTGAGGGCATGGACCATATCTCTCATTTAAGGGAGTATCCCCACTGCTTGGGATAGTGGGTTCTTAATAAATATTTACTGAATGAATGAAAAAAATTCTTCAGTGGGTGCCAGTTCCCATAACTGGGCAAATAGAACTCAGATTTGGGCAGAGAAGAAAAATGCACATTCTCAGGATGTTGCTCAGAATTCAACATTGGCTGAATCGCTACTCTTATCTTTCTAGGCTTTTAATAATTACCCTGGAGTTTGTATTAAAAATGTAAGTCACTGATTATAACAAAGTGGATTTGGCCAAAGTATTTATCTCAGAAAATCAAATGCAAAATTAGCTTAATTTGTTGATGGGCTATCTGTGTTCCTTTATGTACCAAGGTCCTTCAATAAACAACTGAAAGAATGTTATTTTATAAGTGAAAATCCTGAGACTGTTTTACATGAGAATGTCATATTTCATCACTGTTTTATGTTGACCACAAATAAAATATGTTCCCTTAAGGGTAATATAGGGAATGTTTTCTTCTTCTCTCTTTCTTCCAAAATGTCATTTCCTGTAGTATTTTCTCCTCATGAAATGCCTCCGAATTTTTTGTATTCCAGTATACTAAAAACTTAGAATTTGAGTGGCATAGTGGATATTCTTGTTTTTTAGCAGTAGCTGCTACAGACTATCAAAGAAATGGTTTTCATTTTCTGACACATCATAATCATATTGAATTAAGAAGTCAGTACCTTGTTCCTCATTCCAATCTTAGTAAGTAGGTAATTCATGCTCAGCATTTCCATAGTGGTCAAACAAGAAAAATGAGTTAGGATCTGCTGACTCATTTTGAAATCTGGAAGAGCTTTGGGAAAGCCCTTTAACACATGGAAGAAGTTCAGTTAACACTTTGCTGCTTTACTTAGGAGAGGATATTGCTTCTGCTACCCACGTGCCCAGCAAGGATTCCAGCTGGGCAGGGAATTTTAGGATGTTCCTTCCCAGATAGAGAACTACTCTCCAGGGAGGAAAACCATGGCATTGGACCCAGTTTGCTCTGGGGAAGTTCTGCAGCAGGGAAGGAGGCCACATCTCTCATCTGAGGAGCTCCAGCTTTTTTCTCTTCACTGAGAATATAATAAATACATTTCTCCAACTTCGTGTCTTCCTCCTGAAACTAGAAATAAGTAGTTAAGATGTTTTGGAACCATAACCACTGCCAAGTCTTTGTATTTTCACTTACTTGCAAACTTGTCTTTACTAGCTTTTTATTAATCCTCTAAATTTTAATAATTAAGATATGAGAATGTGAAATTATTAATCCATCCAGCAAGGGCTGAACAGTATAACCCCAATTCACTGACAGATAAAAAAAAACAATTTTTTAGAAGAAGTGATTTCACATTGATGTAGGACACAGTCTAGAAACCAAATGCTCATTCTGTATCTAAGACGTGCAGTTCTGAAGACTTATAATGTTTTATGCTATGACTTTTTACAATGATTAACTGTTACCCTAGATTCCTGTGGTGAAAATCAGGCAGTGACAATCTTGATTTTCAGGAAACTTTAGAAAGTGATATGGGTAATTGAGGTACCATTAGGTTACAAGAAGGAGCCTTGGGAGTACTTCAGTAGACTGAAGACAATTATAATGCCCTTTGAGAATACCCAGAGTGAACAGTGGTAAATGATCCCCATTCATCAGCTCAGCGGAATAAGGGAAGCCTTGTTTGATCAAAGGAGGGGAAAGAGTGTGTTTTATGTCTATCAGGATTTGAATAAGTATCTGCCCTTCCCGTTTCAGGTAAAGGAACCAAAAGAGTTAACTCAAGTTAAGCAATTCTTGAATAGTCACATAGCAAGATAAGGACTGAGTAAGACAAGCACACCCTGCTACATTTTGTCTGCCCTGCGGTGTTGAACTGTGTCACTTACAGCCGAGAAAATAATAATTTGCCCAAAATTCTCAATGAAAGAGAGAAGCTAAGCTGAGTGAATTTTTAGTGGACATTTCTTAAAAGCTAAATAAGCAAGTCCTTTAGGTTTTTCCAGTGATTATTCAAGTTATCCTAAGTAAAAGGATGGTCCACACAAACCCTCATGGCCTTACTATATTCCCAGAGTGACCCTGTACCAAACCATTGAAGAATGGTCAGTAAAATAACCACATTTCACAGCTTCTTATTAAATTTACACCTTTCATTCAGAATCACCCAACTTAGTGGATTAGAAAAAATGATAGTTTATTATTTAGTTATCTTTTGCAATTAGTTTTTCTTTACAAATAAATTCTTTGTCTAGAGTTAAATTCCAGGTCTAAATTAATTTTTACTAATTAAATCAGCTTTAATTTGAATTTTGCACATGATATAGTGTTCATTTAGCATCACACAATTATTTAAAAAAACCCACTTTATTGTGTATGAGGTTCGATGTTAGATACAGGGCTAACAAAGAAAGGGTCTGAGTTATAGACCCTGCCCTTGACAGTTAGTTCTAGGTCACTCCCAATATCAGTGCTGAAATTTTATAGTTACTGGTTTCTTCTGTTACAGTAACTGAACTGCTGTGCTGTTTCCAACTATGAGTCACAAATGTGATGAGAGCATCCGAGGCTGAGGTGTACCAGTACAGCCAGCACATTGACAAAACTCACTTATTCGTAGAGGCTTATTACAACGGAGTCACCACGACTCTATAGTTTACCCTTCAGCTACATGGTGACAAAACAAAATGCTAAATGGAAAAAAAATAAAGGAGGGAAAAACTTCTTTTTTTTTTTTCATGCATTCAAACTAATTAAACACAAGCTAGATGAAGATGGAAAAAAAAGCTTTTCCAGAGAAGTTTGACTCTTTGTCTAACCTTAAGGTTCAAGAATGATTCTTTGTGAGATTTGGATTATAAAAATATAATCAGGCTAACAATGACAAGTATTGTTCTAATGAAAGGAATATAGGAGTAAAGTTCAAAAATCCTGATTTTGAGTTCCAACTCTGCTATTAACTAACTGTGTGATCTTGGTCAAGTGTCTCAGTGTCTCCAAGACTTATGTTTGGTGTTCTTACTGGTAGCATGAAGATGATCTCTGAAGCACCTTCCGGAAGTAGTGAGCCATGTTTCTGGTATGTGTAAAAGCATCATGCTAAAAAGGCGTTACGTAAAACACGATTCCTGCCTTCAAGGAGTTTAAGGCAGGCAAAGACAAAAATATAATTAGCTTAAGTGCCAAGTAAAAAATTATGAATAGAATAGGAATGGTTGGAATAGTTCTGATGAAATGATTGCTCCTAGCTGGGGTGATTGGAGAAGGCCTCCAAGAGGAGGTGATGTTTGTGCTGAAGCATGGGGTTGAGTAGTACATAGCTAGACAGAGAGAATGAGAGCAATCCCCCAATCCAGCAGAATGGTGTGAAAATAGGCAAAGATTTAGGAAGGCACACCTGTTTTCAGAGCTCAGAATACACCAATGTGATTAGAATGGTGGGTTCTTGATATTGCATAAAGGAATATAGAGCTGGAAATATAAGTAGGTTCCAACTACAATAAAAATATTCTTGTGTACTTATTTGACAGTTGACAAAAGCCTTTGACATAACATTATTTTATTTGAACACCTTAGGAAGCTTCCTGCTAGGATCCCTTTCAAGAGAAACAAAAATTGCCTTTTTTTTTCTGGCACTATAGCAAAACGGCCTCATCACTTTTTTTTCACTCTGAAGGAAAATGAAGAGTCATGGCTTCTGCTGTAGAGGGCCTGGGAAAATGACTCACTGTGGGCCTTTCTGGTCACTCTGAAGCTCCACTTTTGCAGGGCGCCATGTTTTCGGGTCCAGTGCACAGGCATCGCTGGGTTATATTTTGACTGCAGACACCATGTGTGCAGGGATTTTGACACCCTGCTCTTGTGTTCAGTGTTCATGACAAATCCCCACGCAAAGTATAATAAATTTCATTATACTGAAATTCAAATTCATTATGTACAAGGCCATTTTTATCCGCTCTGAAATACATTACGTTTTTATAAAGTATTTGAAATGTGTGTGTCTATATTTAAACTTCTTCCTTGAAAATTCCTTCTTTTTGCACCCCCCTCAGATCCCCAGGCCTACTTCTTCACCCTCAGCCTGTGACGTTTGTCTCTTAACTCACAGAGAACATCAGTGCCTTCAAGTAATAGCACCTTAAACTTCTTGCCCCTGAAAATTAAGTGAGCATCTTAAACCTCCCTCCCAGTCCAATGGAAAATTCATCTGTTCTCCATGCTGATATTTTATGCTTATGTTGTGAATTCCTTTTTTTAAAAAAATCTTTTGGGGGATGTTGTTCCATTATTCCTCACCTCCTCTTCTCTATACCACCAGCTCTTCTCTTGGCAAGAGAAGTTTCCTGAAAAAGGCTCTTTATTTTTCACCTCCTATTCCTCACCTCTCATTCATTCTTCAACATAGTATAATGTAGCTTGCACTACAGCTACTATTTAAAGTCACTTAAGCTCCCCAGTGATTTCTAAATTGCTAAATCAAATACAGGATGGGGCAAAAGTGGGTTTACAGTTGTTCATATGGAAAATAATATGATAATAAATAATAATACAAGTATAAATTCTGTTTTGTGTATTCACGGTAAATCTGCTTTTGCCATACCCCATATTTCAGTCTACCAAAATTGACCTATCTTATATTTGACACCATTGGACACTATTTGCTTCTTGAAACTCTTTCTTCCAGGTTTTTGGGCAATACTTTCTTTTTTCCTTTTTTTTGTATTTGATAGATCTTGACATGTATTAAACATTTTCTTTTTTAAGTATATTTTATTGATTATGCTATTACAGTTGTCCCAATTTTTTTCTCCCCTTTATCCTCCTCCTCCCTGCACTGCCCACCTCACCCTCCAGCATCCCTCAGTCCACAGTTCATGTCCATAGGCAATACTTTATTCTACCCCCTGCCCCTTCCCTTTTCTGGCCATGGCTCCCTCTGTTCCTGCATTGGATCTTCCATTTATATGTTGATATTCCCAAGGTACTGCCTTGGGCCCAATTTTTTAAAACAGCATTATTAAGATACAGTTCACATACTATACAGTTCATCCATTTAAAATATACAATTCAGTAGTTTTTCGTATATTCCCAGGGTTGTGCCATCATCACACAATTTAATCTTAGAACATTTTCATTACCTGCCAAAAGAAACCCCGTATCCGTCACTCCCCACTTCCCTCCCACCTTCACCCACTAACCCTAAGAAATCACTAATGTATTTTTTCTCTTAATAGATTTGTTTGTTGGGTTTCATTTTGCTCACCCTTTTCAAACTTTACTTGTGCGATCGCATCATGCTCACTGTTTTAGGTTACCTCCATACAATGATTACTCTGAAATTCAGAGTTCATATTGACCTTCACGTACAAAGAGTCAATTGCTTTCCCTTCATTTTCACATGATACTCCATGGGTGCCTCAGACTAAATGCTGAGCTCATCAGTCCCTCACCATATCTGCCTCCATTTTGGAGAATAGTACTACCCCTTCTACCCTCTACAATTGCTCAAACTAGAAATCTGAAAGATATGACAGACAACTTTCTTATCCACCCTTCCCTGTTTGTCTTTAAACTATGCAATATCTCTGGGGTCTGCCTTCCTTATTATCCCCATTGTGGTTATCTTGGCTCAAGCTCTATAATAAAACACCAGACAAATCTCTTTGCTTCCTCATCCTTGATCCATACACACTAGTTTTACAAGGATCATTCTGAAATATCAATTGTTAAAACTTTTATCACTCCTGGAGACATTCAGATTCAACTAATCTCAACATAAAATGGGTGATTAAGAAACAGGGATTTACATTCTCTTGCAGCAAGAAGTCTAGAGATGTTGCTGGCTTTGCTTGAGCCACTCTGAGTTTCATTGCTAGTGTGTTTGGGATAATCCTGGCCTTTCCCTCAGGGTTGCAGTGTGGCCAGCACAGCTCCAGACATCATGCCCGAGTTCAAAGACTGAAGGAGGGGAAGGAGCAAGCAAGCCAAGGAAGGATATTCATCAGGAAACCAAAACCTTTGTTAGAAGCCTTTCCAGTTAGATTTCTTCTTACCCTTGACAGTTCAGAACAGTGTCACAAGGCCATCTCTCACAGTGAACGAAGCTTGGGATACGAGCTTTATTTTTCTAAACATCTGCAGTAGAGGTAGGCAAGAAAGAAAGTGTTGGGTAAACCATATTCCTCTCCTGCTTAAAAATCCCATAGTGATTTCCTACTTCCTTCAAGATAGTGCAGGTCAGCCTTCTTAATATAGCATCAGACGGATGGATCCCTATACTGATGTCCTTGTGATAGTTCTAGCTTAACCGTTTGTCCACACCTGTAATTATCCGATCGGATCATGACCTTTTAGGATAATTGTTTTTGTCATGGTATTTCCAACCAAGGAAGCCTTTCTTTTTCCTTTCCTCTCTTTGCCCACCCACCCATAACAACAACAACAACAACAAAAAAAACTTGGGCACAAAAGACTAATCTTGCTCTTCCTCTAAAACCCAATTCATAGGTCATCTCCTTCAGAAAATTTTCTTAGTTCACTCCTCATAATCATAATTGAGGTTTTTGTTTGTCTTTCTTATAGGATTGTATCTTGAACATAATATAAATCTCTCGTTTTTAGCTCAGTATCTGGCACAGACAAGCTTGGTAAATGTTCCCTGAATGAATATTTGACATTTTCTACAAGTTACTTTAATTCTCAATTCTCATGGATTCTGTAACTTTCTAGATATTCCCACATCCCTCTTTTACTTAAAGGGAAAGAGACAGATGCTTTTCAGTTTTTATTTCAGACATATAGTTATGCCTTAGTTAACATTCTGTGTTTACTTCAAAAATACACAGATTCAGACACTTTTAAAAATGAGTTGAAAATATTCCCTGACATTTTTGTTCAGTATTGAATAGATTTTCATACTTTGATGTGAGAGTTTTGAACAAAAATTTTAATATTTAATGTTTTCATTTTAGTTTAAATCTGAAAATCAATGTAAGTATATTATGAATGATCTTATAACCAATTTACCTTATCACCAATATTATCACCCAACTCCAGTGCTTGAATTTATGTTTTTTTTATAGTCACACTGGTATCAAGTGGTATTGAGTTAACTGTCATGATCTTATAAGAAAAGATCATGGGCAATTTTAGTGTGTAATTTGTGTTCCTGCCTGGTGAGGGCCAAATGGTATGCTTCGGTAATCTTTGTTCAGTTAGAGAAATGCAGTAGTGAATTTGAATAAAGAGCATCCATATGCCAAATATCAAGGTAAATAGAAAATACTATTTTATTTTTCCTAATTAAAAAGTACATGTAATTAAGAAAAATTTTAATCCTCATCTAAAGATATGCTTTTTTATTTATTTGAGAGAGAGAGAGAGACACACACACACACACACACACACACACACAGACATCTTTGTGGGAGAGAAACACTGATGGGTTGCTTCCAACTGGGGACCCGCCCATGACCTAGGTATGTGCCTTGACTGGAATCTAACCGGCAACTTTTTGGTGCATGGGATGGTGCTCCAACAGAGTGACCCAGTCAGGGCATAAATACATATATATTTTTTATTTTACTTTTAAATATGTATGTATTTTAATATATATTTCATTTTTGAGAGAGGGGAAGGGAAGGAGAAAGAGAGGGAGAGAAACATCGATGTACAAGAGAAATGTTGATTGATTGCCTCTCTCACACACCCAACAGGGGACCTGGCCCACAACCCAGGCATGTGCCCCAACTAGGAATTGAGCCAGTGACGTTTCAGTTTGCAGGGTGATGCCCAATGCGAGCCACACCAGTCAGGGCAAAAAAATACATATAATATTTTAAAGCACAAATTATAACATTGTCTTGTGGCATTTATAATATATACATTCTATGTATTTCATAAAACAACTATAGTATAGAGAAATACGTAGGGAAATAAGTGAACTCCCTATATAATTGCAAGGATACATATTTAGTACATATTTTAATTCCATGAACAACCAATACAAAATGGATAATAGATAAACCCAAACTAAAGTCTAAAAAATATCTGGATGATCCAAAGAAGGAAAGATAAAGGGAACAAGGGGAGAAAGTACAGAGGGATGGATTGAAAATAAGATGTGCCTTGAGTGGCAATGGAATCAGGGACCTTTTGGTTTGCGGGATAATGCCCAACCCACTAAGCCATACCAGTCATGGCAAAGACTATGATTTTTACCTCAGTGTGCATGTCACCTTGCTCATGTCTAGTCATTTTCTTGTTAATAATTTTTTAGGGGAAGGACACTAGAATTGCTGTTATGACATTATTTTCAAAGTCTGAAATGTCAAAATCTTTTAAACTAAGACTTAGATATCCTGTATTCCAGAAATTTTACATATTATTAGATGAACTATTATACTGTGTGTAAAATTCTTTTATTTAGCACTCAGAATTTTCACATGGGGATTTGGTTAGTTATTGACCAATGTTTTTTAAAAATTATTTTGTTGAACAACTACTAACTATATAGACTATACATACTGCAGAATATTATTAATGTATAATACATGTGTAGATTATAGGTCACCTGAAAGCATCTTCTTACATTCCAGTTTTATTTTTTATTTTTATTTACATTTGTGCTACATAAAATATTAATAAACTAAACACTCCAATTAAGAGATAGAGATGATCAGCACGAATAACAGCAAGACCTGACTATATGCTATTTATAAGAGATGCACTTAAAGAAGCAGTTAGATTGAGAGTGAATGAATGAAAAAACATAAATGATACAAACAATAAGCATTAGAAGATTGGCACAGCTGTATCCAAATCAGATAAAATAGATATCAAGGTAAAGAGTATTAACAGAGATTAGAGGGATTTCCATTATGGTGAAAGGGCTAATTGTCCAGGAAGACATAATCATAAATATGTATGTACCAAATAACAGGGCCTCAAAATACAAAATTTAAACATTGTCATTTTTTTCTTTTTTTAAAAATTATTTTATTGTGTTCCATTACAGTTGCCTACATCTACCTCCACTATGTCCCTGCCCCACCCCAGCCATTCCCACCTCCCTCCCCTGCTTCCACCCCCCCTTTGGTTTTGTCCATGTGTCCTTTATAGTTATTCCTGAAAACCCTTCTCCCCTTCCCCCTATTATCCCCTTCCACCTCCCCTCTGGTTACTGTCAGATTGTTCTTAATTTCAATGAACATTGTCAAAATTAAAAGGAGAAATGGACAGTTCTATAATTATAATGGATTATTTTAACATCCTCCCAGCAATTGATAGAATGAACATCCGCACAGAAAATCAGTAAAGATATTGTTGACCTTCATAACCCTCAACTATCCTGACCTAACAGATATTAATAGAACATTATACTTACATGATGCATTCACAAAGCCAGACTGTATTCTGAGTCATTAAACAAGTCACAATAAATTTAAATTTAAGAGGATTGAAGTCATACACAGTATATTGATTATAACAGAATCAAGTTAGGAATCAATAACAATAATATCTCTAGGAAAATCTCAACCATTTGGAAGTCAAATAACATGCTTCTAAATAATTCACACATCAAAGAAAACATAGGAGAAATTAGAAAATATTTTGAACTGAATGATGATGAAAACACAGTATTTCAAAATTTTATGCAGCCAAAACAGTCCTTAGAGGAAAATGCATAGCTTTACCTGCTTATGCTAGAAAAAAAGAAATCTCTAAAATTTAAAAACTTTTAAACTTTATGAAGCTAATGAATAAAAAGGGCAAAGTAAACACAAATTTGGTAGAAGGAAATAATAAAGCTAAAGCAGATATGGAAGAAATAGAGAAAAAACATGCAATAGAGAAATTTAATAAAGCCAAAGTTGGTTCTTTGAAAAGATCAATGAAGTTTGTAAACATGAAGCTAGGCTGATCAACACACACACACACACACACACACACACATCAGTGTTAGGGCATATGGAAGAGAGGTCATAATTGTAGAATCCACAGATATTAAAAGCATGAGAGAATATTCTGTGCAACTTTATGTCCAAAATTTGACAACTTATAGAAATGGACAAATATCTATTCATAGTTCTCTGATTATCCATCCTTTCATCCATCCAACCCATGTATATGTCTTCAAGCCGCTGTAACTCCCAAAACCTGAATTCTAAAATAGCTTTGACCACACCTGCCTATCTGCACCTCCTTATGTTCTCTTAGTGAGTTTCTTCCTCACCTCATCAGGACCTCCAGTCCTAAATTTCCCCTAGGTTTCAGCCTGGCTGTACTTTGTGACTTAATTTCACTTGCATTTCCACTCAGTATAGGCTCCTAATCAATTGTACAGAGAAGTTTTCACCTTTATAGTCACTTTGCTCATGCAATTATTTCCTCTACCACATTGACTTTGACAATTCCCAGATCAGAGTCTAACTCACTGACTGCATTTCTATTCTTGTGCCTAGGAAACTTATCTTTGAAACCCAGTCATTTGTTTAGTGTGTTATCCAACAATCATATCTGCTCCTTTTTAGTGTTTCAATTAGCTTCTGCTTTGTAAAGAACCACTTAAACTGCTAACTATTTAGTGTACAGTTTTGGGGATTGGCAGTATAGGCTATGCCCAGATGGACAGTTGTTCTGGTCTGAGTCAGGCTTGACTCATCACAGCTGGAACTCTCTTAGGTTTCTTTGGTCAGCTTCCGGCTGACTCACTTTTCCTCTGCTTGGTCTCTCTTCTTCCAGCAAGCCAACCCAGGTTGGGTACAAAAGCAGCAAGAGTAGAAGTGCATGAGGCTTCTTGAGGTCTAGGCTCTGAACTCTTACAGGACCTCTGCTTACACATTGTTTTGGATGAAGCAAGTCTCAGAGAGTGGGGGTAATAGAGTACTAAATGGGAAAGTTGCATATTATTGTGATCACTTTAGCAATCTGTCATAGATAACTGTTTATTTATAACTGACTGTACTGCTGTCTACTGTCCCCAAAACATTCATTCAAAGCTTTTAAAATTCTTTTTCCTAGACAGTCTTTTCTAATATCATGGCTTTTATATATGTGGAAATTACTTCCACCTGAAATTTCTAGGCCTAACTTAAATCAAAAACATTTTGAGAGATAACGTCCAATTTTAGAATATTTTTCATCACCCTCGAATTATTTCTGATGCCTGTTTGCAGTCATGAAAAGTGTTTCTACTGCTTGCCTCAACAAAACCACTAATCTGCTTTAGTGTTTATAGAATTGCTTTTTCTGGACATTGCATATAAGTGAATCATAACATGTAGTCTTTTGCATCTAGCTTCCTTCATGTAGGTTAATGACTTTGAGGCTCCATGTTGTAATATGTATCATAGTGTAGCATATATAAGTAGTTTGTTAGTTTTTATTGCTGGATAGTATTCTACTCAATGAGTATACCACACATTGTTTATCCTTTCACCAGTTGATGGACATTGGGTTCCCCCCCCCAATTTTTTACTATTGTATTATAAAAAATGCTGCTATGAATATTTACTTAAAATCTTGTGTGGAGGTATGTTTTCATTTACCTTAGGCAGACATCCAGAGTAGAATTGCTAGCTTATATTGTACATTTATGTATATTTATATATTTTATCCTAACTTGAGGACATACTCATTGATTTTTAGAGAGAAGGGAAGGGAAGGAGAAAGAGAGGGAGTGAAACATCTATGTAAGAGGAACATCAATTGGTTGCCTTTCATATGCACCCCAATTGGGTACTGAACCTGCAATCTAGGCAAGTGCCTGGACCTGGAATTGAACCCATGACCTTTCAGTTTGTGGGACAACACCCAACCAACTGAGCCACATTGGCCAAGGCTATGTTTAACTTTTAAAGAAATTGTCAAACTTCCAAAGTGTCCATACAATTGAACATTCTTACCAGCAATGGGTTCCAGTTTTTCACATCCTTGGCGATGCCTGTTATTGTCTATCTCTGTGATTATGGCTATTCTAGTGGGTCTAAAGTGGTATCTGTGGTTTTTATTTGCTTGTCCCTAATGATTAATGATTCTGAGCACTTTTTCATAAGTACTTTTGAGTACTTTCATTGAGAATTTTTTGAGTACTTATTCGCAATTCATAGATCTTCTTTGGTGAAATGTTCTAATATTTACCCATTTTAATTTTCATTTTAATTTAATTTTTTTACTATATCACAATATTGGGTTTATTTCACATGTATATTTTTGTCTCCTGACAATTTAAATTTGTCTGACCACCATTTCATATGGACCATTTCATATAAAACCAAGTGAAGGGTGGAGTTCCATCCTTTCTTTAAAAACTAAACAGGTGGACTTTGGCCAAGATGGAGGTGTAAGTAGATATACTTTGCTTTCTCACACAACCAAAAGAAGGACAACAACAAATTTAAAAACAAAAATGAACTGCCAGAAAATTTAACTGTATGGAAGTCCAACAACCAAGGAATTAAAGAAGAAGTATTCACCCAGACTGGTAGGAGGGGTGGATATGGGCAGCTGGGGTGGAGAGGACATGCGAAAAGGTGGCAGCTGGCAGACTGGATAGTCCCACATTCATGTGCAGAGAAGCTTGGAGGAACAACTGGGGAGCTAGGCAGACTGCAAAACCCAGGGTTCCATTGTGGGAAACTAAAGCCTCAAAACCTCTGACTGTAAAAACCCGTGGAGATTGGGACAGTGGGAGAAACTCCCAGCCTCATGGGAGAGTTTGTTGGAGAAACTCATGAGGTTCTAGAACATACACAAACCCACCCACCAGGAATCAGCACCAGAAGGGCCCAATTTGCTTGCAGGTAGCAGGGGAAGTGACTGAAAGCAGGGCAAGAGCTCAGAAGGTGGCATTGTTCC
>CM052541.1:114875418-114896154 GCA_028533065.1 Trachops cirrhosus | reverse complement strand
TTCCCATGTGGGTGGGCTTGTGCACCCCGTGGGTCTCTCCAACGACCTCTCGTGAGGCTGGGAGTCTCTCCCTGTGCCTCAACCCCCACAGGTGTTTTCAATCAGTGCCCCAAGGCTCTATTTCCCAGCGCTGGGATTCTGGGTTGGGCGCTGTGCCTTGCTTCACAATCGCTGCCTCGCTGGGTCTGCCGGTTGCCACCCCTCGGCCAGGGTCTGCCAGCCACCACTTGTGCACCCAGGGTCTGCCCACTGTGGTCTTGCCCCGGTTGCCTTGTGCGACCCAGTTGCCTTACACGTCTGGTCCCAACGCTCTCGGCTCCCTGCTCCACAACTGGTGCCAGGCTGCCCAGCTCCGCCCCTTCTACCAGTCTGGATGAACGTGTATATTTTAATTATTTGGGTGTCTGACTTCCATACAGTTCAATTTTCTGTCAGTTCTAGTTGTTATTCTGTTTCTAAATTGTTGTTGTCCGTATGTTGGTTGTGTGAGGAGGCACAGTGTGCCTGTGCCTCCATCTTGGCCAGAAGTCCAAATTATTTTCTTAAAGAGACTTTCTCCACTGCCAGAGATCTTGAATAGCCTCCAGGCCAGTCATCTGGAGCAATGTATCCCATAATTGATGAACTTTGAGGTGATAACCACCTTTTTCTATACTCGTTTGCATGTTAGTTTTAATGTCATCTGCAGAAATAGATGCTTTCTGTGTTTTATGAGTATCTTCTGTTTTTGAAAGATTCTTGACCTTTTAATGTTGATGTTGATGGTTTTGAGTCTTTTTTATTCTGGTTTGATTTTTGTGCATTTTTGGCTAGAGTATCTCATATAGATTTCCTTAAGGGAGCTTTTGTTTTTTTAGCTTCCTCATTATCAAAATCATCATCTTCATCATCATCTTCAGCAGCAGTCAGTTTTGCATTTTTCCATGGAAACTTGCTACTACTTTGAGAGGATAGATCACTTTCCCGATATATTTAGGGCTTTCACCTCCTCTTCATCTTCTGACTGCATTTTCCCTCCATAGCTACAAGTGCTATCCATTAATTTGCACAGTCCTTGAACCACACTACAACCCTTAGACCTTGGTACTTGTAGGCTTCAGAACTTGTCAAACCCTGTACTCATTGCATTTTGACAAGAAAAAAAATGTTTCAGCACTCAGTGCTTGCTTGGGCCTCCTTACACTGCTAGAACTTGTATGAGTCAGGATGCCACACTGAACGAGAAAATGCTTCATGATTCAGTACTCGTCAGTTTCGACACTCATCACGAGTTCCTGAACAAATTAATGAGGAGTACTAAGGTACCACTGTATATGTTATTTCCAAGCCCCCAGGGAAACTGTTCGCTTTACAGGCATTTTTGAAGTTGCCACTATTACTGTAATTGGACTGTCTTCATAATTCATTGCCTCTGTTTCAATGATGTACAATTCATCCTTTGCACCAGCCCCTAAACTGATCGTTCTTAAGGAAAACTGGTGCTAATTTTCATCATTATCCATCTCAAAGTGATGATTTTTGTCAGCCTTTAGTTTACCACCAAAAAGACAGCTCTGAGGTCTCAGGGACCTCATGCCCATGTCCACTAAATGGCACACACTTAGGTGGGAGAGAAGGTGGACGGAGATAAGTGACTACTGCTCCACAGAAGAGCTGTGCAGAACACAGTCACACCAGGGCAACCCTTTGCCCATTTTTAAGTGGGGTACATGTTATTTTCATTGAGTTGTAAGAGATTTTTATATATTCTGGATATAAGTCCTTTAATAGACATGTGATTTGCAAAGGTTTTCTTATGCTGTGGTTTGTCTTTTCATTTATTTAATGGTATCTTAAGTACAAGAGTTTTAAATATTTATTAAGTCTAATTTATCAGTTACTTTCCTTTAGGGATTGTAGGTTTTTTTGGTGGGGGTATCATATCTAAGAACATTCATTGCCTCACCCAAGGTCATGAAAAATTTTTCTGCTGTTTTTTCTAGAAATTTTACAGCTTTGGTTCTTGTATTTAGTCTATGATCCATTTTAAGTTTTTCTTTATTCTCTGAGTTTGTGAATTGTTGGTATTATTTTTATTAACTATTTGATAGAGTTTATCAGTGAAGTAATTTGAAGCTGGTGTTTTCTTTGTGGTAATATTTTAAGTTATCAATTTAAAATTAAAGTGTTCAATTTCTTTACTTTTTATATGCCTATTCAGATTTTCTATGTCTTCTTGAGTCAGTCTGGTAATTTGTGTCTTACTAGGAATTTGTTCGTTTCATCTATTGTCTAATTTGTTTGGCTAATAGCATTACCATTTACTCCTTTTGATTTCTGTATGGTTGGTAGTTCTTATAGGTTCTCTTATGTTTGGTTAGAAAATTGAGGTTTTTGTTATCCTGTTCTGTTGCACACTTCTGTGACTGTACTTGCATCCAGGGCCAAGTGGTAGGAAGAGACAGAATATATAGAGATGGGAGTGTGTCCCACTGTCTTGGAATCAGAGGAAGGTTTCCTTCCAAAGAGTTTTGGCTCCTCTTCCACTGGGACTTTTTTAAGAGAACTCAGAGAAGAAAAAAATGAGGGATTTCTGCATTGTAGTCTTAAGAATTCCCTTTCTCACTTCTCAAGCCAGAATAAGGGTGCTTTTCCTGGAGCTCTCTCTGTCTGAGCCTCAGTACCCAGCTATTTTTGGGTTTCAGCCTGCATGGCTGCCTTGTTTTCAGTCTGGAGATAAATATGACAAACTCACCACTGGTTTGGTGGTACTTCAAATTCTGGCTGTTTAAAAAACTTCAAGTCCATTGCTACTATTTACTTTTCGGAATCCTCAAGTGTCTGCTCACTGCATTCTGTTTAGTTGTGTAATTGCATCCAGTGGGGGATGTTTTATTTTATTGTAACTAAAACCATAATTTGTTTTTAATTAGTCTATCCCTCCACTTTAAGCCCATTGCTTTTCTCTTTTTACTTATTTATTCTTGGAAAATCTGGTAGCATTTTGCCAGCTAATAAAATGATGCTGTGAGACATGTGTTGTTACATACAACCTGTGCAATCCTGAAGATTCCATTTATTTGATTATCACACAGAAGTTTTAGAACTCTAATCTCAATACATTGTCATTTGAAGAAAAATCACAATATCCTTCAGATTTTCTGGATTTCCTTCCAATTTCTGTAAGCCAAATAGATTGAGATTACAAAACTACCTACAGATTTCACAGAAAACAATATATGTTTAATCATGATTGATGCTATTTATAAAGAGAATAGAACTCTCACATTAAGTAGCCCATTAACAAGTTTTTAAAAATATATATATTTTTTATTGTTTTTTAATTATAGTTTACTGCCTTTTCCCCCTACCCTTTTCCACCACCCCAGCCCTGCCCACCTCCCTCCCTCACCCTTGTTATTGTCCATATGTTCTTTATAATTGTTCCTGTAAACCCTTCACCCTTTTTCCCCTTTATCCCCTCCCCTTTCCCTTCTGATCATTGTCAGCCTGTTCTCAATTTCAGTGTCTTTGGCTATACTTTGCTTGCTTGTTCATTTTGTTGATTAGGTTCCTGCCATTAAGAAGTTTTAAATAACTAACTGACAACCCTAGAGAGTCATTAACAAACATTAAGTAAATAAATTCCTGCCACTACCCACTGTGTGGTGAGCTACTTGGAGAAGGCAGTGGGCATTTGCAAACATTTCAGACCAATCTAGGGTGTAACAGCCTCTTGTTTTGAAAGCTACTGTAGAGTATCCCAAAGCAACCTCAAATATATTTGGGAATATTTGGTGAAATTGTCTAGCTTTTTATTCTTATTTATTTATTTATTTATTATTGTTCAATTACAGTAGTCCCAGTTTTTAACCTGTTGCTCTCTCCTGCCTCTCCCACTACCCACTCCCACAGTCAGTCCTCAACCTGTTGTCCATGTTCATGGGTCCTTTATACATGCTCCTTGACTAAACCCTTCCCTTCTTTCCCCTGGTTATCCCGCTCCTCCCTCCCCTCTGGTCACTGTCAGTTTGCTCCTTATTTCCATGTCTCTAGTTCCATTTTGCTTGTTTGTTTTGTTCATTAGGTTCTACTTATAGGTGAGATCATATGGCATTTGTTTTTCACCGCCTAGCTTATTTCACTTAGCATAATATTCTCCAATTCCATCCATGCTGTCACAGAAGATAGGAGTTCCTTCTTTCTTACTGCTGTGTAGAATTCCATTGTGTAAATGTACCACAGTTTTTTTATACACTCATTTACTAATGGGCACTTAGGTTGTTTCCAGCACTTGGCTATTGTAAATAATGCTGCTATATACATTGGAGTGCATAGTTCTTTTGAATTTGTGTTTCAGGATTCTTAGAGTATAATACCAGCAGTGGAATTGCTGGGCCAAAAGGCAGTTCCATTTTTAGTTTTTTACAGAATTTCCCTACTATTTTCCACAGTGGCTGCACCCATCTGCATTCATATCAACAGTGCACTGGGGTTCCCTTTTCTCCACATCCTCCAGCACTTGCTGTTTGTTGATTTGTTAATGATGACCCTTCCTACTCGTTTGAAGTGGTATGTCATTGTGGTTTTAATTTGCATCTCTGATGGCTAGTGATACTGAGCATTTTTTCATATGTCTATGAGCCCTCTGTATGTCTTCCTTGGGGAAGTATCTTTCAAATCCTTTGCCCATTTTTTAAATTGGACTGTTTGTCTTCCTGGTGTGGTGTCGTATGAGTTCTTTATATATTTTGGAGTTCAAACCCTTGTCTGAGGTATCACTGGCAAATGTATTTTCCCATATGATTGATTCCCTTTTCATTTTGATGATATTTTCTTTAGTTGTGCAGAAGCTTTTTAATTAGAGATAGTCCCATTTGTTTATTCTTTCCTTTATTTTCCTTGCCCTAGGAGATATATCAGTGAAAATATCACAGCATGAGGTATCTGAAATTTTCCTGCCTATGTTTTCCTCTAGGACTTTTATCATGTCATGGCTTACGTTTAATTTTTTTATACATTTTGAATTTATTCTGGTGTATGGTGTAAGTTGGTAGTCTGGTTTCATTTTTTTGCATGTAGCTGTCCAGATTTCCCAACACCATTTATTGAAGAGGCTATTTTTACTCCATTTCATGCTCCTGCCCTCTTTGTCAAATATTAGTTGACCATTGAGACATGGGTTTATTTCTGGGCTCTCTATTCTGTTGCATTGATCTATGTGTCTGCTCTTATGCCAGTACCAGATTGTTTTGATTATAGTGGCCTTGTAATGTAGTTTGATATCAGATATTGTGACCCCTCCTACTTTGTTCTTCTTTCTCAAAATTGCTGAGGCTAATAGGGGTCATTTATGGTTCCATAAAAGTTTTTGAAATAATTGTTCTATATCTGTGAAATATGTCATTGGTATTTTAATAGGCATTGTGTTGAAACTATAGATCGCTTTGGGTAGTATGGACATATTAATGATGTTAATTCTGCCAATTCATGAACACAGTGTATGCTTCCATTTTTGTGTCTTCCTTATTTCTTCAGTGTTCTGTAGTTTTCTGAGTACAGATCTTTCACCACCTTGGTTAAAGTTATTCCTAGGTATTTTATTTTTCTTGTTGTTACAGTAAATGGGAATTTTTTCCTAGTTTCTGTTTCTGATATTGCATTGTTGGTGTAAAAAATGCCTTCAGTTTCTGAATATTGACTTTGTACCCCACTGTTTTGCCAAATTCACTTATTAGGTCGAGTAGTTTTTTGGTGGAGCCTATAGGGTTTTCCATGTACACTATCATGTCATCTGCAAACAATGACAGTTTGACTTCCTCCTTTCCAATTTGGATGCCTTTATTTCTTTTTCTTGCCTGACCATTGTGGCTAGGACTTCCAATACTATGTTGAATGGAAGTGGTGAAAGCAGACATTCTTGTCTCATTCCTGATCATAGGGGGAAAGCTTTTAGTTTTTTACCATTGAGTATGATATTGGCTGTAGGTCTCTCATATATGGCCTTTATTATGTTGAGGAATGCTCCCTCTACTCCCACTTTGCTGAGTGTTTTTATCATAAATGGGTGCTGTTCTTTATCATGTGCTTTTTCAGCATCTGTTGATATGATCATGTGATGTTTGTCTTTCCTTTTGTTTATGTGATATATTACATTTACTGATTTGCAAATATTGTACCATCCTTGTATTCCTGAGATGAATCCCACTTGATCATGGTATATGATCTTTTTAATGTATTGCTGGGTCTATTTTGACATATTTTGTTGAGGATTTTAACATCTATGTTCATCAGCTATATTGGCCTGTTGTTTTAGTTCTTTGTTGTGTTTTTACCTGGTTTTGGAATTAGAATAATATTGGCCTCATAAAAAGAATTTAGGTGGCTTCCCTCTTCTTGAATTTTTTGGAATAGTTTGAAAAGGATAGGAGTTATCTCTTCCCTAAATATTTGGTAAAATTTGCTTATGGTGCCATCTGGTCCAGGGTTTTTGTGTGCAAGAAGTTTTTGATCACTGCTTCAATTTCACTAGCTGTTATCAGCCTGTTCAGCCACTGTGCTTATTTTTGATTCAGTTTTGGAGGATTGTATGTTTCTAGAAATTTGTCCGTTTCACCCAGGTTGTCAACTTCTTGGCATGTAGTTTTTAGTAATTTCTTACAATCCTCTGTATTTCTGTGGTATCGGTTGTAATTTCTCCTTTTTCATTTCTGATTTTATTTATTTGGGTCCTCTCTTTTTCTTGATGAGTCTGCTTACAGGCTTGTTGATTTCATTTATCTTTTCAAAGAATGAGCTCCTGGAATTATTGATCCTTTAAATTGTTTTTCAGTCTCTGTGTCATTTTATTCTTATTTTCTTTCTTCTATTCACTCTGGGCTTTGTTTGTTGTTGTTGTCTAGCTTTTTAAAAGTGATGCAATATAAAAGAAATTTATGGAATAAATAGATACTTAAAATTTAAAAAATTCAATAATAACAAGGTCAAATTTCTACTCTTCCAAAGTCCTCTTGCAGGATCTTAACCTTGGAGGACATTCTGAGAATCTGCTAAAAGCTATGGTCTACACTTCTAGAAATATTAGGGATAGATACGGCATATACTTTTGCATATATTTTCAAGTACCTGCCCTCTTAATGCTCATCTGTGGATTCTCAGGGTAGAGGTAGATCCCAGTTAAGAACCCCTGCAGTAAAATGACTAGATATCCTTGTCTTGATAGGATTGGGATCATTTTTGAAAATCTCTACCAGGTGAAAATTTAGGTCTTGGGTAATGCCCTTGGCAGGGCAGGTTGAGCATTAGTTCGTGCCATGGTTCAGGTATGAGAATTAGATAACATTCTGTAAATTTTGGTGTGTGTGTGTGTGGGGGGGTGTATACCAAATTTCACCCGGGAGATGTTTCTCAGAGTTTCTTCTCCACACTGCACTGCAGTGACAGGACCCTGTGAGAAGGTGGTGGTGTAGTGGACAGGGTTCCTCCAAGCGTAGTGGTATGGTGGAGGGGATCTTGATTTAGTGTCAAAAGACCTGAGGTCAAGCCCTCCTGCTTGGGTAAGTCACTTAATATTCCTGAGGCTTATTTTCTCTTTTGGTAAACTCGAGATAGTAATGTCTATTATGTCTTTTTACAAATCATTGTGAGAATCAGTGAAAATAATGAATGTCAGTTTTAAAAATACTTAAGTGTATTGAATTGAAAGATAAAGGGACACATAGCATAATAGCTATGATAGAACATTCATCCATTCACTATGCATTTATTCATTAATAAATACCTGTAATCTAACATGCACAGGGCATCTCTGACTTCCCTATTTTTCTGGTTGGAAATATAGCCCTTCTATCTCTCAAGTACTTTTTAGAATGTCTTCATCTTGTGCAGAAAAGAGAGAATAAAAGGAAGTTTAGTGATACAGAATGAGGAAGTTAAATGATTTGCATAATACTTAAGTCAGAAAAATCAGTATAATTGAGTAGTTTATATTAGCTCTTAAAATGATAGGCAAACAAAGCAGGACGCTTTCAAGCTTTCCTGAAAATTTCGAGATCTCCTCCTGCCCCACATCCTGTCCTGGAGATGACCTACTTATGCAGAAATGATACCAGCTGCCATTTTCTGAGAGCTTTCTTATCTTTGCATACGTCCTACCTCACTTAATCATCACTTGGCTAAGGTCAATTGGCTCCCAGAGCTGAAATTTCAACCGTGTCCTTTTTCCTGCACAGTACATGCTCATAGCTACCTAGAAGCAGGAAAGTGAGGCTGAATTACCAGGAGCTAAACTGGCATTTGCCTTTTCTAAAGTTCATAGGCATCAGTGTTAATTTACATTCTTTAACCTTGAAAGCTCAGAATAACCTTTGAGCTTGCCTTTCAAGGCTTAGAGATAGTGGTAATTGCCAACTGAAAACAGGGTAGAGACTCAGATGGAATCAAAGTTTTAGCTTTAAGAAAGAAGGTTCCCTAAGCTCCACTTTTTAAAAAATAAAAAATTTATTTTGTGATTTTAGAGACAGAGAGAGGAAGTAGGGGAGAAAGACAGAGAGACAGAGAGACAGAGATTTGTTGTTCCACTTACTGATGCATGTACTGGTTGATCTTTGGATGTGCCTCAACCAGTTCACTGGCCAGGGCTCCTCAGCACCACTTTTAATTTTTGATTCTTTAAAGAAGTTATTTTTCATTCTTTAACCTATTTTCTGAGAGCTCCTTTCTCAAGCATATTGGAATTTACATTTCTGAGTTATTAGAAAATATAAAGCAATAGATTATGATAACATGTAAGTACAGTGCATTTTCTTCATTATTACTGGAAAGAAAAATGTTCCGGTGTTTTGCACAGGTGCAATGTGTGTTCGGCTGAATTGCCCCTTGGTCTGCTGTCTTTGCCTAAGCTGCAGTATGCTGGTTACAGTACCTCCCAATGTGGCAGAACAGAGGAAACCAAAGGCTGAATTTTAAACAACATTCCTCGTTGTTTAGACTCTCTTAAAATAACCTAGTTCTGTGTCTGAATAGTATGCTGTATGGGGTGGGAGGTAAAAATGGGAAATTTTTGGCTGGCTACTGCTATGTACAATTTCTTTAGAAACCTGAAGAAAATAATGGACTCAAGCATGCCTTAAGCTGTTCTCTGAGAAACTATGGCAACCGAGTTTTAATTAAAGCTGAAGTAGCGTGTGTAGCTTAGAAAAACAGAGAGATACTGCCAACTGATAAGGAGAGGGTCTGGGAGTAATTTAGACAACTAAAAAAAAGATCTTTTACATATATTTGGTAACTTTATTATCTATATTGTTCAAAGAAATAAGAAAAAAATTTAAATTGAAAATTTAAATTGAGTAACATTGGTTAATAAAGTTATACAGGTTGCAGGTGTACAATTCTATAATACCTCATCTATGTACTGTGTGTTCACCACCCTGAGTCCAGTCTCCTTCCATCACCGTTTATGCCCCCATACCCTATTCTACTTCCCCCCAAGGAAACTCTTTCAATGGATATCAATATTTGGTTTTGGAATATGTTATAACATATTTTTAAAGAAAATACAGTCTTGAATTATGTTTTTTAAGATTACATTCAAGTTAATGTTTCCTGAGTATACCTGTTGACCTGTAGCTGGAAGGGCCAACCTGGAGCACCCTCAGCAGCAGGGGACAGCCATGCTGGGAGAGTTACCAAATGGGTGGTCTTTCCATTTTGATAATGGAGACCCTGTGTATGCCCCAGTAAAATGCACTGGTGGGCCAATGATCAACAAATTAGTAAACCGGTCCCTTCTTGAGCTGAAACATTTATAGCCAACATGCTAGAATGTATAAACTCAGAGTATGCAAAAATAATACTTAAAAAAAAAAACTAAATGGGAAAGCCAGAGTTGCCATTTTTTGGATCAGAATATGTGTTAAACTAACAACCCCAATGATGGAAAGACTTTATCATCCCCTTTGCCAGGGGAGATTGAGTTTATGTCTACTATTTTAGCATCCTCTCTGATTAGTGCCTCCATTCACTGTTAAAAATGTACCTGTTTGAAGGGTAAGTGGTAGGGGCAATGACTGGAAAGATGTAATACATAGTTACAAATATAACACTTGTAAGCCAGAGACCATGCAGGAACTGACTCTCGCAGTACTTTGTTATCCTGCCTCCTTGGCTCTGGCTTCCAGTTCACCTTCATTATACTGTTGGCAGAGTTAGCTACCTATAATCAGATCTGATCTTCTGCTCCTTTTGCTGGGCAGGGTTAGTACACCTTTTCTCAGTCTCAGCTCCTATGTAGCTCTAATGCATGCAGTACTCAAACAAGGCCCAGCTTCTCCATGTTCATGCTCCCCTTCTGTGTTTTCATGCTATTGCCAGTGCTGGAATTCCTCTACTCTGTGTGCGTGTATGTGTGTGGCAAATGCCTACTTATACCTCAACATGAAGATTAAACATCACCCCCTTTTTCTCTTTATCTCACAATCCTTCCTTACTGCTCCCAAACATTCTCCCCTCTGGGACTGGATGAGGGCACCAGAGGTGAGGATTTACACATCTGTCTTCCAAAGGTAGCTACTATATAACTTTTGTCTTGTCTCCATAGCCTGTGTGGTATCTTGCATGGAAAGTGTACTTACTTGCTATTCATTGAATATTTGATGTTTGGTAAATATTTGATGAATGGATGAATGGGATTAAGTGAGTAAAATAATTGGAGTCACTAGGGCATATCTGAGAAAACACAAAGTGGTTGAAACTTGGTCCTGCTGTTTGCCCACCTCCCCCTTTCTTACTCTTCTCCTCCTCTAGGTACCCTATTCCTTGGCTTCCCAGAACACCTTCTTCAGGGACTTGCCTGCTTAGGTTCACTCTACCCCTAAGTGCCCCTCAGCTTCTAAAATACCCTTTGCCTTCCTTCCCCAAACCTGTATCCTCAACTCTAGTCAGAATGCCACGTCCATACTGAAGCTAGATATAATTAGAGGGTAATCACTTCAGCCTGATTCATTCCAGATTATGAGACACACAGGGAGACAGCTGGAAGTGTCTGAAATTTGAATTCCACAATATAAGGGGGTGCTGGCCTGTTCACATTTATGACTGTGTCTATAACCTTCCCTTTCAGTAGTACAATATATTAATGCTGTCTCTAAAAAGGTTTTCATGCCAGGATTTTGGACTGTGTCATTCTATCATGACAAAGGAATATTTTGAAAGCTGCCTGACTGAAAACAGTTTCAGCAACATTGCTGTCTTCATTCAACAGCACTTACGCAATTTGAATATTTTATTGCTTTTTTATCTCTTTAGATATAAATGAATGAACATAAGGAGATTAGATTTCATACAGTAATGCACTATAGCAAAGATATAAAAAAAAATCACCAGGTGAAGCCAAAGAACCGATTCTTAGCCTGAAATGGATGCTCCCTGAATTTAAGCCCATTTATAGCCTTTTATTACATAGGTAAAAAAAGCAAAAGCAAGGAACACATAGAGTTCTGGAACTGTGTTCTAGAAGGTTGTATACAAAAGAGGGAGGTATTACTTGGGATTTTTTAATATTTTAGTTTCTGGACTTGAAGCCTAAGTCTCTCATGTGACTTCTGCACATGCCATTTCTTTTGTGCTTTCACAAAAAACATTTTATGGGGCAGGGGCACCTGGAAAAGGTAAAGAAGGTATGCCTGGGCATTCCTTCAAGCTGCCCGTTCAATGTTATTAACTCTTACTTTAAATCCTCCTAGCAGCTAGAATTTAGCTAATACCTTTGTTTCAGCCACTTTAGTAGATCCTAAGGTTAGAGCCCTGTAAAACAAGGGTGTGGTACAGGCCCTTAGGTTGTGTGCTGAGACCAACAGGAGATCAGAGGCCATGAAAACCATTTCCGCTTTCCTTACTGTTTTCCTTACCCATCCAGGACCCATCCAGCCATTAGTCCTAAGGGCTGGGTCTCACCAGAACAGTGAACCCAATCTATTGAGCTCTCTTAGTCAGAAGTTTAAATGGAATAAAATCAGGTTAAATAAGACCTGTCCCAACTCCTGAAGAACTCTCTTTGTCTTCTGTTTCACAGTGATGTATGATCCTACTAGGAATTTATCATTCATTGAAGTTAGGGCACGTGCTTCCTTTTTTCTCTTCTTTGGTTATACCTGTATTTTTCTGAGAGATTCTGTGTCTTATGTGTAGAATCAAAGGATAAATTGGTTGTTATTATTTGTTGTTTTTTTTTTCCTCTGGCACTACACCTGAGATTTTAGTAAGAGAATTAGGGGAGTAGGGAAAGGTAACAGGAAAAACTTTTTTAGTGTTGTTATCTTTGCTCTAGAGGTTAAAGACTTGGTTTGGCAGCATTTGCTACTCCAGTGTTGCTTATTGACTTTAATTTTGTTTAACTTTTGCATAGGTAAAACAGTCACATGATTACAAATTAAAACATAAAAATATATCAGTGAGAATTCTTTATCCCATATTGCTCCTCAGTTTTAAGGAAATCTCTTAGATAATTTGTCTTCTTAGTTCCGTGTGAATCTTTTCATTATTTATTTTTCTATATACAAGGGAGTAAAGCTCCCCCTCTCTCACTCTTCTGCTCCTCTAGGTACCCTGTTCCTTGAAGAGGAAAGAAAAAAATACTTTATTTTTCTCTTTTCTGTGTGGATTTTTCTCTTTTCTGTGTAGTAACATACTGTCTACACTGTTTTACATCTTATTTCATTCACTTAGTGTTTCTCAGAGAGCTTTCTGAAGAGAGTGCTCTACTTTTTATAGCTATGTAGTATTCCATTGGATACATCACTATAAATTCATTGACCATCCCCCTATTAATGACATTTGATAATTTTCTAATCCTGTATTATTATAAATGATGCTTAAATATAAAACCACAGTCATTTCACGGGTGTGCAGATGTTATCTTTAGGATGACCTCTCAGAAGGAAAAGTATGGGGTCAAAGTTTATATATTTCAGTTTTGATAAATATTATTATATGGCCCTCCATAATGGTCTATTTTGATTATTGAGGCTTTATAATATGTTGTAGTTTTCTCTTACTGGGATACGGCCAGGGCTGGTTCACACCAAACTGTGCAGTAAACAATGTGTCTCTCGTGCTGCTTTAAACCTGTAATGTTTGTACTTTTGTCTCTAAGTAATTCTCCCTCTTACCTGTCCCTCTTTTCCATTCTATTTTCAAGCCAATCCCTTCTGAGGTTGCCTACTACTAACTGATACAGCTTTTGAGATATGACCCTGAATAGAAATATTTGCAATTTAATGGTAGGATCTTGTATGTGGTCATGACAGAATCTCGGGTCCTGGTACTTTATGTCTTGCATCCCCTTTGTTTTTTTCAAGTATTCCGAGTATACTCTCGATTGAGGTGAGGCGTAAGGGTACCAGGTTGAGGAGAACATCCTCTCATTGACTCAGTGAAGCAGGTTTAATAAGCTTTCCACTCAGGATCCTTATGGAGTCTCCAGCCTTCTTAAAAAACAAAACATCAGGCACCACCTAACTACCTTGGAGAGAGTAAAGGAAAAGGTGAAATAATACCTCATTCAAGTTTGTGATCTCATCTCTAGTCTTCTAGCTCACTGTTTATTTTTAATGCCTTTATGTAGCCTCTTCTCTTTAACCAGCAGACCTTGTCTTGCCCTTGATTCTGTTGAATCTTCACTTGCTTTTGAAGTTGTGGCCCTGGTTTCTGTCAGTCAGTGGTACCCCCTCCTCACCTGCCCCTTGAACTGACCACCTCCTCAATTGTCCAGTAATGTCTCCTGAGCATACTTCTTCACGTTACCTTCATTGCATTGCTTGAATTTTAGTCTGCATTCCCCAATGGACTGGTTGCTCCTAAGGGTGTGTTCTGTGTGTATTCATTTTTGTTTTCCAGACAAAAATGTGTGCAGCTTAGTACAGTGCTGCACACATAGGAGGTCTCAAAAACTATTGGCAAATTATTGAATAAATGAAACCCAAGTAAAAGTGCAGAAAAGGAAAGATGAAAGGCAAATGAATAAATGGACTCTGAAGGGACTTCAGTACCATGCGCCAGATGCTAAAAGCCGGGTTTTAATAATCCAGTTGCACTGTATGAAAGTAAACAATGTTTTCATTCAGAGTGAATTTAATTTATATTTGATTTATGTTTATGTTGCACAGGCTTTTCTGGCAACACATTTTCTAAATCTACTTACTCAGAAGATGCTTATCAGAATAAGTCAGAAAGGCAGCTTTCAAGTCTGTGCAAGTCTAAAATCCTCTGGTAGCTTCATAATTCACCTTTTGTATCAGGAAATTTGCGTGAACCCTTCCTACATCAGGAAATTTTGTCCTGCTTCCGGAAATGATGATAATGGAGATGGGGATTCAAAGGGAGTAATAAGGGATGCTAAAAATAGATCTGTTGGGAGATGAGATGACCTGAAAGCAGAGAATTAAGCTGAGGGGTTTGAGGGAAATAAAAGCTCTTTCCAATGGTGCCTCCATCTGGAAAGTATAAATATAAATGGAGCATGGGATTATGTTTAGCTTGAATTTTTTCCCATCTTTGAGCTGCTGGAAAAATTCTAATTGGCAATCTGTGTTTGAACGATAAAGGGAGGGTTTAGAATTCTTTGGATTCAGTTTAGCCACCAGAATTATTCAGGAACACATAAACATTGTTATCCTTATTGATGTTACCTGCCCAAAATACATCTTTATGTATTCTTTATTCTCTACTCTCTAGGTAGATATTTTATGTTCTGTTTTCTTACTGATGTATCAATCTATTTTTAGTCATGCTGAATTATGTAGGGACGGTTTTGGAGAAGATTTACATGCATATCTGCATGTATTATTGAATCACATCAGTAGTTAAAATTAGTCTTTTTAAAGAGTTTAGCATTACCCCCAAAGGAGGAAAAATTGTTTAATGGTGACAGTATAAATTTGCTGATTGTATAACCTTACTTCAGAAGTGTCATTCTTTTTGATAAGACAATTTGATTTTATGAACTGTGTTATAAGAAGGCTAACTCTTCCCTGTAAATCAATATGAGTGCCTGCATTGGTATCCCACAGGGCTTGTTTCTGTCTTCTTTGAGGGAGTGGGGAAGGTGGGTACAGAATGGAACTGAGGGGAATGATGTTATGGTTTCTCCAGTTGGAGTGTCCTTCCCCAGGGGATGCTCCTCCTATCCAAAAGGTACACAGTGTGGAGCCCCCTGCTGCCTATTTTCCTTGGAATAAATGCACACTGGATCACCATGAGAGTTCTAGTGGTCGGGGGCGTGGCTGAATGCTCCACAACCCTGGGGGGTGAGGGAGGAGGGCTGAGGCTCTGTGAAGAGCCGGGTCACAGCCCATGTCTCTAGGTCTCTTTCATTCCTTAACTCTTCTATTTCTTCTTGGTATCTACATCTAAGCAGAGGAATTTTGTCTTCTTGTTTCCCTGTCCTAGACTTTGCACCCTCCTCTCTCCCCATCCCTCATCATCAGACATCCTGTGGCGGTTGGTGCCTTTCTCCTTGTCTCATCTGCTGTCATCCCTGAGAGAGGCAGGGTGGACTTTGACTCATGACTGCTGGCTCTGTCCATCTCTGCAGGATTTAATGACAAAGTAACACTCTCCTTATTTAATGCTATTTTGACTATATATTTTTGTGATCTGTTGGTCTGGTAGTACTATGCTAAGAAAGCTTTTAAAAGTAGCAAACCATTAAGATGTCAAAATCAGTTAATCTTAATCCCTATTAAAAAAGGCAGACACAAATATAATGTAAACCAATTCAAAGTCTGGCATGAAATGGAATGCATGGTCCCTCTTTTACTATCTCAGAACATTAGTTTTTATTTATTTCTTTATTTTTTTAAAAGAGAACAGTTGTACTTTAGGTTTTCCTTTAAACTCAAATGGCCAAGTGGAAATGATATATCTGCATGCTGGGTCAAGTCCTTAAAAGAGAGCTGCTTGTCTATCAGAGTCTGTTTCTCTCTTCCCATGCCGGGAAGGGAACTGAGGTGGTGGTGAGCCAGGTTCGACTATCTGGACAGGCAATACCTGAGGGGAAGGCAGCGAGGTGGGAGAGTAGGACCCTGGGTCCTTGGGTGACCTCATTGATCAGAGCACCTATCCACTGTGAAGTGGCCACAAGAAAGATGAATTTCTTTCTTGTTCCAATCACTGTATTTTTAGATCTATTTGTTATAGTAGTTGGCCTGTATTTTACTAGGATTTTCATCTCATTATAATGCAGTATAAAGGATACATTTCTATTGTTCTTATAGAAATATTTAAGTGTTTATATATCATTATATAACCACATTAATTAAAGTAGAATAGAACAGAGCAGATTGTTCAGATATATATAGCCAAGTATATGTAGAGGTTTATTAAATAAATGGCATTTTAAATTAATAGAGATGGATTGATAGCTGTTGAAGCTGGGTGATGAATACGTAGAGTTCTTTATACTCTTACCTTCCTTTTTATATTTTGAAGTTTTCTATAATAAAAAACAAACATAAAAAAATGAATACACTTTTTGGAGAAAGAATAGATAATTCAGTGGATTATGTTACTCATTTGGGAGAAAACAGTATTTGTCTATACCTTACACTGTAGTCAAAGTTAATTTCAGATAGATTAAAAATATGCATGTAATTAATTCCTGATGGATGATACATGTATATTTAGAGGAATTAAGGAATAGAGAAGACAGAGTAGAACATTTTATGTTCTTGTAGTTGGGAGAAACTTTCTAAGACACAAAATTAGAAGTTATAAAGGAAAGATTGACAGTTTTGCAAAAAAGAGTTGTAAACTTCTCTACAACTAGATTAAGAGACAGGTTGCAACCTAGGGAAAAATACTTGCTGCATATACAGCAAATAATTGTTTTCCTATTACACTGAAGCTTCCACAAGATCAATACAGCAAATGCATATAACTTGTAGGAAAATGAGCCAAGGACACGAGCAGACAATTCAAAGAAAACAAAAACAATGGTTTATAAAAATATTTTCAACCTTGCTAAATAAAAAATGCAAGTTAAACTAGTTTTTTGTCCATGAGACTAGCAACAAGAAAAAAAAAATAGGTACTATCCATTGTTGATGGGGATAGGACAAAACTTTGTCCTAAGTGGGAACTTTGATAGTGATAGAAATGTAATTTGTTTCAACATTTTTAAAGACAAATTTGGTGGTAGTTTTACAGTGTGATTTTTTTCTATCTCTTGACAACTCCATTTCTAAGTAAAGATTCAAAGATATATATACATATTGTGTATTGCACTGTTTATAATAGAAAAAAAATGGAGACATCTCAAATTTTAATCAGCCAGGGGAATAGTTAACAAAAGTATGGCACATGCATATACTAGAGAATTTCAGTTGCTAAAAGAAATGTACATCTGAAATGTTGTTTTTGTTATTGTTAAATAAAAGGAGCAAAATGTAAAACAATATGAACAACAAGATCCTATTTTTGTGTATAAATATGTGTATAAGCATAAGGTAGAAATTAATATGATATTTACTAACCTGACATTGCTCTAGAGGGATGTGTTTGGAGGCATTGAACAGGGACATTAACTTATTTATCTAGTTTTAAAAGAGGGACTGTGGTATACTCCTTTTGGTGGGTTTGAGTTTCTAATTTGTTCTTTTCTGCAATTTTTAGACAAAGAGATCATTAAAAAAAACCAGAAAATCAAAACCAAGACATATTGAGAATCTACTTGGTGCCACATAGAATTAAGAACAATGAAGGATTCCTAAGGGAAAAGAAGCATGTCTCAGCCTGTGATATAGGCTGATTTTTTACATATTTATTATTTACAAATAAATTTTAGATAAGCCAAACTGTGGTAAATGCTGTGAAAAAGCCACACTGAAATAAACACCACTTAAATTAATCTCCTGGAAAAAGTCAACAGGGTCATATGATCTAGGTTAAAAAGTTCATAGCTCTTGCCCAAATAACCGCAGAAGAAGGTAACAAAAGCTTTAAAGCTTTTAGCTAGCATTCAATAACATTAGCGTAGGGAAAAGAGTGAGTACAAGGTGACTTCTAATGCGGAGTTTTAACTGATGTCCACCTGATATGTCAAAGAGCAGAAATGCACAATAAAAGCTGTCAGAATGGACCAGCCACACATATTTCACATGAACCTCTAATTTACTGTCTTTGTTTGGACTCTGGTCCTGTTAGCTCTCTCTGCTCCTTTTTCTCTGTCTCTTTACTTAGTATAAATTATCAGAAGATTGTAGGTCATGAAAACATTTTTTCTGCTTCTTGCTGATAAGTATGTCTTCAGAGTAAGCAGATTTTGAGAGGGAATGTGCTGCCAGAAAAGCATTTAAGACTTGAACACAGACCAAATACACATTCAATTAATCTCTTCAGGGGCAAAGTTTCAGCTTCCAGACTGGGGGAAGAAATGGCCTGTCCTTCCTATTCTATGTGTCCTCAGTAGGGACTATTGATGTTTCTGAGACATTTCTGAGCAGAGCAGTTTGTGCTGGAAGCCTCTGTCCACCGTGTTTTTAGGCTTGTTACACAGGCATAGTGTCTGGGGCTTCACCGTGAGCTTGGATAGCATTCACCCTCTGACTCCTGGCCTGGGGGCTCAGTGAAGACTACCTCACTTCCCTGTTTTAGTACAGCTGCTCACCTTTGGGACTTGAAATCCTGCACTGAACTTCAGCCCCAAAGCCTGACTAGCTTTTGTTCACTTTATATATTGGCAGGGGTGATAGTAGGGTCAAAATAGTAGAAAGTGGGCACTGACCAATCAGAACAGATGCCAAATAACATTTTTGTCACTAGATCCTGGAGGAGATGTGTGTGGGGCGGGGACGGGGTGGGGGGAGGCGAACAACAGGGAGAACATTTAGGAGTCTTGGGGCCTCTACCACTTGTGGCTGCCCAAGCCCTGCTCTGCCTGAATTAATCATCTAGTGCCCTAATGTTCCTGCCCACCTAGCTTTGAGGATTTCATGCTTGGAGTCTCTGACAGCTTTGCTGACTCATTGCCTCTTGCCTGTACTTACTCACAACCCTTAGCAGACCCTAGTTGCTGCTTGCCCCCATTACCTGTCTGAGTGAGTGTGGCTCCGTCTGCCTTGTGGCTGAGTGTGCCTGAGTCATGATAGGGTTTGACTCAATTTAAGAATTTCTTATAGAAATAGTACCTTACTGGGATTAAGTTAGACCTGAAGATGAGGTTATTACTTGAGATGAATTAGCTTATTAGGATTCTATCAATATAGCTGTAGTTGCTAGGTTAGTTTAACCACCCATTCTTTCTTTGTGTATGGCGATAGCCGTTCAGTTTGCTTATGCATTTGTCTGTATTTTGATCTCTTGGTCTTAGTTCATTGTCCTCTCCCATGTCTTGAGTTGTTTCAGATGCATTATGTGATAAATTGACTGGCTTCTTAAAGACTCTGATTTCATAATGGGTAATAAAAAGTACTTAAGGATGACCTTGAAAAAGACTCAGTGAACACATGTTAGGACTTTGCTGTGACTTGTTGCAAATTAGCACAAGTTGTTTTTTTCCCCATTCTTGTTTTCTTCTTGTTTTCCATCTTTTCTTTCCCATCTTGTTCCCACCTCCACATTTTTGCCTGCACACTCAGTGGACTGCATGGCCTCACCCATCTCCCTTACCTTCCCTCCCTGTGCACTTTCTGTGGCTCTTTCTTTCTCATCCATATCGTCCCTCCTTTCCCCCACCCATTGCTGCCTTTCTTAAGACTGGTCTCTGTGGCCTTTGCTTGGTGTGACTAGTGGCCTTTGCGTAGTGTGGCCATTTACCACTTCAGAAATCTCACTGTTTGGGTGCTCTTTGGCTTCTCAGTATTTGCAACGGGGAAGTAGTAACCATCCCATGAAACACATTTCTTTATTTTATATTTCCTAGCTTCTTATCTTGACAAAGACATTGTCTCTGATGTATTTATATTTTAAACTGTGACTTTAAAAAAATCTGTAGACATGGTAGCTGGTGATATTGTCTGTGAGTTGGTTGCTCAGAAAAGGGCTGCATGCAATTTACAGAATTATCTATAACACCCCTGAGTCTGTAATTATGAAGGCTGGGTTATGATTTGCTGGGTGCTCTGCTATTTATAGAGCCTGTCACTGCGAATGACTGTCTGTGCCCAGGGCTGGGTGCCTTGCTGTTGAGAGGGGCTGAGCTCCAGCTGCCTGAGAGAGCAGACGGCTGCTCCTGTTTCCCAGGCAGCATTCCTCACTTGCCCTCCTTAGCTTTGAGAGGAGCTTCGGCTTCCCTCTAGAACTGTCTACTCCCCAATTCACTTCTCCAGATGGCTGCTGCTTCTGTCTCCTGTTGGTACCTCTTTTCGAAGTATATACTGCCCAGTATTTTGCTGTTACTCTCATTTTTTCTCCTGATGGATTTGCTGTCTTCTACATACTCTTTATTGAGGATTCTTCCCTGTCATTGAATGTTAAACATGGCTGGAAGTTATTGATGGCACTTTTTATTTTTATTTATTTATTTAAATATATTTTATTGATTATGCTATTACAGTTGTCCTATCATCCCCCTTCATTCCCCTCCACCCTGAACACCCTCTCCCACCCACATTCCCCCCCTTTACTTCAGTCCATGTGTCATAAGTTCTTTGCTTCTACATTTCCCATACTATTCTTGCCCTCCCCCTGTCTATTTTCTATCTACCTTCATTGCTACTTATTCTTCGTATCTTTCCCCCACTCTCCTCCTCCCACTCCCCTGTT
>CM052541.1:114851803-114874918 GCA_028533065.1 Trachops cirrhosus | reverse complement strand
TGCCTTTTACTCCCATCCCAGCCCACCCCCCAACCCTCCCCACCTCCCTCCCGTTTCCACCCACCCCTTGTTTTTGTCCATATGTCCTTTATATGTGTTCCTGTGAACCCTTCCCCTTTTCCCCTGAAATTCCCTCCCCTCTGGTCACTGTCAGCCTGTTCTCTATTTCAGTGTCTTTGGTTATATTTTGCTTGTTTGTTTGTTTTGTTGATTAGGTTCCCGTTAAAGGTGAGATCATATGGTATTCACACAAGTCATATACATAATAGTCATAGACAACACTTATATAACATTATGTGCTAGGTGTTCTTCTAGGTACATTACACAGATTAGTTCATTTATTTTTTCTCAACATCGCTATGAAATAGGTACTAGTTTGAAACCCATTTTCCAGACAAGAAAACGGCTAAGTAACTATCCAAGATCACACAGTGAAGAAGTGACAGAGGTAGTATTTGAACCCAGATAGCCTGGCTGAAGTCTGCGTATTATGTACTACAGAGCTTATAAAAAGTTATTTCAAAATAGTACAAGTGTATTTGGGTATGAGAGAAATCACAGAGGCCTACGTGGTGGTGGTCGAATCTTGAAAAATGAATCTGGAGTGGAAATGACTGAAGTTTAAGAAAGACCGATTTAAACTGTTTCTAATTTTTATTATAAGTAATGTTTGAGTTTCTTCGTAGAGATCCTTGGAAGAATTTCTCTAAGAGTAGATACACAGATGTGGATTTACTGGGGTATTGCTCTCCAGAGTGGCTGTACCAACATCTTTTCTTTTCTTTTTTCTTGTCAGTTTAAGGGAATTTTATGTAGTTTTTTTACTAAGTGTTTCTAAAATTTGTAGGCCACTAAGGACTATTGGTAATAATACCAATAATAATACAAGTAATAATAAACCTTGGGTGCTTATTATTTATAAGAGCATAAAAGAAAGGAAATCTGGCTCTAGCGGGTGTGGCTCAATGGACTGAGAACCAAAGGGTAGCCAGTTTGATTTCCAGTCAGAGCACCTGCCTGACTTGGAGGCTAGGTCCCCAGTAGGGGGCGCACAAGAGACAACCACACGTTGATGTTTCCCTCTCTCCCTTCCTTTCTCTCTTAAAATAAATGAATACAATCGTTAGAAAAAAGAAAAAAAATCTGCATTTTTGTCAAAGACATACACTCAACTCCCCTCACTATGACAGAAGCTAGTATATTATTAAATACTTTATTAATTCTTCCAGCACACGGGTTTCTGAACTAGAGAGGGCTAGGGATGTGAAAGTTAGTGCCACCTAGTGGTTAGACTATACTTCGGCTCCTAGAGGTTCTGTCTTCAAAGTGCTGAAAATTCGCAGAAGAGCTTGTCAAAAAATCAGATTCTTGGCCTTATCCCTAGTGACTCTAATTCAGAAGGAAGAAAAGAGGGGAGAAGGGAGGAGAAGGATGGGGAGAGAGAGAGATAGGGTAGTGGGAATATTGTCCAGGAACCAGCATATTTAAAAGCAGCCCATGTGGTGGTTGGTTGTTACCAATTTGGTTCTAACTCTGCTCTAGAACACAGTTTAGCAATTGGCCCACCTCTCTCCTTAATCTTCTTCACCAGCAGCTGCTATAGTAGCTTGTGGATTATATGGGAGCTATGGGGATCTTCTGGGACTACTTTGGGTTGAAGGGGATCCAGCTGAGCTTGCACACAGAGGAAGGAAGGGAACAGGCTATGTGTTTGGGGATGAGAAGAAATCACCTAAACTGTGACTACATCCATTAGCATTTCCTCCCTGTTTATTTCTGTTGACCTCAGTGCTACTTTTGACCCTGTGGGCTACACACTACCTTCTTCATATTCTTCAGTCTGGTATTCAGGGTCTCCCTAAGCAGCCTCCAGACTTTCTGCCATATTCCTTGGCAAGAATCCCTGTGCACATTAATCTTTCCGTATCCCCCAGAATCATGCTCAGGCCTTTTGTCATACTACTTCTTCCCTGAGATTCTTACTCTCCATTCTTTGTGCTTTCACTGCAATCTTTAAGTGTTTATACATCTTATAAAATTCAGAAGACCCACAACCTCCGAGAAGCCCTCCTTGGAGCATTAACACCTCATCCTTTCTACTTTCCCACCATACTTTGTGTGTACCTTGTACTAGCATCCTGGCACATCGCCAAATAATGTTTCTTATTGCTACATAAATATTCTATCCATCCATCCATCATTTTACTTATTCATTTATTTATGTTGTTTCCCTGGCCTGGAATATAAATTCTATTCATTCTTCAAGTGCCACCACTCCAAAATGAAGCCAAATATAGACTATTCTCAGCTTCATTTATTGATTTCTTCTCCAAGATCTGCTAGCACTGAGAGTCCTCAGCTGCCTGCTCTCACCCTTGATTACACCTTCTGGTGTGTTCATTAACTTCGTGGTAGACATCTTTTTCTGCTCTTCAGTAAATTGTAACTGCATAGGACAGAAACTATTTTATGTAATTCTTTGGTATTTTCCAGAATCCTTTGCACATTGCCAAGTGCATTTTATGGCTCAGTTGGACTTTTTTCCATTGTTTAGCAAGTTGTCCTTGTACTTACTCTATAAGTGAAGAAAAATGAACATTTTTTTGAGCATCTGATATTTGCCAGATGCTGTGCTTAGAATTATACATATATTACCTTATCTAACACCTAGAAACCCTTTGAGTAGAATGCTATCCATTTCTTAGATTAGAAAAGTTAGCCTCATAAATGCTTAATAAATGTGTAGCTGTAATGAACAGATCAGCCTGGGGACCTGGGCTCATCTGACCCAAAAACCCATACACTTGACACCACTGATTTGCCATCCTCTAGTTTTAGAGCTTCATCTTCTGGTATTTTATAATGATGCTGTGCATTTCTGCTTCCCTCCTTTAAAGAGTCTGCTCTTCAGAAGGTAGAATGGCTCTTCACCCTGAAGTAATTCTCAGCCCGACTCCCTGTGCCCTGCTTCATGCCTAAGTGGAAACACCCTTCTTCACATGTAGTCTGATTTCTATATAAAGAAATAAAGCAATGTGCTCCCCCTTTTTCTGGACTGGCTTTATGGGTTTGAAAACATTTCTTAATGTGGAATAACTCTGGGCCCTGAACGCTGAGGTGCCTTAGAGAACACGGTGGACTAGTCTCGCTGGCATGTCGAGCCTCCTTCTCTGTCTCCTTTGGGAATGTAAGTGATCTCATTGAGCTTGGTGGCTCCTGGAGCTCTTTGTGTAAGGAGCCCCAGAGAATTTCCAAACAAACTGAGGACTAATCGGGATTCGTCTGGCTGTTTTCTGCCACAGGGATTCAGAGCAAGCCCCCGGCACATTAGAAGACGTGCTGCAGCGGCTGCGGCTGCCCGTCTGGAAGAAGCCAAGCCTGTGGTGGAGGTTCACCATCAGAGCGAGCAAGAAAGTTCAGTGAGGAAACGAAGAATCAAGAAGAACAGCCGAGTCCAGCCAGAATTCTATCACTCTGTTCAAGGTGCTCCGACCAGAAGAACTGTAAGTAGAGAATTGTCTTTCCTAACAATATTAAATACACTGTCATATGGTGTGGTCATTCTCTTAGTTTTAAAAAATGATCAGATTAACTTTAAATAATTAGATTTTCCCCCCTCACCCCAAGAAGTGACGGTATACTCACATGTGTTCCAGCAAGGAATGTGGTTGTGCAGGTTTCACCAGGGCGCAGGGGCACAGTCAGTCACTGTCAGACATTGATTTAAAAACCTGTGAATTCCACTCTGGCCAGGTGGATCAGTTGGTTGAAGCATCATCCCACACACCAAAAGGCTGTGGGTTTGGTCACTGGTCAGGGCACATACCTAGGTTGCGAGTTCAATCCTGGTCTGGGCATGTACAGGAGGCAACTGATTGATATTTCTCTCTCACATTGATGTCTCTCTTTCTTTCTCTCTGTCCCTCCCCCGCCTCTCTAAAATCAATAAAAACATATCCTAAGGTGAGCATAGAAAAAAAAAACTGGCCCCATTTGGAGCCAAATTCTGAACCCCATTAGAGCCAGGGTCAAGCCAGGGTCTAGACTGAGGACAGGGGCCAGCAAGCTGAGGTGTGGCAGTGGCGTGGTCAGAGTTGGTGCTGAGGGGTGACAACAAAGCTGGTGTCAGGATGGGAGAAGTGTGGAGGGGAAGGTGGGGCTGGAGTCTGGGGTGGTAGCTGGACACCTCCAGGGGCTTTTGGGCCAGTGAGGCCTGGTGTGCCCTCTGCAGCCAGCAGCCAGCCAGGGTGACTCTGTAAGGGTGCTGGGCTTCTCAGGTGTGGCTTTTATATTGTTTCATCGCCTAAGTGTTGCTCTTTTCTCTAACCAGGCACCCTGTGTCTCTGTGGGTGCAGTGCTGTCTTCACTGGAAATTTGGGGTTCAGCTGGAAGCTTGTCTCCACCTCTTGCTTACCCCCTGAGCACATTGTTCTATGTGCTCCAATTATTTTTTCTTTGCTTTTTGGTTGGGGTCTTTACACAGACACTTTGTACCAACACTGTGACAGTGAGGATTTGGGCTTCAACAATGACCCTTCAAAGCTTTTAAAAAAAGATGTCATGATTGCAATAATTTTGCATTGCTTTAGCATTAAAAAAGGTTGTCTATGGTTTGCTCCTCTACTGTAAGGACCCTGATTTTGTTGTTCCTCATGCCAGCCCAGCAGAGCCATCAAGATTTGACTGGATATTAAGTCTCCGTAAATCATTAGAACAGAACTTCCTTTCTGTGGGAGTAAATGTGTGGCAGGCACATGTGGAGATTGCTAGAAAGCCAGGAGAATGTCTGACTTAGTGACTGGGCCAGTGACCATGGCAAGAAAAAGTCTGGAGTAACTTTAACCAGTTGTAGAGTAGGTACATACAGAGGTGGGCAAAAGGAGGTTTACAGTTGCGAGTACACAAAACAGTTCATGCTTGTGTTATTATTTGTTAATTGCTGTATTTTTTATACAAACAACTGTAAACCAACTTCTGCCCACACCTGTGTTTAGAAATGTGTCTTCTTTTCATGATCTAATACAACAAAAGCTAAATAGAATTTGGTATCTATATGGAGCAATATGAAATAGTAGGAAAATTTATTCCTTTAACGAACTTTTTTTGTACAGGAAATAAGGGGTGCACATATATTAATAACTGGTCATTATTAAGGGCTTACTGTGTAACACAAGTCATTCTATTTGACTCACTTGACAACCCTATGAGGTAGATGTTGTTATTATTCCCACTTTATGGATGATGAAACTGACGCCCAGAGAAGGTACATAACTTGCCTAAATTTACTCAGTTGTTTGGGGGCAAAGTCTAGGATTTGGATCTAGGTAGCTCGCCTCCAGAGCCCAAGCACTTACCTCTATAACCTACCTTCTGTTAGTACCTGGTCTCTAGGAAATCACAGTTGAGTAAATGGACAGACATGTAAACAAGTAAACATAGTGCATGTCTGTGTTATGAAAATGCTACTGTAGAATTATGCACAAGGCACTATGGAAGTATCTTAGAGGGCCAGAAATATTGACTGAGAAGCAGACCCCGGAGGTGAGTCTGGAAGGCATGGAGTTTATCGGGTAGAAAGTAAAGGTCGGTATCTCTGATGAGAGGAACACGTACAAGAGCACAGAGGCATGAAAGGGAACAGCATACTCAGGGAACAGCTTGAGGTGGTGCTGGCTCGGTCAGGCAGGGCCCGGTCATTAAGGGTTTGTATATTATGCTAAATAGTTAGGTTTACCTTTTGTGATGGGGATCTGTTAAAGGTAGGGAATAGGCACACTGACTGGTTTTGTTGTTCAGAATCTAGCTAATTCTTTGCTTCTTCTAATCTTTCCATGTGGATCAGAATGCAGAAGTGAATCTCATCAAAGTTTAGAAACCCTCAGTCACCATCATTCATGAGCGTAACTACCTTAGGTAACACATAGTGTATTCTTTATGCCTCTGTGACTTTGAACTTGCTGTCTACTTTGTCCTTGAATACCAATCCTCACTCTTTGTTTTCCTGGTGAATTTCAGTTCACCTCTTAAGACTGGCTCATGATCAATGACTGTTTAGAAAAATCTTTTCTGATCCTTCCCTTTTGTTTTGATCTTGGCACTTTGTACAGATCTCCGACACAGCAGATATTCCAGTGAAAAAGGCAGGCTGTGTAGAAAGACAGACACGGCTTCAAATCCTGCTCTGCATGTCTGGCAGGAAATAGTTGGCACACTAAGAGAGTTTAATTGAAGAGAGTTTGATAAAAGGACTATTTACAGAGGTGTGGGCAGGACTTGGGTGCTTTGCCAACCCTGCAGTATAACCTGCCTGCCACTCCTGCCCTGAAGACAGTGGTCTCACTGATCCTGGTGGGAAGAGCTGGGGCTTTGGAAGAACCTTCCCCAGGAGTTGTGGCTGAGAAGTGCAGCCACGGCCCGAACCCAGGGAGTCGGGAAGGGAGCAAGGTGGTAAATGAACTGCAGGAGCTTTCGGTTCACCCAACGTAACTGGAGGACCGGGGGCAGATGAGCTTGGGTGACACAGATTGTAGAGTCAGCATCCTGAAGACAGAGTGAGGCAGAGATGGGCAGAGACTGAGATGGCACAGGGCCAGTGGAGAAAAAAAAACATGCATGGTAACCTTTGCAACTCCTTGAGACTCAGCTTTCTTATTATAACACGATAATAACAGTAGCTACCCCACTGAGTTGTGAGGATGAACTGAGCTGGCACATGGAGACAGAAGGCACAGTGGCCTGTTTAGGTTAAACTCTCAGTAAGTGGTAATTCCTTCCTATCCTTTCCTCCCCTAGACCTTGACTTCTTTGGGGGGGCCATATCATCTTGCCTAGAAAATCTCATCTAGATGCATTTTACTAAGTGAATGAATGAATGATATTTATACATGACATAACTTATGTGCTATACAGATATTCAGAGAATGGAGAGGTTTTTTTTTTTTACACACCCTTCCCCAGTAGGATAGTTGGGAATAACTACTTCATGGAACATATGGGATTGAGTTGGGCTTTAAAATCTGGGTAGAAATTGGCTAGGCAGTAGATGTTAGGTCTGTGAAGCAGAATAATCAAGAGTACCAAGAACTGTTTGGCTAGATGTGGGGATTTATGCAAGGGAAGTGCAAGACAGAGCTGTAAAAAGAGATTGGGGCCAAAATGCATTCCAGACAACACGTGCATTTAAGCTTTATTTCCTGTTCTTCGTGGAGCCCCTGGAAGAGGTGAATGGCATGATGGAAGCATGGCTGTAGGAAGATCGGACATGAGCAGGGTGAGTCAGAGGGGAGCGGGACAGGGCCAGGTCAGCAGCTACTGTAGAGCGTAGGTGTGCAGTGATTGGGACCTGAACTGCAGTCTAGCCCATGACATGACGTTCTTTGCCAGCATCTGGTCATCCTCCATTTTCCTGCATCTCCCGGGGGTCATTTGGAGGCTGGAAATTGCCCACATTGGTGGTCAGGAGGCTGTTGGCTCCTTGACTGTCATAATTCCTGCTCAGCCTTCTAGAACCTTAAGGCCTCTGCAGACATTTCCTTGTTTTTATGCGGCCTTGTGTCCTCTTCTGGACTTGGTCGTAGGTCATGCCCGCTAGAGCCACACTATTCCACATGGGCAGGAAACCTGAGCCTTTTCTAACTAGCCCGTTTGGAGAAAATCAGTGCTACCACACGTTGCCCTGAAGGCAACTCTCGCTGAGGTGACTCAGGATATCTGAACGACTTTATGTGAAGAACCCAGGCATTTCCAGGGGCAATCTGACGAAGAAACAGGCCCTTGAGGGAGAAAGACTGAAACAGGATGTAGCTGCAAAGGAGACGAATCAGAAAAGGCGGCAGTGCAGTGCCAGCCACTTGCAGGAGGACTGTCCTCTTGTGAGGGGGCCACATGCCATGTGAAAGGTGTTATACTCCAGCATCTTTGCTACTCTGACCCATTTACCTACTCTGAATTCACAAGTTATGCTCAAATGTGTCTGCAAGAATTTGTAATGGACATCATTAATATAAACTTAATAATATACATGCTTTTTATTTCACTCCTTTGGAATGTTGCTAAGGATGGGTTAGCTAAAAATTTATCCTGATTTACTCTTAGAAAATACATTTGTCTTGGGATTTATGCTATACATGAAGACACTGGAATGCTTAGGATTTTCTACCACCTTAAAGCAGAAAAGATAATTAGATCCAGATCTTTATTTGTTCTTTAGTATTTTGACATGACAAAGAATATTTTTTTGTGCCTAAATCCTAGCTTTTTTAAACATCATCATCATTATCATCATCATCATCATCATATTCAGAGCTCTCTATTTATTGCATGCTCACTCTGTTGGCAACACAAGGACATTGTTCTTTGTGTGCTTCCCTGCTTTTGTTTTTTTTTCCATTTAATCTTCCCAGCAACCGGCTGCGGTAGGTACTCACTTTTCAGAGGAGGAAACTCATCAAGGTCACACAGCTGGTAGATGATGGAACTGAGATTTAAACCCAAGCACTCTGATGGGAGCACTTTGAGAAGAAAGAGATTCAGACCATCACAATTCTGGTGCTAGATGTTTATCCTCATCAGCCTGCCTCATGTATTTTAATTGCTATGAGTCTCAGTTTTCCTACCTGCATACATGGTAAATATAGATGAGATCTTTGTGTCTTTCAATGATTACATCATTCAAAACCTATTTTTAAATGGTACTGAAAACCATGGATAAACCCCAAACCTTTTTGCCATGCATTTTATCGATCCTCTCTTTTTGTGGCAGAGCACTTAGGAAATAGCAAGAATCTTTCTCCTCCTGTATTGCCCACTCGTGTGACATATTAATGTGTCACAACTCTCAGGTCCAAGAGAAATTTCTGTGTTTGGTATCAGGGGTGGAGTGAGGGGAAATAAAAATTTTAGAGTACTTGAAAATAATCATGTACACTGCGTCTATTCCTGTTACTTTTTACTGATTCCAGCTTTTTGCACACTGCAACAGCATCATGTACATTTTCTCATGTCTTAGAATCTCACACTTTCTCACGGAGGTGACAGAATATCTGATGGAAGTTGCTAGCACTCCCACGTCATTGCCCAAGCTGTAGCTTGCTCCCCGCACTGGCAACATCTTGGCCCATGAACTTCTGTCTTTTTGCTCTGGGGCTCCAACCACAAGGAAATGAATTATTGAGCCTGATAATTTTGACTTAGGGGTTGGAGGAAAAGGCAGACTTTGCACAGATGGTTGATGGCCCCGCTCTCTGCAACAGTGAACACTGAGGAAGAAGCAGGTTTCAGTTTGACAAATCTATTAGATATCCTAATGTCTGAATTTCATGGAAGATGTAAGTCTGGATTGGGGGTCATTTGTGCATTGAAATTATCAAATCCATGTCTCTGGATGGTATAACCCAGGAAGGGAATATTGATAGAAAAGAGAGTAGAGAAACAGACCTCGGATTCTCCAGCGTTAAAAGGCTGGAAAGAGGACTGAGGTTCCCATATAACTTCCATCTCTTCTCTCAGCAAGACAGCCACCTTCAGCAGAGATGGGTCCGGGTCTCTTGACTTTCACTAAGGATGTGCCCCTTAGGCCAAGAAAAGGCAACTCTGGTAGAAACTAGAGAAAGTAGCAGACAAAGATTTTCAAACATACTGATCACTCTTCTCTTTCCTACTCTCTCTGCTCCTAAACCACTTCCTTGACCTCACCCTTCTTTCCCTTCTCTTTTTTGGATTTTGTTTTTGAGTTTGGGGGAAATTTTCCACTTTTCTGATTGCAGCTTCGGTCATTGTAGGCTGCAAGATATCTTGGGACATTGCACAGTTTTTATTTTTTTTAATTAGTATTAACAAGATTTCAGGTCATTTTTGTAGTTGGAAGCCTGCTGCAGTATAGAACAGACTAACTACATGTCCTTGGTCTTGTTGAAATATAGAAGGATGTTTCTCTGTTCCTTTCCTGCTGAGATAATTAAAAAATATTCCCTTTTCCTTTCCTTTTCAAATACATAGGACCAGGCAGCTTTGTTTGAAAACCCCAGGACCCTTCCGTTTTAGTGGAAGGCTTGACTATACAGCTCATACTTTACTTTGGCTTAGTTAATCAACAAATACAAAGCTTCTAAAGGAAAGCTTCATTTCCTTTTCCTCTTTGGAATTCTAGAGCATAAATTGAATTAATAAAGTCAAATCTCTTTTATGAACTTCCTCAAAAGGATTTTAACTGCACTATGTTCATTTAACATACTGAGTCTTTGCTACACATTACTATGCCTCCCTTACGAAATCTTACAAAATATTTCATTTATTAAAAATTTGCTATCAATAGATATACAGGAGCATGCAAGGTAAATGGATTGTATTAAATGAACCGTACTAATAGAGAGTTTAGTTTCTTGAACAGTTCATGAACCAAGATTAACTTGGTAAAGGGATTCATGTGCTGTACTTGGAGAAATAGAAGCATATCTTTCTAACTCCTGTTCCTCTTCAAGGTCAGTATTTTGACCGCTTGTCATTCTTTTTGTCTGTCTTGTACTCGGGTGCCCCCTTAAATTCTTTAAGCTCCAAGCAAAGGATACTTAAATGAAACTTTTAGGTAGCCATTTATAATTCATGGACAACTGAGAATCAAAGAACTGATAAGAAAGCCCCTTCAAAGTGGTCTAGTTCATTACTTCATCTCTAACCAGAACAGTCTTTAAATTGTTGCAGAGGATGGGTATAAATTCCTTTGTTTTAAAGGATACAGGCGTAGTGTCCTTGGAATTCTGGTTGACTTTTAACAGCTGTCTTTGCCTCAGATGACTCCTTGATCTTTGCCCTAAATCCCATGGGTTACAATTTAAGATCATTTCCTGTTGTATTTTCTGTGACGAGGGTAAAGTTTAGCCCATCTGCTAGTGTGTTCCCATCAGTCCTTATGAAATGAAAATGTTAAAGTTTGAGGGAATCTTAGAGTTTATCTGATTCAACATTCTCCTACTGCTAGGTTCTTTGTTATTTGAGTACTTTTAGTTACTAGATCTTTTATTGTTAGATAATTCTAATTAGTTGCAAGTTAATTATACTTGACAATGGAAAAGCTCTTTCCTAGGCTCATGGTTCCATTCCTCATGACCTTTTCTCCTACCTCTAATTCTCAATTTTTCCAAATACCACCTTTGCTGCACTCTCCTAAGCCATCCGCTAGTGAGTGGCAGGGGTCTGTCTGATTTCCCAGTAATGCCTCTTTTGTTCTTATAAGGTGACGTGTGTGGTTCAAGAAAATCAAAGTGTACCTTTGAAGTTAAGTAGTACTTCATATTTTTAACAATATGCTCATATTCATTACCTTACTTAATCTGCACAACCTACTTGTGCATTGGGTAGAATATATATTATTTATCCAGTTTGACAAAGCTGTGTCTCAGAGAGTAACAGACTGACCTAAGGTCCTAGGTTTAGGTGGAGGCAGATGGCCATCACCCTTGCAATCTGTTCGGGAAAGCTCTACCTCAGGTAACACTTGGGGAATTGGGTGAGAGATTTCAGGGACAAGAATTTAGATTCCAGCAGCGTGGAGAAATTATTTATTTTTCTCAACCTGACTCATTCCCAGGGAGTAGCTAGCTACAGGTCTTTGAGAACCTGCTCACAGCCTGCGTTATCTGTGCGGGCCCCTGGCGTCCCAGTGTGTTGGCAAGTCCATGCTGCAGCCCCCACACGTCTTGCTCAATTATCTAATGTAAAGTGGGTTATCAAGTCCGAGGCTGGGGAATATCACTGCCTTAGCACCACTGACCCCCACCCCCACCAATATGTACTGATTGCATCACTAAGATAGATGCAGATCAGGTACCTCATTTGATCTGGTGTTAAAATTAGATTTAAATGCTCTTGTGCACTGTTACTGGGAATGTAAAATCATGCAGCTGCTACGAAAAACAGTATGGCACTTCCTAAAAAATTGAAAATAGATTTACCATAAGATTTAGTAATTGCACTTCTGGATATATACTCAAAAGATCAAAAAGCAGGGTCTCAGAGAGATATTTGTACACCCATTTTCATAGTAGCATTATTCACACTAGCTAACAAGTAGAAGAACACAGTGTCCAGTGACAGATGAATGAATAACCAAAACGGGATATGTACATATGAAAGAGTATTATTCAGCCTTAACAAGGAAGGCAATTCTGACATGTGCCACAATATGGATGGACCGTGAGGACATTATACTAAGTGAAATAAGCCAGCTACAAAGATGGGAATACTGTATAGTTCTACTTCTGGGAGGTGCCTAGAGTCACAGAATCATAGAAACAGTACTTGAATGGCGATGACCAGGGACTGACCGGAGGAGGGGATGGGGAATTGTTTGATGAGTATAGAATTTCAGTTTTGCCAGATGAAAAGAGTTCTGGAGACTGTTGACACTCAATGGTGTGAGTGCAGTTAGTACTACTGAGCTGTACATTTAAAAAACGTTAAGATGGTAGATTTTATGTTTTGTACATTTTACCAAAATGAAAAAGAAGTTGAGTTAAAACAGCCACTGCAGAAAAGGAAACAGAGGAGTAATGATAAAGGTTCATAGAATAAGGGCCCAGATGATAAGGACACACATTTAGTTTATTTTAAATAAAACTATCTGAAGTATGAGAGGCACAGCATAAACAAGATGCAGCAATGAGTAGCAAATGCTAGGTGAAGGACTTAATTATTCATTGGAGGACATGTTCTTACACAGAGTGTGAGCATGACTGTGGATTGAATGAATCTCAGATGGCAAGACATGTTGTTTCATATGAATGAAATGACATTTGGAATCATTGTTCTTAAAAAAAGAGAGACTGCTAGAAATGTAAACTCTTAGCTGAGGTTTTAAGGGCTATTGTATATGTATAATATATTTGCATGTAGGTTAAAACATTCTAGAATAAACAGTATTGACCCAAAACAATGTAAACTTGCATATTAATTCAAAAGACTATATTATTTCATTTTCAGTTAGTGTTCTTGTGTCAAAAAAACTTCAGAAACTTAATTTAGTAAATAAATATTTTGATGTTGTTAGGAGCCAGGGTTTTTAGTGGCAGAGAGAAGAAATGTAGGTATACAATCAGAGAAGTTAAGTAAATTCCTATAATCCTAGAATTGAATTGGAAATATCAGTTTGAACTGGTGATGAATTTTTTTTCACTAAAAAAGTATTTTCTGGCTCTGTCTACAAAAAAGGTCTAGAAACAATGAGCAATCCAGTAGTAATGCATATTATGGTATCCTAACATCATTTCTTATGGAAACAAACCAAGGCTGAGTCTTTGGTTGGGTTTTTTAAGTAGAGCCTGGGAGCGGGCATGCTTGTGAAAGTGGTTTATTGAGGGAGCGCTGTCAGGAGGAGGATAAAGGAAGGAAGAAAAGGTAGGGGGCAAAAGCAGTAAGCAAGGAAGCAGGCCTGGATGGATACTAGCTTCAGCCTGGTCATGCACTGGGCTCTGGTACACGAATTACACTACAGAGTTAGTCTCAACTTGAAGCAAGACTTTTGTCCCCTGCCTCAGTTACTTGTTGGCCATGGGCTACTGAGGTGGGCTGTGCAAAGCTCCATTTAGCCTAGTGAAGTGCTTTGAAGAAGGCACAGCTGTGAGCCATTAGTGGTCAGCAGTAGAGCAGCTGGGAGCACACTGGCTGGGTTGGGGGACATGGTCAGAGCACCCACAGCAGCCTTCACAGACTCCTTGCAGAAATGGCAGGTGCTAGATCTGGCACAAGAAATGTAGAACAAGCCCAGCACATCTTTTCAAACCAGAGACAAAGGAAGCATCAGAGATTTCTGTGGTCTTGTCAGAAGGGTCAGCAGTAAACTTGGAGAAGCTCCTCCTGCCCAATCAGTAAGAAGAATGATTGCAGTGGATTGAAACCTATCAGTCTATTTAAAATCCATGACTTCATGATATTTTTTAAAAAACACCTTATTGGTGACCTTAGCAAAATGCTAAATGAACCAACTCACTTTTTTGAACAATGGTTAAAGGGAAAGAATCAAGCACTATCTTCTCTTGTAAGAATTTTTCTGCCCCATAAACACATAGCTGCTGAGAAAGATGGAATGATGAAATTGGAGTGCCACCATATTGCACACCCCAATGAAGTAATGAACCTACACAGTGATCATCAGTCACTGTTGTCTCCTGTAAGACAGACCACTGCACATTACGTGCCGCCTGATGAAAACACATAATGACACTAAGTAGTCTTGCCAAAAACATGGAACCTATATCAGATCAAACTGCTAGTTTTATTTTTTTAATTTTTTTATTTTAGTTTTTCAGTACAGTTTCTATCCTTTATTCCCATTCCAGCCTGCCCACCCATTCCTTCCCTCCGCCCTCCCCTTTCCAACCCCCCTAGTTTTGTCCATTTGTCCTCTATATTTGTTCCTGTAAACCCTTCCCTTTTCCCCTGAATTCCCTCCCCTCTCCCCTCTGGTCACTGACTACCTGTCCTCTATTTCAGTGTCTTTTGTCATATTTTACTTGTTTCTTTGTTTTGTTGTTTAGGTTCCTGATAAAGGCAAGGTCATATGGTATTTGTCTTTCACTGCCTGGCTTATTTCACTTAGCATAATGCTTTCCAGCTCCATCCATGCTGTTGCAAAGGGTATGAGCTCCTTCTTTCTTTCAGCTGCATAGAATTCCATTGTGTAAATGTACCATAGTTTTTTTGATCCATTCACTTACTGATGGGCACCTAGGTTGTTTCTAGCACTTAGCTATAGTAAATTGTGCTGCTATGAACATTGGGGTGCATAAGTTCTTTTGGAATGGAGTTACAGGGTTCTTAGGATATAGTCCCAGCAGTGGAATTGCTGGGTCAAAAGGCAGATCCATTTTTAGTTTTCTGAGGAAGTTCCATACTGTTTTCCATAGTGGTCTTAGAAGTCTGCAATCCCACCAACAGTGTACTAGGGTCCCTTTTTCTCCACAACCTCTCCAGCACTTGTTGTTTGTTGTCAAACTGCTAGTTTTAATTACAGGTTTATACAGAACACAGAGGGCAGAGGAGTATGTTAAATGATATGCTAAAGGTACAGTTAGCAAAATCTGGACTGTGGGAAACTTTGGAGCAAACATTCCAATTTCTTCAAATAAACTGTAAGAAAAAAGAAGCAAGAGGAATAATCTATAAGGTTATTAAAAGGTTAATTAAAAGGTTGAAGAGACCCACCAACCAAATGTAATGTGTAGGCCTCTTTTGGATGAACAAACCAATGGTAAAAAAATAATTCTTGAGAAAATTGGGGACTGACTAGATATTTGATGATATTAAGAATTTATATTAATGTTTTAGATTGGTAATGGTATTGTGATTTTGTTCAGAGTAGTCCTTATGTTTTAGAGATATGTATTAAAATACTTGGTAATGAAATAATATTAGGTCCTTGGGATTTGCTTAAAAACAGTCCAGTGGGGTGGAAGAGGAAATGTGGGTAGGAAGTTGGTCCAAACAACACTGACAAGAACTGGGTAATTTTCAAAGCTGGGTGACGGGTGAATGGTAGTTCTGTTGTTGTAAAGGCTTGAAATTGTCCATAATGAAAGGTTTAAAACATTAAAAAAATCTTTATTTGAAATTTACATCCTCAACACTTTGCTTTATCAAGTCCCTCTTCTGGCTTTTGTTTTTCATAGAGTGAGCCTCATTTATTGTTAATAATATTTCCAGATTTCAGATACTTGCCATTGGAAGGTTTTTGGAAAGGTGGAATACAGCGGCAATATTCCCAAGGCTATCTTTCCATGCTTTTTATTTCTTCTTTCTTTTAACAAAGGACTATTTGCTTATTTGTCAGCTTTCTACTTAGAACACTTCATAATACCATGTCAGTGAATGGTGTACAAATATACTTATTTAAAATTTAAACAAATAATGTCAAATAGACAAGGAATTATGCAGGCATCTTCTTCCATTTTAATATCTAAAAGCTGATTTTTTGTTCTTTGTATATTTATTGATATGAAAATAGAATTATTATTGAAACAAAACTGACCCAAAAGGTAACATGCTATCACATTGCTTAATATTGTCTCAGTTGACACCTAGCCTTATACAGTTTTCATAGTAAGAAGAATTCTTATATCCAGCAGTACTTTTCCCCAGCACATTACACTTATATCTTCTCACAGAGCTCATAAAATTTTGATGATGCCTGAAATGCAAGCCACTGAATAGTTGCCTAATCGATTTGAGCTAATCTTTATTATTGGCATCATATTCCATTATGTGTCTCTCAACTCAGGAGACAGCTTTCCAGAGGCAAGATTGTTGGCTTTTATTTTGCTGCTCATACGTCTGCTTTTCTGTTGCTAAATAGGGAGGTGAGATGGTGATTTACACATTTCTACCTCTGTTTAATGCTTATTTAAGAAAACTTGAGACTATCATTAGTTAAGGTGCTTTGAATTTATCTGTGAATTTTATTTATATATTAGCCCTGTTAGAAATGGGCATCAGTAATTGAGAACAAATTATAATTTTTAGCTGCTTTGCCAAATGGAAAAAAAATTACTCCGTTTATCTTCACTAAAATTGGATAGCTAGGCATGGATCTTTAAAAGGAATGGGATCCTTATAGAATATGTGCTCTCATAGTACTAATTTTTATAACTTGTAGCTGTAGAAAAATAATTATTTTAAAATAGCTAGCATAAATGTTGAAAATGAGCTCCTCTGTCTTAGCTGTCAGAGTAACCATTTTCCTTGAACTGTGATTATATCAGTTTTGACATATTACCTTCAGCAAAAGGCTGAGAAGCTCCTTATGCATTCTAAGAAGGTTAAACATGGTCGAGCATAAAATTTTTTTTCAAGAGTTCAGAATGGCAAAAATTATACATTCAACCTGAACATATACTTTAAAGTGGAGTTCCGTGTGCTCATTCAGCTCTTTGGAGTTAGACAGAAGAGATGACTGAAAAGTCATCAGCCAAGCCCTGGCCAGGTGGCGCAGTTGGCTGGAGCATCATAAAGTACACTAAATAGTCATGGGTTTGGTCCCTGCTTAGGGTGCATACAGGAGATAACTGACAGATATTTCTCTCTTACATTGATGTTTCTCTTTCTCTCCCTTTCCCTTGCTCTGAAATCAATAAACATATTGTTGGGGGAGGATTAAAAAAAAGTCATTATCCAAGATCCTGGGCACATTTTTCCATTCTTTTGTTCAGTGGTGTTTGTGAGAGGCTTTTTTTTTTTCCTCTGTGAAACATAAGATTAACCTCCCATTTAAAAATGTGTGAATTAGAGTTAGTCAGACTTGATTTCTTCCACTGATGACAAATTATAGAAATTTATGATTTTCGCCAGTAAAGAAAAACCACTTGCATTAAATATCCAATTATTGATCTGTTTTTGAGTTGTGTTATTTTCTGTTTTCAGGCATGAGTGTCTGGGTATGGTTGGAGAGTTTTAGAACTCTGTGGCCTACTTCTAAAAACACTAATGGTTCCTTTTTAAATATAAAATAGACTGTTGGTCTAAAGGTGGGAGGTGAAGTGGGAGGCTGAGTCAGTTAGATGTCAGGCATTGTCTGATTCTTTTGGCAATTACTTAGTGTATGCTTTTTATTCTTAGTTATTTTCAGTGGTTCTTTTTATTTCCCTAGGTACATATAACTTTGAGGAAGAGAGTATTTTATATTGTTAGGCACTGTAGAAATATTACATTACTTAATATTTTAAAATACCTTTTATACTAAATATGGAGCTAGATGAGTTGAAAAACAAAATAGCACTGCTTTCTCAGAAATATACTAAAATTGTTTTCTCAAAGTCATTTCTTCACTGTAGTTCTGTCTCTTGTTCTGATTTTAGTAATGAGAAGAATTATGTGACCTTACAAGAAAGAGATTGTGCTTTGTGTTCTAAACCTTAGCCCTGGGGAATTGTGGGATTTCAATAAATTTTTAATAAGGAATCTCTGGTCTACTTTTTTCTGAATAGTTATTGCTTAGCCATCATAGAGTAAAAGAAAGTTGTAAGTTGAGAAATCAGAGCATGGAGGAATGGAGAAAAGAAAAATTATAAGCTCAGTTACTGTGGCAAATTGCCCAATCAGATTGTATATTATGTCTCCAGAATTACCTTTCTTGATACTCTTTTGAGTGTTATTTATTCATCATGGGAACAGAAATTAAAAGGTTTTTATATCGTATGATACAAGATCACCCAGGTTATTAATGGGCTAGGCCCAGCTAATTTTGCTTGAGCTAGGACTTAAACCTTTCAGCAAACATAAACAGTGTGATGGAGTAGCTAAGACAGTCTATTCTGGAGTCATTCTGCTTTGTCAGTGTAAATTAAGTCTTCAGCACTTACTAGTTCAGTGCCTTTGGCACGGTGAGTTATTCAGCATCACTATGGCTCAGATTCTTCAATTGTAGACTCTGGATCATAACTTTATAATGTTATTGTGAAGATTCACCTTTTTTTATAGTGCTCAAAACAGTACTTGACACAGAGTGAGTGGTATGTCTGTTTATTACTATTATTACCTAACAACCTGTGTGTGGGATAGGATTCTAGATGTACTGAAATTATGGAGGGGAATAACATAAGGTTTTTGATCTTAGGGATTTTACAGTCTTGTAGAAGGGGACAAACAGAGGATTACAATGTAGGGTGATAGAGGGTGCTCTAAGAGAATATTAGAGAGTCACTTATCTCCAAATAAGAAAGAGGGGGCTTCCTGGAAGAAGTGGTTGCAGAGCTGAGTATTGAAGGACTACTGAAGAAATAGGGAAAAGCTTTCCAAGCAGAGGGAGTAGGATGTCCTAAAGGAGCAGTGAGAAGGTGAGAGAGAGAGAGAGAGAGAGAGAGAGAGAGAGAGAGAGAGAGAGAGAGAGACGGAGAGAGGGAGAGAGGGAGAGATGAAACATATACTCTGTTTCCTTTTGAGAAATAGAAATAGTTCCTAAGGAAGCTGGTATAGAGCATAAGGCTGGTGGTGGGTAAGGTCACAAAGGGCTCTGTTTTCCATGCAAAAAGTTTGGACTTTTATCTTTTGGCCTGGAGGGCCCCAAAGGATCATGAGTAAGGGAGGGCTGGGATGAGAATTTCAGGTTAGAAAGATTAGTGTGGTTCCAGTAGCAATGCGATTAGAAGAGTACAGGGTTAGAGTCAGGGAGACTACTGCTTCGGTACAAGTAAGAAATACTTAGGGCCTGAGTTAAGATAGTAATAATATAAGGCAAAAAGGGAGGAATTGATTTGAAATCTATAAAGAATTAGAATAGATATAATTTGGTAATGAATAATATGTGGGGTGAGGAAAAAGGAGAAATCATATATATTTATTTATATGTACTTTTAATTTTTTTTGTTTCTAGCTTTATTTAATGGGTAGATCCTAGAATCTTTCATTAAAATGGGAATAAAGCAAAATGAGAGGATGAGGATGTGGTGCAGGGGAGAGGGAGGATATGTTGGATTTTGTATGTGCTGATTTTGAAGTGCCTATGAGACATCTAAGGAGTGATGCTTAGAAAGCAGTTGAAGCAGATGACAGCTAGGGGGGTGGGAGGTTAGGGGGTGGAGGGATTGAACAAAAAAGAAAAAGGACTCATGGACATGGACAACAGGGTGGTAATTGCTGGGGGTAAGAGGGTATAATGGGACTAAATGGTAATGGAAAAAAATACAACACAGATTTAAAAAATACAAAAAAAAAGAGAAAACAACTGAATAAGAATAAAAAAGAATATGAAATTCACAGGAAGAGACAAAGTTGACAAGATGGATTTGGTAGTCTTCAGCGCATAGAAAGTTGTCAAAGCTATGAGAGTGAACAAAACTAGTCAGGGAGAGCCTATAGAATGAGAGAGGAAGATGAGATCCCTGATAATATGCTGAGATTCTGGATAATAATGTATGAGGGTTACATGGTAGGAGAGAAAGCCATTGGGACAGAACAAATAGAAGAAGCATTCAGAGAGAAAAACTAGGGGAGAATGGTGTCATAGACGCAAGAGAAGAAGAATTCCAGGAAAGGAGTAGTAATGATATAAAATATTTCCATGAAGTCAAAAAAGGTGAAGATTGAATTTGTGCTCTGAATTTTAAGCAACAAAAAGGAAATTAGTGCATTTGGGAAAAGTTATTCATATAATGTCAGGTAGAAACCAGATTTCAGTTGGTTAAAGAGTACACAGGATTTTTGATTTCAAAATGGCAAGTAAAAACCTTTCAATTTATGACTCTTCTGACAAAATAAGAAGGGAACAAGAAAACAAGAAGGGGAACAAGAAACTGAAAGACAAAGTCAATCTTTGAGGAAAGTGAGAGAATGTGTAAACTTGAACCACAATACTTGAAGATGAAAGCAAATGGAGAAAGGTAAATGACTTAGGCAAGAAGAGGAAAGGTTTACAGAGACTCTAACCAGTGCCCTTTCCAGCACCCCAGACATGGCCAGAAATAGGCATCACCAGGCTGTTTTTCAGGCAGAAATGAGGTGAGGACTGCAAATATTAGAAATTGTTTAAAAATCTTCCTAGGGAGCATTTTAACCATGCCCTCCCTTCATTAGTCAGAAAACTTCTTCTTTACTCCCAAAAATATGGTTTCTGAAGAAACAGAATCAGAGAGGCTATGGACTTAAGAATAACAGGCATTGAGGAATGCAGAAATGAGGTGTGGGGATGGGTGAATCTGGTAAGTCTGGTAAGATTTCTACACCCTACCCTGGCTGATGTGGCTCAGTGAACCACTGAGTGTTGGCCTGTGAACCAAAGGGTCACCAGTTCAATACTCAGTCAGGGCACATGCCTGGGTTGTGGGCCAGGTACCCAGTAGAAGGCATGCAAGGAGCAACCACACACTGATGTTTCTCTCCCTCTCTTTCTCCTTCCCTTCTCTTTTCTATAAATTAAATAAATAAATGAAAGAATAAATAAATAAATAAATAAATAAATAAATAAATAAAGTAAGTAAGTAAGTAAAATAATTTTAGAAAAAAAAGACTTCTAGCCCCTATACCACCCCATACCCCACTCACACTGGCATCCAGGCTTATGCTTCCCAGGCAAGAGACTGGAAGACCCTTCTCTGAAGAAATTGAACTGTCCCAAGGAAGACATAAATGTTAGTGGGTATCAATTGAAAAAGTCAACTGCCATCTAATTACCTGGTAGCAACTCTCACAAGTTGACAAATTTCAACCAGTCATGTTTTGACGAAGATCATTAGTTGAACAAGCCTAAATCTTGTTTCCAGTGAGCTTTTTAGTATCTCAGTCTGAATGTGAATAATAGATAACCATCACCAGATATTGAAAAAAGTTTCCAACACAAAGGAGAGAGGAAGACAAAAAAACCAGACTAACAAAGAGAAAAGAAGAGGAACTCAGAGGAAGCAGTGACAGGATAGGGAGATGAAGAGAATTCTTACCATCCTCAAAAGGATGAAGAAGACATTGGATGTTAAATGTAATTTTCAAAAAATTAAAAACATGGCCCTTATGTAAATATAAAATGAGCATGTGTTAAAGATTTTATTCAACTCAGTTAATAGGGGATCTTGTCAGATAATAGATCAATTCAAAGGAGAATCTGAAGGATGCAGACACTCAGTCAAGAATGCAGAAATGAATTTGCTAATTGATATAAAACAGGTTAATATCCTATAGGTGAATACAATACTGGGGTTACCATTTTTACTGGGTAGAAATTAAAATAACTGGATCACTGGACAAAATGTATTTTCATTGCTATGGATAAGAATCATTTGCTTTATTATGAGTTAACTTTACCCTTACAGTGTTGTAAAACAACCCAGTCTTGTGGTTCCCAAAGTATGGTTCCTGGTCCAGCAGAATCAGAAGAAAGAAGGGAAAGGTAGAGGGAGGAAAAGAAGAAGGGAGGAAGATAACAACTACAAAGAATGACTTCAAATGGACTTATTCATTTCATATAAACTTTTCCTTAATAGAGTTGATTTAGACAAAGACTCAAATGATGGGAGAAAAAAATCATCAGACTTAAGAACAATACTGGAAGCTTTAAGACAATGGAGCATTGTCCTTGAAATTTTGAGCAAAAATGATTTCTAACCCAGGATGTTATCATGCCCAAGCTGTCAATAAAGTGTGAGGATAAACACATTTTCATGCTTACAGGGATTCACAAAATTTATCTCAAATGAACCTATTCTCACTTGATTAAGTGAAGATGCATTCCCTCAAATGATGAAATAAAACAAGAAAGAGAAAGACAGGGGATTTAGGAAACTGGAGATGTGATGCAGGAAGGAGATGAGGAGAGGCTATAGGATGATGACTAAGGATGGTACCAACATGGTGTCTGTGCAGCAGACCCAGGAGCAGCCATCTGAGACAGGAGCAGGGGAATGGAGGATTCCAGAGAGATTTTTCAGGAATAAAAATGGAACAGATCTGACCAGATGGAAAGCTCACATTAACAGTTTTACAGAGCTCTTGGTAAAAAAACATACTCAGAGGTTAAAATAAAGAAAATAAAAAGAAATGAGGCAATTATTAACTCTAAGAAAAATAAAAGTTTGAATAAGCAAGAAAATTTAATCATTATACACTTGGTTCAGCAGTGAATACTATCAACATGGAATTGATTATGAAATCACTGAATGTGGATTTAAGTAAAATTATGAAAGAAAGTTATAATCTCTGTCTACCATAATAGGAACTCAATTGATAAATATCTCAAATTAATGGATCTAGAGATTCCACTGTGTGCATACTATGTAGAATTGTAAAGGTCAATGCCATAAGAATCATTAAGTTGAAAGTGGTTGCATCCAGCGAGAGGGAAGGAGAGCCAGAGACCACTATTTTTGTGTGTGATCTGTTTATTGATGAGGGTGCAAAGAGAAATCAAATGATTCTTTTTTTTTCTAGCAAAAATAAATTCATTAAATTCTTTAAAAATTATTTTTAGTGGCTTTAACTTTTCTTTTTTTTTATTTTAGATTATTCAGTACAGTTTCTATCCTTTATTCCCATTCCAGCCCACCCACCAATCCCTCCCATTTCCAGCCCCGCTAGTTTTGTACATGTCTCCTCTATATTTGTTCCTGTAAACGCTTCCCTTCTCCCCTGAAATTCCCTCCCCTCTCC
>CM052541.1:114822891-114851303 GCA_028533065.1 Trachops cirrhosus | reverse complement strand
GTTCCTGTTTTTACGCCAGTACCAAGCTGTTTTGATTACAGTGTCCTTGTAATATAGTTTAGTATCAGGTATTGTGATCCCTCCTACTTTACTCTTCTTTCTCAAAATTGCAGCAGCTATTCGGGGTCATTTATAGTTCCATAGAAATTTTTGAAGTGTTTGTTCTATGTCTGTGAAATATGCCATTGGTACTTTAATAGGTATTGCATTGAATGTGTAGATTACTTTGGGCAGTATGGACATTTTAATGATGTTAAATCTTCCAATCCATGAACACGGTATATGTTTCCATTTATTTGTGTCCTCCTTGATTTCTTTCTTCAGTGTTAGGTAGTTTTCTGAATACAGGTCTTTTACCTCTTTGGTTAGATTTATTCCTAGGTATTTTATTTTTCTTTTTACTATATCAAATGGGATGTTTTTCTTGATTTCTTCTTCTGTTGTTTCATTGTTGGTGTACAAAAATGCCTTTGATGAGAAATCAAATGATTCTTACTCACCAATTTTCATTTAACTCACTTTCTGCTCTTGAGGAAAAACTCAAGACAGGTTCAACAACTTCTCTGGTCACTCTTAGATAGTGGGAAGTCCTCTGGTTACTTTCAAGCATTAAAGATTTTAGCCCAGGCTATTAATAACGTAACTCCAGTCTGGTCTTGTTTATTATCAAAACTCCATTTTGAAAGTTAACATTTTCTCTCTGCCCTCAGCTTGAGTCAGTTTCAGGCCGAGGTGCCAACAGACATGGTTGGCCTTTTCTCTTTTCCTTCCTCATTTCCTCCTGTGCTCTCCCGTTGTTGCTGCTGACAGTTGTAGAACTGGCCCAAGGAGAAGAGGTGATTAGGGCACAAGAGCCCAGCTTTGCATAGTCCCAGCAGTAGTGATTCAACTTCAGTGTTCTTGCCTCCTGAACTTCTGATATTTCACCCCCTCTGTTTAGTTCCTCGTTAAATCTACAAAATCCTCTTGGGTAAGATCCCTTTGCATAGAAGTCTAAGTTAGCTCCCTCTCTACTGGGGACCAGATCAGGTCCCCCCAAAGCATGTGCCTTTGCCTGCTGGTGAGGTAGGTAGCTCAATTCTGTGCAGCCCTTTTACTCCAGCTGCAGTCCTCAGCTTTAGATTCTCTTAGAGATACTTATATTCCAGTCATATGTTCCCTAACCTCAGGGGAGACATGTTTTGTCTTTGAAGAGGTCTCCTTGAAGCCTTCTTCTTTGGTTTAAGGTACAGAGCTAGCACCCCAACCCCTCCTCCAGGAGAAAATGCTCAAGACATCAGTAGCTTTCTTCAAAGCAGTCTTTCTTTTGGTTTGTAGCGTCATCCACCTGTCTTGGAGTGGGTGATGGGTTCTTGTTGCTGATTAGGTATTATATTCATTTAACATGGCCTTTGTGGATGGTCTAGCACAGTGCCTTTGGCATGTTTGCGTGGAAGATTTTTCAAAAAAGTTCTAATCCATTCATTATGTACACATGGTTTTTTAATGTGTGACTGGTCTTCAGGTGACATGACAGGTGACTCATCGCATGATTGAAACACACACCAGAAATGGTCTGTTTAACAAGGCAAGTCTGCTGATGGTTGCATTTTCAGAGTAATGTCAAATTGTTTTAAAAGTTTCTAACTACTCTCAATATCTGTATTTACCTTGTAGCAAATTGGTAAAAACAGCTACCAGACTGGCACCGGTACATGGACATATTTTGAGTTGAACTGTTCTAGCATTTCTCTTTAGGGCTGGAGGATAGCAGTGATTACTGTATCATTTCTGGCCTTCAGGCATCAGCTAAAACAGACCCCCAAAGTTCTAGTTTAATACGTTATTATAATTATAATAGCTCTTTATTAATCCACATATATTTATTACATGTCTACTCTGTGACACAGATCCTACACAAACAAAGCTCCTGTTCTAGAAGGGGGGAGGAGATAATGATTAACTAAATATATGTTATGGTAGGAAATAAGTGATGTGAAGAAAATACTTGAGGTCAGGGGAAGAGAAAATTGGAGGTGAGATGGGAAGCTGCAGTTTTACATTACATGGCCAGGGCATATTCTTCAATAATGTTTCATTTGATCAGAGACCTGTATCAGTGACAGAACCATGTTTCTGGGTTAAGAGCCTTTTGGGCCAAATGTTTTTTAGCATTATTTGCTTCTTGATTTAGGAGTATGTCTTACTTTGATGAAAGAAATAAAAGTAAACTTTAAAAATGAATGGGCGATGAGGACATCTCATTTTTTACTTTTTAAATAAATTTGCATAAGAAGGAATGAGGAATTTAGGCAGTAAGCTAGGGAGGATGTATGATTCAGAAAGGTCTTTCTTGGAACAGGAGACATGAAATATTTTGGTAAGAACGAAGGGGACCTTCTCTGGGCCTGGACAGAAAGAAGGTGAGGATAAGAGCGGAAATAGATAAATTTTGGGATTAATAGATGTTGTTAAACAGGAACAGTTTTACCAAACAAAAATGGGGGGGTTGGCTGCCTGTTACTACTAAAGGCAAACTTTAGAGGCAGAGGCTGGTAAGAAAAGAAAAAAGTTTTTATTTGGATGCTGAATGATCTGGGAGAATGGGGAGTTCCCTGTCTCAAAAACTCATCTCTACAAAACCCAGACAAAACCCAGACAAAACCCAGCCGTCCTCAGCAAGACTTAAATAACAAGCAGTGCCTGGAGTTCCTGCTCCATTTTAAAGTACTGTTCTTTGGAGCCCAAGTCAGCTGGTAAGCAATCATCCAGGTAGCTTAGCTTGTTCCCAGTTGCTGTCTGGCTTCAGGCTCCCTTCTGGAGGCTGTGTGTGGAGCTGGTGCCATCATTGGCCACGTGGCTTCTAGTGCTGCAAAGTCCCATGCTCCCAGTCTGGAGAGCATGTGAGCTCATTGGTGAATGTGCCACCAGGTGAGAGAGAGAGAGAGAAAGAGAAAGAAAAAGAGAGAGAGAGAGAGAGACTGACTGACTTTCCCTTCTGGAGGCCATGGGCCATGTGACTGCTAAGGTCACATGGCCTATGGAGAGGGCAGGCCAGTGCACCATCTGAGGGCAGGTTCCAATCATTGAACAATGAGCCAGAGAAAGTTTCTTTGTTCCCCTGGAATTATATTAGGTTTAGGTGCAGAATGGACCAGGTGTTTTCCCAAATGATCAATCAACTTACCAAACTTTCATGTGCTTCAGGTGGGTCCACCTCCCAACCAATCCCTTCCTTCCCCAGGCTAGACTGATAGTCTTTTTTGGTCCAGCACCTCCCCTGCACTATTTTGACTTTTATGGCATGTGCCTTCCTTCCCCTGTCCACACCCCCACTCTTATATTGGTTGGGGATTGCAGGGCTTTTTTCCTCTTATCCAATTATCTTGCTAGCCTGGCATGCACTCAGTGTAAGAACTTCCTCCTGCCACCGTTTTGCCCTGAGGGTGGGGGAGACTTCTAAAGCACTCTGACAACTCCACACCCTGCCATGCACTAGGCCCCATATGAAGCCAGTTGACTACACTTGGGACCCATTGGCAAACATCCTAAGCAAGGTGAACCTAGAAACCCCGAATGGCCTCTCAGGCAGCAAGGGTGGCCTCAGAGGGAAGGGTGGGACATCTGCAGCCTGGAGCAGGACCTCCACTAGGGTTGGAGCATCTGCAAGACATGAACTTGGTTTAACTCGCCTTGCAGTGTTGCGAAACTCAGTGTCCTTGTCATGGCCCTGGGCTGTTTGTGAAAGTATTGTCTTGCTGCATACCATACTCTCAGTGCTTGAACCTCTGATCGCTGTCCTTGAGGAATGTAGCTTGATGCACAAATGGGTCCCAGGTTCCATTCCTATGATCTGGCTCCATCTCCCCTCGCAGCCTTTCCTATTCTGTGCCCTCATCCTGGTCCCACTAGTCCAGACAGGCTGTCTGTCAGTATCAGTAATGCTGAGGGTCCAGTTGATGTTAGATATTTTTATATTTGTTAGGTATCAAACTGCTTGGTTGCAGGTTTCACAGCAGGTTTCAGCAATTTAGGATTAGGAATTAAGGTGAAGGTTTTCGCTGATCCAAGATAGAAGGTGGAATGGATAGCTCTAGGGAAGGTGGCTGGGATACTAATGACAAGAGAATGCTTGAAATGATGCATCATGAGACCCAACAAGGAAAGACAGGAAATCACAAGGACAGTCGTGGATCCAACCAAGAGCAAAGAGGATTGGAAGGCTGATTAATTTGAAAAGGAGAGAATTGGAGAGCCAGATATTTGATGTTATGTTGTTGGGTTAGAAAGAATATTTGCAGATTTGGTTCATTTCCAGGTAATGTCATCATCCAGAGAGTAGCCAAGGGTCAGAAGAGGAGAGAAGGTGAAGATTACTTGAGTTCAGGAGATTAGGAACTTTTGTGGTTGAAGTGTTGGATGGCTCATCCAACTGATGTGGAAATCTTCCCGGATGATGACAACACTCATTGTGGAGAAACAGCAGTGAGTCAGGTGCCAAGTCCTCAGTGAATGAGGCAGGGTGGCCAGAGGTCAGACAGTTCAGAGAGAAGAGAGTGGTGTTGGATGATGACTTTAGACTTCAGAAAGGGACAGGCTTTTGATGGGGTGCCTGGGAGAAGGAACAGCCTCTGCTGGAGAAATGCAGGAGTGCAGAGAGCAGGCACTTATACATGATTAAAGTAAGACATGCAGTGGAGATGGCACTTTCTTTTTTTCTTTCAGGAATTTATTTTTTTTAATTGTTGTTCTATTACATTGTCCCAATTTTCCCCCATTGCTCTCCCTTGTCCTGCCCACCCCCTGCTCCCACAGTCAATCCCTACCCTGTTGTCCATGTCCGTGGGTCATTTATATATCCTCTTTAACTAGTCCTTTCTCCTTCTTTCTACCATTATTCCCCTCCCACCTCCCCTCTGGTCACTATCAATTATGAGTTTGGTCCTTGCTTCCATGCCTCTGGTTCTGTTTTGCTCATTTATTTTGTTCATTAGGTTCCTCTTATTGGTCAGATCACATGGTATTTGTTTTTTGCCACCTGGCTTATTTCACTTAGCATAATACTTTCCAGTTCTGTCCATGATGTCATGAAGGGTAGGAGTTCTTTTTTCTTTCTTCCTTCCTTCCTTCCTTCCTTCCTTCCTTCCTTCCTTCCTTCCTTCCTTCCTTCCTTCCTTCCTTTCTTTCTGCTGTATAGTTTTCCACTGTGTAAATGTATTACAGTTTTTTTATCCATTTATTTACTGATGAGCACTTAGGCTGTTTCCCGCACTTGGCTATTGTAAACGACTCTATAAACATAGGGGTGCATAGGTTCTTTTGAACTGGTGTTTCAGGATTCATAGGGCATAATCCCAGCAGTGGAATCACCAGGCCAAAATGTAGTTCCATTTTTAGTTTTTTTGAGGAATTTCCCTGCTGTTTTCCACAGTGGCTGCACCAGTCTGCATTCCCACCAACAGTGCACTAGGGTTCTCTTGTCTCCATATCCTCGCCAGCACTTGTTGTTTGTTGATTTGTTAATGATTTAGTTTAAGTCAGTATCTCAATGTGGTTTTAATTTGTATCTCTCTGATGGCTAGTGACACTGAGCATCCTTTCATATGCTTATGGGCCCTCTGTATGTCCTCCTTGTGTCCACAGAAATGTCTGTTCAGGTTCTTTGCTCATTATTTAACTGGAATGTTTACCTTCCTGGTGTTGAGTTGTATGAGTTCTTTGTATATTTTGGAGATCAAATTCTTGTCCGAGTTATCATTAGCAAATATGTTTTCCCACATGGTTGGTTACCTTTTCATTTTGATAATATTTTATTTAGCCATGCAGAAGCTTTTTAATTTGAGGTAGTCCCATTTGTTTATTCTTTCCTTTATTTATCTTGCCCTAGGAGATATATCAGTGAAAATATTGCTGCCTGGGATATCTGAAATTTTACTGTCTATGTTTTCCTTTAGGACTTCTATGGTGTCATGGCTTATGTTTAAGTCTTTTATGCATTTTGAGTTTAATCTGGTGTATGGTGTAAGTTGTTTGTCTAGTTTCATTTTTTTTGGCACATACCTGCCCAGTTCTCCCAGCCCTGTTTGTTGAAGAGGCTATTTTTACTCCATTTCATACTCCTGCCCTCTTTGTCAAATATTAATTGATCATACAGACATGGGTTTATTTCTGGGCTCTCTATTCTGTTCCATTGATCTATGTATCTGTTCTTATGCCTGTATCATACTGTTTTGATTACAGTGGCCTTGTAATGTAGTTTGATATCAGATATTGTGATCCCTCCTGCTTTGTTCTTCTTTCTCAAGATTGCTGAGGCTATTCATGGTCATTTTTTGTACCATTAAAATTTTTGAAATATTTGCTCTAAATCTGTGAAATGTGTCATTGGTATTTTAATAGGGATTGCCATGTATTTATAGATTAACCTCCCAAAGGGTAGTATGGACATTTTAATGATGTTAATTCTTCTAACACATGAACACAGTATATGCTTCCATTTGTTTGTGTCTTCCTTTAATTTCTTTCTTCAGTGTTTTATAGTTTTCTGAATACAGGTCCTTTACCTCCTTGGTTAAGTTTACTTCTAGCTACTTTACTTTTCTTGTTACTGTAGTAAATGGGATTTTTTCCTGGTTTCTGTTTCTGATATTGCATTGTTGGTGTACAAAAGTACCTTCAGTTTCTGAATATTGACTTTGTATCTTGCTGTTTTGCCAAATTCACTTATTAGGTCGAGTAGTTTTTTGGTGGAGCCTATAGGGTTTTCCATGTACACTATCATGTCATCTGCAAACAATGACAGTTTGACTTCCTCCTTTCCAATTTGGATACCTTTTTTTTCTTGTCTGATCACAGTGGCTAAAACTTCCAACGCTATATTGAATGAAAGTGCTGAAAGCAGATACCCTTGTCTTGTTCCTAATCTTAGGGAGAAAGCTTTTAGTTTTTGCCCATTAAGTATGATGTTGACTGTAGGTTTCTTGTATATGGCCTTTGTTATGTTGAGGTATGCTTCCTCTAATACCACTTTGCCAAGCATTTTTTATCATAAATGGATGATGTGCTTATCAAATGCTTTTTCAGTATCTATTGATGTGATCATGTGATTTTTGCCTTTCATTTTGTTTATGTGGTGTATTATGTTTATTGACTTGCAAATATTATACTATCCTTGTATTCCTGGGATAAATACCACTTGATCATGTTGTATGATCTTTTCAATGTATTGCTGGATGTGGTTTGCCAATATTTTGTCAAGGATTTTAACATCTATTTTCATCAGGGATGGAAATTTCTTTGTTGTGTCTTTACCTGGTTTTGGAATTAGAATAATACTGGCCTCATAAAAAGTGTTTGGGTGTCTTCCCTCTTCTTGAATTTTTTGGAATAGTTAGAGAAGGATAGGGGTTATCTCTTCCCTAAAAAATTGGTAACATTTGCCTATAAAGCCATCGGGTCCAGGACTTTGGTGTGTTGGCAGTTTTTTGATCACTGCTTTAATTTTGCAAGTAGTTATCAGTGTATTCAGGCCTTCTGCTTCTTCTTAATTGAGTTTTTGAACGATTATATGTCCCTAGAAATTGGTCAATTTTACCCAGGTTGTCCAGTTTTTTGCCATATAGTTGTTCATAGAAATTTCTTTAAATACTTTGTATTTTTGTGGTATTGGTTGTAATTTCTCTTCTTTGTTTCTGACTTTATTTATTTGGGTCCTTTTCTTGATGAGTCTGGTTAAAAGCTTGTTGATTTTGTTTATCTTTTCAAAGAACCAACTCCTGGATTTATTGATCCTTTGAATTGTTCTTTAGTTTCTATGTCATTTAATTCTGCTCTGATCTTATTTCCTTCGTTCTACTTGTTCTGGGCTTTGTTTCTTGTTGTTCTTCTAGTTCTTGTAGATGTAGGGTTAGGTTGGCTATTCGATATTTTTCTATCTATTTTAGGTAGGTCTGTATTGCTATGAAATTCCTTCTCAAGATTGCCTTTGCTGTGTCCCATAGGTTTTGGACTGTTGTATGTTCATTTTCATTTGTTTCCAGAAACTCTTGTATTTCTTCCTTGATCTCATTCTTTACCCATTCAGTATTTAACAGCATGCTATTCAATCTCCATGAATTTGAATATTTTTGAGTTTTTCCCTTGTTAGTTTCTAGTTTCAAGCCATTGAGATCCAATAAGATGCTTGGCAGAATTTCAGTTTTCTTTACTTTGTTGAGGCTTGTTTTGTGCCCTACCATGTGGTCTGTCTTTGAAAATTCTCCAAATGTATTTGAAAAGAATGTGTATTTTGCTTCTTTTGGGTGAAAGGTTTTGTATATATCAATTAAATCCATTTGAACTAGAGTGTCATTCAATGCCACAATATGCCTGTTGAGTCTTTGGAAGACCTATCCATTGTTGACAACAGGGTGTTAAAATTCCCTAATATGTGTGTTACTGTTGATATCTTTCCTAAAGTCCTTCAAAGTTTTCCTTATATACTTGGGTGCTCCTATGTTGGGTGCATGCATGTTTACAAAGGTTATATATTTTTTATGAATCATTCCCTTAAGTATTATGACATGTCCTTTTTGTCTCTTTTTATGGACTTTGTTTGGGAGTCTATTTTGTCTCATATAAGTATCACTACCCCAGCTTTTTTTCCATGCCTGTTTACTTGGAATTTTTTTCCATCCCTTAACTTTCAGTCTGTTTAGATCTTTTGTTCTGAGGTGGGTCACTTGTAGGCAGCATATATGTGGGTTATGTTTTCTTATCCATTCAACTACCCTATATCTTTTGGTTAGAGCATTTAATGCATTTGCATTTAAGGTTATTATTAATACATACTTATTTATTGCTATTTTTCCCTTTGTACCTCTCTCTCTCTTTCTTCATCTTCTTAAAGCAGTTCCTTTAGCATCTCTTGCAATGCTGGTTTGGTGGAGATGTATTCTTTTAGCCTTTTTTTTTTTTGTCTGGGAAACTATTTCGCCTTCCATTCTAAATGAGAGCTTTGGTGGGTAGAGTAGTCTTGATTGCAGGCCTTTGCTTTTCATTACTTGGAATATTTCTTGCCATTCCCTTCTGGTTTGTAGTGTTTCTGTTGAGTAATCAGCGATAGCCTTATTGAAGCTCCCTTGTATGTTACTTCCTGTTTCTCCCTCACTGCTTTTAAGATTCCCTCTTTATCTTTAATTTTGCCATTTTGATTATTGTGTGTCTTGTAGTGGGCCTCTTTGGGTTCATCTTGATTGGGACCCTCTGTGCTTTTCGGACTTGTGTAACTCTTTCTCTCATCAAATTAGGGAAGTTTTCTGTCATTTTTCAAACAGCTTTTCTATGCCTTGTTCCTCTTCTTCTCCTTCTGGTATCCCTATTATATGGATGTTATTACTTTTTATGTTGTCCTGCAATTCCTTAAACCCCTCTTCATTCTTTTTGAGTCTCTTTTTTGTTTTGTTGCTCTGTCTGGGAATTTTTTCTTCCTTGTCCTCCAGCTCACTGATTCAGTCTTCTGCTTCAACTAGCCTGTTTTTAATTCTTTCTGCTGTGTTCATCATTTCAGATATTGTATTCTTCTTTTCCTCCTGGCTCTTATTGATAGTTTCTATGTCCTTTTTCATGCTGGTGTAGTTTGCAGTAAGTGCCTTGTTGTTTCCCTGTAGGTCTTTGTAGTTCTCACTGAGCTCATTGAGCATCCTTATAACCACTATTTTGAACTCCATGTCTGATAGTTTGCTTGCCTCTATTTCATTTAGCACTCTTTCTGGGGATTACTCGTTTCCTTTTGGTTGAGGGTTGTTTCTTTGTCTACCCATTTTAGGGGACTCTTCTTGTTTGTTTCTCTTTCTTAGATTGATCTGCTTTGACTCCCTATCTTTGTGGTGTGACCTTTTGTGGTAGGAGGCCTTGGGATTCAGTGTTGCAGTCTCTTTGATCTCCTGAACTTGATGCTCTTTATGCCATTTATGTGGGCTCTCTGTTGTAATTGGGTTTTGGTTGTTATTGGGTCGTTCTTTTGGGCCCTTCCTGCCAGCTGGCTGACTGAGAGTCACTCCACCCACCAGGTCTTGTGTGCTGTTGTACAGGCACTGCCAGCACAAAACCAAACACCCCAGGAAAGAAACCCACGCCCACAAAAATGACCCCCACCCATATCAACAGCAAATGAGTCAATATTAATAAAGATGTTAAGACTGTTATAAGAAAGGAAAAATGAGTATGAGATGACTGAAAGAAAAATGATTTTGAGTGGTGGGGGGAAGAAATAATAAAAGTAGGAAATAGAGACAAGGCAAAGACAGAAAGAAAGTAAAATTTACATCATAAATGAAAAAGAGGGAAGAAAGAGGAATGATGTAAGAGAAGGGAAGCATATAGTGTTAGGTTTAAACATAAATTTAAAAAAATAGTGAGAGAGAGAACAAAAAGAAAAAAATAGGAACCAAATTGGAGAAAAAGATCCACCTAAGGACCATAAACAACAAATGAGCAAAGATTAATATAGGTGAGATGGGAATAAGTGTGAAAAAAGAAAGAAAGAAAATCTTAATAGATGTCTAGAGAAAGAGAAGTGATTTTGAGAGGATAGAGGGAGAAGGAATACTAAGAGTGAGGAATGCAAACCAGGATAAAACAAGGAAAAATTAAAATTTAAAACAAAAACAAGAAAGTACAGAAGGGAGGCAAAATGGAGTAGGATAGGGGAATGGTAAAATTAGAGATTTAAAATAGTGAAGATATAGACATAAAATTGAAGAAATGCAACAACAACCACCCTGTCTACAACCAACAAGCAAAGATTGATAAAGGTGGAGAGAGAATAAGGGTACTTTAAGAGCAGGAAAAAGAATGTGAGATGACTAATGACAAGAAAAATGGTTTTGAAAGGCTGGAGAGGGGAGAAGTAGTAAGAATGTGGAATGGAAACAAGTAGTAGCAAGAGAGAAAAAAAATTTTTTTTTAAAAGATTTTATTTATTTATCTTCAGAGGGGAAGGGAAGGAGAGAGGGAGAGAAATATCAATGTATGGTTGCTTTCTGTGCACTCCCTGCTGGGAACTGGCCTAGCAACCCAGGCATGTGCCCTGACTGGGAATCGAACCGTGATCTCTTGGTTCACAGGCCCGCGCTTAATCCACTAAGCTACACCAGCCAGGGCAGAGAGAAAAAAATTTTTAATGAAAATGAGAAGAGGAAAGAAGCTAGTGAAATGGAGTAAGAGAAGGGAGGAGCAACCTATGAGATTTGAAATAAACTATAATATAAAAACTAGTGACCTAATAGGCACAAACTTGAAGGACAAGAAATGAATGTTAAAAAGCCACTTAGGAGAGAAAATAACACAAATCATGAGGAGGGCTGTGGTGGCATTCATTTCAGTAGAATCTAGTGTTTACAGCTGTCTTCTCTTTCTGGATCCTCCACTGGTCAGATGGTGTCTCAGTCTGGACCTAGGCAGCCTGTTCGAGACAACTGGTGATCCACAGTCTGTGCCTGTCTCCTTCAGTTGTTAATCTAGTTACTCTGAAATCATCAGTCAAGCTTAAGCACCACAGGGTGGGGCAGAGCAACTCCTAGGGGTGGCAATACTGCTTCCCTCAGGCTGATGCCACTCAGTGAGGAGTGCTCTACCTGAGAGAGATGGCTTCTGCATTATCAGGGATGACTCAGCACAGGGATCCTGACAGCTGCTCCCTCAGTTCTTTCCCCAAGGCCACTGTCCCCAGACTCTCCTCAAGCATCTCTAGTCCACTCTGGCTACCCTTTGCCAGAGCCCAGGGTAAATGGTTACAAAGGAAATTTTATGCATTGGCATTTTAAGAGGCTCTTATGTCTCCCACCATCTTTCCCTAGCAGAGAGAAACCCTGCTGCTTTTCACAGCTGGATGTTATCGGGGCTCCTTTCTGGCTCTGGTGCTATAGGCTAGGGAGCCCAGCTTTGGGTTTATACTCTGCACTTCTAAGAGAGAACACCCTAGTTGCTAAAATTTCCCTCTGGCACTTCAGCTGCCGCCCATGGGAGCCTAGCCAGCCCTCTCATGTCTCCTCCCACTCTGTACCAGTCACGTTGTGGTGAAGCTGTTTCTTCTGTCTGTCCACAGTTATAAGGCCTCCTTCCAGCTATTGTTTGATTGGTTATTCTGGATGATTTCTCTACAGTTTAGTTGTAATTCCAGATTGGTGCTGAGAGGAGGTTAGTGTAGCTTGCACTTACTCCTCCACCATCTTGGATTTCTCATAAAAACCCGAGATGGCACTTTTTGTGATGGGGTACAGCTTGTTGAAAGTGAAATGGAGGTTCCAAAGAACATTGCAGGTGGGCAGCAGTGAAGGAGGTACAGACAGCAGGAGGATGCTAGTTTTTGAGATGAGTGTTGCCTTTGGGGCTTGAATTTGAGGCAGTAGCCAAGGGGTGAGCAGTGTGGTGGGTGAGTTCACCTGTGCTGAGATCTCAGCAGCTCTCGGGGTGGACCTCAGGCAGCCCTCCACCATCCATACCAATATTCTAGCCTTTGCTCCTGGCCAGGTGCTGTGTCTACTCTAGTCTGTGTTTAGCATGTGAGCTCTTCAAAAGCCTTTGGAATGACTGAAACCTAAATATATTACTGATTCTAAAATATGAACTTTGGAACTTCAACTTTAAAATGGTCTTTACATAAATTATGACAAAATATATCATTATTTTAACTGGGCAGTTGCAATTCAAGTTTTATGTAGTTGTACATAAGTAAAATTTAAAATTATAAAAAAAGCATTTCAACAAAATTTATTTAAATAATAAATCACTTTCAAACATTTAATGGAAAAGTGTATTAAATGTGTCTGATCATATGTCTGATGATATGGATAGAGCCTGTAAAAGTGTCCAGGACCCTGACTGCTGACCCTGTTGCAGACCCAGGACTGCAAATAGGCCATCTACATTACCAAAACTGTACTTCTGCAGTGGCCGAGTGACAACTCATGGAATGGAATTAGGTCTCAAAAACTGAAGTGAAAATATGTACTACTTTTACATTTGCAAAGCTGCTTACACACTTGAGGAAATGTTAATGGTATGTGGAAAAAGAAAAATGGTGGTGATTTGATATGCATCTTAATTAATATATTAAATAGACAACACATTTCAACATTAAAAAAGACATTCATGTATCACACTCATGAGGTTTCCCACAAATGGACCATTAGTGTTAGGCACCAAAAATTTCAAGGTTTTCTCCTTTTTTTTTTAGCCTGTGCCACCTCTACATTCTCAACTCATCACTTTCAACTTACTCAAGACAAGATATTATGTACTCTTACCTAGTGTTTTTCCCACAGAAAGATCATTTTCGCCACTTGTGACATGTGACTTATTTAAAGTTAGCCATTTGATTTATGTTTTTGCTACCCAGTAACTGGATGAGATTCACCAATGTAACGGTACATTAAATTTCATCATTCCATTATAATCCTACATTTGTTTCCGGGGGTGTGAGTTGAAGGTTGATAATTTCACTTCCATATATCCATACTCTACTCCCTCATTAAACAAGTGAAAATTGTTTACCCATCTACCCATTCCTGTTTGGCAGAAGAACTCCAATGAGTAGCACTGAATCTTTACAACAGGCCTAGGACAAGAATTCTAGGGTACAGAAAGAATTTTTGTGTAGACTTTTATGGCAAAGTTGGTCTTGTAAGCTGTCTTATATTTATAAACGCTGTACATTAAAAAGTTACTTTCCTTAATGTAAAGTGACTCCAAATCATAAGGGACATGATTGAAATTATTTACAGTAACCATTAAGAATAAGATTCATTTTTTGTTGCTGTTCAAGTTCACACAGTTTTGTGTTTAGTTGGGATAAGTGTGTATGTATGTGTGTGTGTGTATATTCTGTGGCTAAAATAGAAATGATAATAGAGATTGTAGCAGTCTAGGTATTGTGGGATAACTGACAAAATATGCAGTGTAGATTAACAAGAAAGAAAGGACAGTTTGCAATGCAGTTGTCCAGAACAGAATTTTTATGACCTGTGCAAATGTTCAATGTATATGGTGATACCTGTGGACTGTTTTTCAAAGTGCTTGCAATCACTTATACTTCATTGGCTATGAGCCATGGTGCTTTAGGCACATAGTAATTATTGGGCTTAAAACTTTTTTACTAATTGAATACATATAATATATTATCTCACTGTAGGTTTGATATGCTTTGCTCTGATCACTAATGATGCCAAACATCTTTTCATATATCTATTAGCTATATGTGTTTGTATTCCTGCAAAATGTCTGTCTGTCCATTTCATTTGCCCTTTTCCTCATTTGGTTGTTTGTGGTGCTCTTATTGATTTGTAAGAGTTCTTTATATATATTTCTGTTCACCGGGTTTTAATTTAAATTATGCTTGGTTATTTTTGATAATATCTTTCCTCTAGCTCCTACTTTTGAGGCCCTTTTCCATTTTTTAAATATATAAAATATATTTTGTGTTTAATATTTGATAATTAATATATACTTGAAGTTTTTGTCTATGGGTTGTGTCTGTCTTTTGTTTCTGTAGTCCCACCTGTGAGGTTTTGTTTCATTTCATGTTTTGCAAGTTAAAAAAAATTGAGGTATAGTTGGCATACAACATTATATTAGTTTCAGGCATACCACATAATGATTTGATATTGGTACATATTACGAAATGATCACCACAATAGGTCTGCTTAATATTGTCACCATACATAGTTATCGGTGTTTTTTCCTTGTGATGGGAACTTTTAAGATTGACTCTTAGCAACTTTCAGATATGCAACACAGTACTACTAACTACAGTTGTCATGCTCTGTATTACATCTCTGTGGCTTATTTATTTGACAACTGGAAGTTTGTACCTTTTGACTCCCTTCAACCATTTTGCTCGCCCCCTATTCCTCTTTTGCAACTTTTTATCATGAACTTTCCTTTGCTGGAATGTCATGGTTATCTTTGTGGCTTGGAGCAAAGGTATATTTCTCCAGAAAGGATCTCCTTTTGTTTCTGCCAGGCTTTACTAACTGTGGGAAATAAATGGTCAGCCTCAGAGGTTTTCATACAGCTTAGGTAGCGTACCTGGTCCCAGAACACGAGGATGAGCTTGTGGTTATGAAAACAACGTTTTTCCTGCTTCATCCAGCCTTAGGCTTGAGACGAGCAAATGTCCTTACTATCTCAGGATATTTTGATTTGTTTTCCTAATTCATTCTTTCCTGGCTTTATTTGTGAATGTCCCAGTCAGACTTCCTCATTTTTGTCTTCCATCCCCTCCCAGGTGCTTGGCCTTCAAAGGGGAAGCTTTAGGTCACAGGGATCAACTCTTCGTATTTACTTCTCTTGCTGTTGAAGATTTTCCTTATTTTCCTGCCAACTTACTGATGCATAAAAAATGTGTGTGTCAGTGTGTATATGTATATATATATTTTAATAATATTATATATATTTTAGTTATAGATATTATATATAGTTGTTATAATATATACTATATACTGTTATAAATAATTGTTATAATATATATAATATATATATATAATTATTTTGTCCAGCACTTTTAGATATTGTATAGTAGGAAGGCTTGTTAGGATATCAAGTCTGGAATATATCTGAGAAACCGTTCTCTTATTTTTTGTAAAACTGAAGAGTTCCCCCAAATTGGTTCCTCTCAGATTAGAGCTACATGTACCACAGAGTTCTAGGGTTATTGAGAGTTAAAAATTCTTGACCTCATTGTCAAAGTACATTCCTGACCTCCCCCAGTCAGGGAGACAAGACATGGCTTTTAATTCTCCTTTCTAGTATAATTTTATTTCTGCTTAGGGCTGTGCAGTAGTACACTGAGCCAACTACTTCTCATCTCTTAGTCTTGAAGCAGATGACACAGCACCTTCATTTCCCACAGACTTAGAATTCATGCTCACATAGGATATTGAGAAGTCCTCTAGTGACTCATTATTTTCAAATCTCAAATTTTAGTTCATATTTGTTATTTCAGCCAAGTCATGTCAACCTTCTCATTACACAATGTTTTGTTATAATTTGGAGTTGAACATAAAACCTCAAATAGAGAAGATACTGATCATTATTTTTCTGATGAAAAATCCAGATAAATGATAAAATAGCTCTGGGAAAGGGAAGGGGTGTAGATTTTTAAAAAAAATATCTTGTTTTTAATTTTAGAGGGAGGGGAAGGATGGGAGAAAGAGAGGGCGAGAAACATCAGTGTGAGAGAGAAGCATTGATTGGCTGCCTTCTGGACCAAACCTGCAACCCATTCATGTGTCTTGGCCAGGAATGAACCCATGACCCTTCAGTTCACAGGATGATGCCCAACCAGCTGAGCCACATGGATGCCAGGGGCCAGGGATGTATTTCTTAAAAATAACTAATTGTAATGTGCCCTAAAGCCTAAATTTTCATCTAGAAATTCTGTGAACTTCATGATAGGCCTCATTCTACTTCACTCCAATAAGAGTAGAATCTATAGTCTACTCTTGGTACAGACATTTTGGAGCACAATCAGGCAGTATCTTTCAGTATTAAAAGCAAGATATTTTATTTATTAATTTTAATAGTTATTTTATTGTAATATTATTTAATTTAACTTTATTTTAATAAAGTTATTTTATTTAATTTCCAATAAATAAGAAACCAAATTATTTTGTTTAATAATTTTTATTTATTGTTTTTGATAATCAACAACTTTCCAAAAAATGTTAGAGTCTAAAACACATCTTTTTTTTTTCCCCCTAGAGGGGAGGATGAATTAGGGGATTAGGTGGGGATATTTTTTATTTTCTTTCTTAAATGTGATACTCAGTACTTGATATCTCTAATTCATGAGCTTTTAAACTTAGTGCAGGATAGATATATTAGCAGGCTTTGTGTAAGCTGGAAAACAGCATGTGCAGTTTGGGCATTAAAAGAACATTAGAGATGAGGGATGGACTCATGGACAATTTAGGAATCTCAGAAATTACTCAGCCTGGCTTGTCACTTTGAGGAAATGAAGTGACCCAGAAAAGCGACCTGAGATTCCAAACATCATATCCTCTTACTTTCAGAGTCACAGCTGGAGACATGACACCTCATTTTGACCCACTCTGTACTATGCTGAGTTGTTTCCCTCTTTATGTGCCCTGTTTAGCAAAGCATTTCAAATTTTTTATATTTATAAATTTTAAAAAATTATGTTTTGTAAAATGAACTGACACCCCCCAAGTTTAAAATTAATTTAGAAAACCCAGACATTTTACATTTAAAAATATATCATAATCTTTGGAATTTATGGGAATATTAAGCAGGCAACACAGATGTTTAAAGTTTATTTCTGTAATATGTGTAATTACCATGACTCCAGGCAAATTTGTCTGTTTTATTAGAGCAAAAGAATCAGGAAGTCTAAGATGTTGACAGTTCAGGATTCTAGGGAAGTGAAAAAAAAGTCTCCTCTGAAATGGTGCTTTTTATAAACAAATGACTATCATTTCCTGATTTTTAACCCTATTAAAACTCTTTTGAAACATCATCAGCTCTCTGTAGCTCCAGAGATAACCATAAATAAGTAAAACAGTACAAGAAAAGAAGTCACGAAGACACAGATATTTCACGTCAATAGCATTTTTATTTTTGCTGACTAATGATACTAGTAATTGTAGTTGGTATTTCTTAGGCACTTCCCCTGAGCCAGGCACTGTGCTCAGCAATGGGCATTAATTCACTTAATCCTAACAGCAACCCTAGGAAGTAGATTTGCTTTAGCAATTAGAAAACCGAAGCTCAGAAAGGGTAAGTAGCTTGTGCAAAGTCAAGTAGCTAATACGAGGTGAAGCAGGCTTAGGAAGCACAGCAATCTGCTAGACTCCAGGGCCACGACTAACCTCAGTTCTCTGTCATCACCCCAGTTAGCTTGTGAGAACAGCTTCATATCTGGTGCATGGTTAGGACAGTTTTACCACGGGTCATGAGACTATGTGACTGCTTTAAACCTCTTTTTCCAAGACAAGCTTCAGGGCAACTATGAGAGGCAATGATTGTGGGCAGAAGGAGGATAAGAAGGAACTAATATTTATTGAAGGAGTATTGACTGAGTTCTTACTGTGTGTTAGGCAGTACAGATGCTTTTGCAAACGTCACTCATGACTCATGTTTCCATTCCACAAATATTTACTGAGCACCTGTTGTGGGTTCCTCGCTGTGTTAGGAACTGGGGCTCCAACCTTGAAGGAAACAAAGGTCCCTATACTCCCAGAGCTGGTTATCCAGCAGAGCAGACAGACAGCACACTGGTTAACATGGAAATATATAACAGGTCACGTGGGGATAAGTGCTTTGGGGGAAAATGAAGCCGGTTAAGGGGTATAGAATGATGGGAGTGGGGGTAATATTAGATGAGGTTGTTTGGGAAGAACTTTCTTTATAAAGGTGACATTTGAACAGGTATCTAAAGACAGATCATGAGGCCTTGTCGGCCACGGCACAGGCTTAGGATTTTACCGAACACTGTGGGAAGCTATGGAGCGTTTCGAGGACAGGCCTGATGTGCTCTGACTTGTGCTTTCATAGACTCGGTCTAGCTTCTGTGTGGGAATAGACTGCTGAGGGACAAGGAGAAAATGTGACTTAGAATGAGAAGTAGCTGTCATTTGTTCAATGCCTACTATGCATTGTATGTATATCACCTCTAATCATTTCAGGAATCAGTAGAATTATTGGCCCATGCAGATAATAGGACTAGGGAGCTCCTAGTGGCTTAGCAATTTGCCAAAGGCCCCACAGCTGTGACTGTAGGACTTCTTTATCACATTGACAATGGGGCACAGCACTTGAAAATGACAGCTGTCATTTAGGGCGGCCTCCTATATGTGAGATTTGGTCCCGGGAGCCTTGAATACATCACTCTTTCATAACAGCTCTGAGAGGTAGGCATTATTCTCATTTGTAGACAAATGAGAATCAGAGGTCCTAAGAAGTTGGGACTTAATGATATGCAACAAGACCCCATAGTTAGTAAGTGGCAGAACTTGGAATCGAAGCCCTGGTCTGTGGACATCCTATGTAATTACGGCAAGGCAGAGAATTTACAAAATTGTGAACAATTCTATTTCTCTTCTCCTTTCTGCCTTTTCCCCTGTGGCTTTGGTTGCTTTCAGGTGATCCACACACCATCTATTTTGGAAGAAATTGCCTGGGAGGTTACTAATAGCTTAGGATGCCTTTAGTATAATATATTTTATTTTAGTAAAATACATTAAAATATAAGTGCGATATATTAAAAATAACATTAAATATATTATTAAAATATTAAATATAATATATTTTATTATCCTTTCCAAGTATTTGTGTTTTATGAGTTTATCACAGGGAGGAACACTGAAGAGTGAATCTCTAATAGGAGAATTTTAGACATTGTGGCATCAGTTTTTGGTAGGATCTTCTGACTCCATCAGATGACATGAAAGAGTGTGTTCTTTCTGGAGAAGCAGGAAGGCAGGTGAGAAGACAAGGCCATCTGTCCTCATCACTCAACAGAGTGGTGGTGATGAGCGTGCCCTCTGAACTAGGGAAATGAGGGGTGGTTGTCACATTCAGTTGAAAGCATGTAATCCTGGCAGTGCTCCTCCGGAGCAGTGTTCTGGCCCAGGGCCAGGCTGGGCTTCTGTCTGCACAGGCTCCTGTGGCTCCTTAAGTCTCTGTCTCTGGGATAGTCAGAACTGGCTCTATGAAACACTGTGAGGCAAATTTATCATGCTTTACGTCTAGGGCCCTCAGTGTTCCCTGTCTTTATATCAAAGTATTTCTTCAGGGTGTAGTCCGATGACCTTATTCACTGCTTTATATTGATCAGAATCTTGAAAAGAAATAAAAAGCTTTAAACCAAAATGATGAATCTTCATTACTGGAATTTTAGGCATCATTATGTAGGTGATGTGAAAGGAGGTGAAAACTTTTTCTGAATCCTCAAAATGATATACTTTTTGGTAGTATAACCAGTGATTATATTACTGAAATGGTAATAGTTTGGTAACTATTATCACTGATATTTTAAGTACTTTTTACCAGGTTTTCATTTTGTCTTTTCATCTTAGAATGAAATGCTATAAAAATGTTTTGAGTATTATGTGCTAGGCAGACATTATATGAGATGCTTTACATACATTATATCAGTTTAATATTGTGTAATATCCAACGAAGCAAGTGTGATTATCTGCATTTAGAAAATGGGCAAATCAGAGAGGTTAAATTCTCAAGGTAGCGTGGGTGGTGAGTAATGCAGCCAGAGGAGACTGTGGCCTCCTAACAGCCTGATAAAAGTCCTGTGTGATCTTTCTTTCCATTAAATTATACAGTGTATGAGTTATAGCAGTTGTTTCTACTTCCCTGAAATGTAGTAAAGGTGACTCATAAAAGTCTCATAAAGTAATATTGTAGCCAGTTGAATTTGTTAGGATTCTCCAGAGAAACAGAACCAATAGGACACACACACACACACACACACACACTTTAACGATTTGACTCACGGGATTGTGGTCTCGCACATCCAAAATCTGTAGGGCAGGTCTGCAGTCTGGAAATTCAGACAGGAATTGACCTTGCAGTCTTGAGTCTGAATTTTGCCAGGCTGGAAACTCAGGTGGGGCTTCCATGTTGCAGTCTTGTGGAAATTCCTTCTTATTTGGGAAACCATAGTCTTTGCTCTTAAGACTTTTAACTGTTTGGATGAGGCCACCCACACTACAGAGGGGATAATCAGCTTTATTCAAAATCACATCTTAAAAAATACCTCCACAGAAACATCTGGACTGGTGTTTTGCCTAAAACTGGGTGTCATAGCCCTGCCAAGTTGACACATAAATTAACTATCATACCCAGTGATTTTCATTGAATAGAGTTTTGAAGGTACTTGGCTTCTTTACCTACTAACTTTCTGGCTGATTTCTGTGGTGTGGATGCAGACACAGAACCAGTTCAGGAGGAAATGAAGCTGGCACATGGGAATGGCTATTATTGGTTTATTCTGTTATTCCATGGTGTGTGCATGTGTGTGTTTCTGATAAAATTCATCATATTGTTTTCTGGACACAGATATACATTTAAAAAATTCTTCTTGTGTTAAGTTATTGTTGGAGAAAGCTATCAGATTGGCTTGGAAAGCACCCATTAAGAAAGGAAGGAGAAAAAAAACCTAAGGAATATTTCAGGGTCAGGAGTACAGCTGAGAATGGGAGGAAGATCATGCAATTGGAATTCACATGAACCCTAAGTGCACAGTATGACTAAGGACATGCGGTATGGGTCTGCAAAGCCAGAGCACAGGATTATAATGGATAAGAGAGCCCTGTGGTTAAAGAATGAGTGGATTTGCTTTAGAAACCCAGTGGGAAGGGTTTATCTACTTTCTTGTTATAGGCAATTAGAAGTGAGAAAAATATGAGTGTTACTGTTTTTGTTTTTAATTAATATAACATCATAGCTCATATAGTGTTACAAAAATGTGTGTAAGTGTCATGTCTGTTTTAATCTACAGTACAACTCCTGTGGAAAAGGGGATGATGAACAAGGTGGCTTATACATTCTTGTTCTCTTTGTGTGTGCAAAAAAAAGGCAAATGAAAGCTCAAGTGCTTAGTATTACCTTGGTACCAGCTTGCCACCCTGTCAGCAGGCCATTGTGCGACGCTGACACTGCTCCTCTCCAAGGAGAGGTCACTCCTGCAGTGCCCAGGCCAGGGCTGGAGTTGGAGGGAAACTGGGGTCTCTTGGAGGTTGGGGTCTAGCCACTCTTCTGAATCACCACGTACTCTGTGGCTTATCAGAGAGACTTGGCATCTCAGCCTCCTTTTATGACTCCTCGGGGACCCACTCATTTCTGTACTGCCCTTTTCTTGTCCCCACGGTTCCACTTCTATCTGACTTCTGACCTTCTTATTCCTTCCAGGTAAACTATGTCAACTTCTTACTGTGTTGGCCACAGCCCAACCTTCTTCTCCCTTTCTCTTTTTCTAGTCTCTAAATATTTCTCAAGTCCACCCTCTCCTGTCCATCACTAATTCAGAGATTTAGTTCAGGCTGTCATCAGTTGCTGAACTGTCAAAAAAAGTGCAAACTAATTTTGTTTGAAGTTGACCCCTCTCCAGTCCATTTTCTCCATGAATATCAGAGTAACCCCCTATCAGAACAAACTACTTCTAGACTTTCAGCAACAATCTGGCTCCTACAAGTTGAAGTCCAAGTTCTAGCACACAGGCCCTGTCTGATCTCCATCTGCCACCTGCTTCCACAGCCTCATCTGCTGCCACTTCCCCCTCCTTTTTTCTAAGCACCTTGTGCTTTTTCCACATTTCATTTTGCGCTACTGGTTACTGAACTCATAGCTATCAACATCTCCCCTCCCCACTACCTTCTTATTAGCTACCTTAATGCCCATTTTGGAATAAGGTGGCAATAAGCAAGCAAGCAAGCGAATGCATTCCCCTTTTTCTCTGGTTCCAGAGTAATTCAAAGTAGCCTTAAAGTGAAGAATAATGCTGAGGAAAGGAGGAGATGTAGGAGAAGGTAGCTGTCCTGGTGATCTTGTGTGTGTGTGTGTCTGTGTGCATGTTTGAGTGAGAGAGACAGGCAGACAGATACAGAGACAGACAGATGGACAGACAGACACTCAGCATTTCTAGCCCTTGTTGGCAGAGCTTCCTCTCCGTCTCTACTCATGTGGGATCCAGCTGCTGAAGCAAAGCTGCCAAGTCAAGGGATTTATTCAACACAGTCATGGGGGGCCCCTCCCAAGAATGAGATTCTAAAGTAGATGAACAGTCACTGCCCGCACAGGGAATTCGAATCTTAGTCTATAAACTCTGGTGTAAGACATCTCTTTTTGTTTTCATCTCAAGCTAGGTTCTGACTCCCAGTCTCACATGTTGCCAGGCCTCGTGCTTGCTTCTTAGTTCCTCCACCTCCGAGTTTCCTTAAGATTCTGGGGTCTCAGATGCCAAAGTGTCAGCAAATAGAAGGGAATATCGGTGCCTCCAGGTAATGCTGACATATCCCTGTGACTGCTCCCTAGGGCCCTCCAGGCTGCTCAGGATGCTCTTAGGACACAGGGACCATCTGAAAGGTTAACTACATGTCTCCTTCCTAGACACACCAGGCACCCATCTCTCTCAGAGTCTTCTGGGATTCACAAAGTCCCCTGCTCCAGGATCCACAGATATTCCCTTAAACCCAAGGGGACCTCTTCATTGACTGGGGAAAGTGTTTTTCACTCACTAGAACCTTCTTCCCTTTTCTATAGCCTTAGCCTCAATGGTTTTAGGTTTGTGGAAAGAAAAGGCAGGTATGCTTGCAGCCTGTTGCTGCTTCCTGCCCCGATGCCTACTTTCCCCAGGGATAAAAGCAAGGAAGGGACAGGCCCAGATGACCCTCTGAAAGAAACATCTATTACAAAGGCAAAATGAAACCAGAGGTAGTTCTTATTACAGACGTAGGGGCTTTGGGCCACATAATTGTTCTGGATGAATCAGAAATGCTCTATGACTGGAATATGCAGCAGATCTTAGGGAAAACCCAGATATTAAGGACATTTATAATGCACTTAGCATTTATTCTTCAGAGGGGAGGCTGCAGTTGAACTGGGTTGCCACCATTCAGTATGAAGCATCCCATCTGGGCAGAGTTTCCCACCAAATCAGCTCAGAGACAGTGGTCCTCCTTGGGTCTGGGAACTGCTCCCTGGTCCCAGTCAGTTACGGCTCATGGCGGCAAGGTTACTTCCCCTCAGCACACGGTGAACAAGCCCTGTTTTCCTCAGAAGGGGCAGTGGAAGTGCCAGGCACTTAAAGTTTCATGGACTTAACTTCAGTGCAGTAAGAGAAACTTTTTTTTAATGAAAAAGTAATTCTTCCACTTGACTGAAGTAGTAACTGAAGTGAGAGAACAACTATGTAAAAGCTATTATCAAAAGCAATTTTCTGAAGTCTCATTAATAAAGACAGGTAATGAAAACAAAGCAATAAAGGCACAACCCCACTTATGTTTCAACAGGGAAGAAATGAATATAATTGCTTTTTTAAGATAATGTGTTTATCTGAGTTTTTGTTGTTGTCTCCAACAATGGGGACAATGAATTAAAACAACAACAACAACAACAAGAGGAATGTATTGGAGGAATGTGTTTCCAAAGAATTGGAGGTTCAGTAACCAAGCTTGGGGAGGAATAGGTATGGGAACTACATTGGCCTTGTCTCCTGAGAGCTGCTAATAGTATGACCTTGTTCAATAACTTCTAGTCTCTGTGTTTCTGTTATTTCAAATTTCCTGGAGTGAAAATCCCATTGGCTCACCTGGAGTTAATCATCTACCCCTGTGTCGCACACGGGTGAATAGGTAAACATCACTAAATGCTAAAATTTACTTAGTGCTTTCTACATTTTGGGCATTGCTTTTAGCATTCTTCAAGTATTATTTATTCTGCTACAATAACCCTATGTCTTATGTACTATTATGTTTCCCATTTCTCAGATGAGAAACCAAGGCCTAGAGAGGCCAAGCAGCTTTCCGAGATCATATAGCTTTTACTCAACATTCAAGCTTTTACATGGCATGCACACATTTTTAACTTTATAGGTAGTTAGGGTAGATGGTAGTTGCAGTTTGGTCTCTGGGAACCTCCTGTGTTTATACCTTCAGGCCCCACATGGATGATCATAGACAACATCTTCTTTCTAACAGAAGTCAGAGCCAAGTCTTCCAGCTGTCTGAAGTCCTTGACCTCAAAGCCTCCTCCGTGATCTAGACAAGAGTAGGAGAGACATGTGGGAGCAGGGTTGACCACAGGTAGGGGCAGGAGCAAAAAATAGCAGAATCAGCAGTAGTAGTGGTGGGTGGGTAGTTCAGCTAGATACGTGGAGAACACGAGTCAGCATTTTCTGAGCCATACAGTTTAGATTCCTTTCCTGGGCTTTAGTAATTTTAACCAGGGTTCTTGGGATGGAGCAGAATCCATGGAACAGATGGAAAGATCAGCACTTGGATGTCAATAGGAACATGGAATCACATAATTCTGTTTGTCACTAATTTAACTGAGCTTTTTTGGTAGCCATCTTCTTTTTGTTTTGTTTTGTTCCCTCCCTTGGAGTTTTCTTCTCTTTATTTTTTTAAGCTCTCATTCTTTTTTACTGATTAGTATCATCCTTACTCTCCCTGCCCCCACCATTGTTCCTTTACTCTCTGAATGCAACAATGCTGCCCATTCCTTTGATGCCAGGGCCCCCAAACTCATAAGCCTACAGGGAGCAGGTATCATAAGTGAATGGAGTGGGCCAGTAAAGATTGTGTCAGACTGGAAAGCACACGTCTTTTCTAATAAGCGGAAACTACTACTAGACCATTGTTCTGCCTCTGAATTTTAATGCAAACATTTTTAAATGTTTGTCATTAATTAGTTTTTTTAAAAAATGATCAGGGCAACCACAACACATCTACAGGATGGCTCAACCAGAAGTCAACATTTTTGGATATTGATACTGTTTGAGGAGAGAAGGAGGTAGGGAACACCTGTATCTTCATCCTGGCTTCTAAATGAACTATAGATGCTCCGTCCTGGCCAGTGTGGCTCAGTTGGTTGTCACTTTGTCCCGTAACCAAAAGGTTGCTAGTTGATTCCTGGTCAGGTCATATACATAGGTTGGTCCCATCCCTGGTCGAGGTGCATACCATCCCCATCAAATTCCCATTGATTGATTAACTATGGGATGCAACCAATCGATGTTTTTCTCTCTCCCTTCCTCTCTCTCTAAAGCAATGAAAAAAATGTTCTTTTGAGAAAAATGAAAATAAAATAAAGGGACTATAGATGTTCCTGTCGATTTCTCCCTCCTAATTGACTTTATACTGTAAATCATACTTTGTATGTATCTTTATATTATTCCCCTGGAAAACATTTTTTAACTTAATATATAAAGATGATAATTTTAAGTATAAGTTGACTATTTATGACCTTTGCTCTTCTAGTTAGATATTAAACTCCTCCCAAGCAGAAGTCTGAGTGCTTGACATATTTCTTAATTCACTGATATAAATAAATATCCCTTTAAAATGTAAGATGAAATACTCTCTAGTTAAAGCAATGTTTTCAGTATTTGAATTTATGTTCTTAATGTGTTTCTGTTTTGTGGGGCTACTTTCAGAGTTATGTTTGATTTTCCTTTAGGCAAATTATCCAAAATTTCCTCCTCAGTTTGGAAAGACTGAAGATGTTTAAATAGACACTAGTTCTTGATGTCTCTATTTCTGTAATTTTAATATGATTGAATTAAGGTAGACTTGCAAAAAAAGATGTCTATGCCATTTTGAAGGATTTTTACAATTTTAGAAAAATTTGGTATTTTGATATTTAACATAGGTTTTCTGTTATTTGTAATCTATTTGGGGAGACGATTTAGGGAGGTGTAGGGGCACACAAGCCCAAAGAGTCTCAGGGTTGGAAGAGAGCATGGAGTAAACCCAGTGTTTCACAGCAAAGGCGTGACTCCTTGGAGTGGGAAGATGCTCACTGCCACACAAAGCAGTCCTTTCCACCTTCGAGTACTTGCATATTTTGGGGTGTTTTTTCTTGACTGTGAACTGACACCTGTCTATGGTCATTTCCATGCTTTGGGCCTAGTTAGCACAGAACAAGTCTAAGGCTTTTGGGTTCCCCAAATACATGGTAAGATCTTTGAGACCTGTGAGTATGCTCTAGGTTCCTTCCAGTTTCTGGGACCACATTTTAGAGGGCGCAGTAACCCATGGTTGAGAGCACAGGCTTTGGGGTCAAAAGGACCCAGATGGAAATCCTGACTCTACCTCATACTGACAGGATGACTGTGGACAAGTTACTTCACCTCCTTAAACATCTGTTTCCTTATTGGGTTATACTGAGTATTAAATAATATAGTGAGTGAAAATGCTTAGTACAGTCTCTGATTACACTCGCTCAATAAATGATGTGCATAGTTAGAACAAACTGGTTGTCTTAATGCTAAGCCAAGACTGCCTAGACTATGAAGCCATGCTTCTCATGGAAATGAGTCTCTGCTACTTACCTTGTAGAGCTTCTTACACAGATAGAGGAAAATGGTGTTGGAAATTTCTTTCTTCCCATGTTCCAACACTGAGCTCAGTTTCCCCAGAAATATAATACCAAGGGACACTCTAATGCACAATCTTTACACCCTAGGGAGAGTTCGTGTCCTGAATTCCAGTGGTCTTCTTTCATGGGCTGATGAACTGGGCCTCTCCCCCTAAAGAAACCTTTGACTTCCTTAACTCTTTTCCCAAAGACTCCTCCCTTGAGTCAGATCCAAGTACCTTCCAGCTTCCCTCCCTCTGACCTCCCTTTCCTCCCTGGCTCCACCCAGGCTCCTCTTCCTCTCTGAGTTAAGGGCTCCCACAGATCTCCCCTAAAAGGAGGGAGTGAGAACCAGCTGAGGCCTCACCAACCCAGAAGAGCCCCCCTCCCCTCCCCTTAATATTTAAAGGTGGTTTTCAGTTGTGAGGCTAATTAAGAGCTATTTATTTGATAGAATACTTGAATTGTTTGACTGGTTTGAAAAAATTTTAAACTAAACAAGCACCCGGTCTCCAAATTTGCCATCACTCATTTTGTCTTCAAGGGGTAAACAGTCTCTTACATTTTCCTTAACTATTTTCTTCTACATCTATTTATTTGTGGTAGAGATTGTATTCCCTGGAGTCTCTAAAATCAGATAATGTGCTTTTGATATTTGACTTATTTCCAAATAAAAAATTGAGTATACAGGGAGGGCTAGATAGTCTTGGGCCATACCATGGATTTTTATATTCTATGTAAGAGGTTAGTGTTTGTACATACCTAATCAAGGGGATTGTAAACAAAATTGGAACTTCACATTTTCTAAATATTGATGCCTTTTTTTGTTTATATAAAATATAAGAAATATATGATAATGAACCAATAGTATGTTCACCATGCTGTATATTAAATGAATAACAGAAGGAGCTTCTTTTAAATCCTTCTGTCTAAACTTATGCTTAGGACTGAGGCAAGCAGATGGCCTTTATCCTGTGTCTTATTGATATAGGACAGCACTTTGCTGCTTCTCTAAGTGTATGTGAAAAATGGCTATAAGAAACTACCTAGGGAGTTCCAGCCAAGATGGAGGCATAGGGAGACGCACCGTGCCTCCTCACACAACCAAGATAGGGACAACAACAATATAGAAACAAAATAACAACCAGAACTGACAGAAAATTGAAGTGTATGGAAGTTGGACACCCAAGGAGTTAAAATTAGACACATTCATCCAGACCGGTAGGAGGGGTGGAGTCGGGCCTGGCAAGGGATGCGGAGCTGACAGCAGAGCAACCAGGGAGGAGCACAGGCCCACAGCAGGCAGACCCTGGGCACACAAGCTGCGGTGGCTGGCGGGGCCC
>CM052541.1:114796791-114822391 GCA_028533065.1 Trachops cirrhosus | reverse complement strand
TTATTTTGATGAGATCCCATTTGTTTATTCTTTCCTTTATGTCCCTTGCTCTAGGGGACATGTCAGTAAAAAAGTTTCTGCGTGCAATATCTGAGATTTTCCTGCCTATGTTCTCCTCTAGGACTTTAATTGTTTCACGGTTAATATTTAAGTCTTTTATCCACCTTGAATTTATTTTTGTGCATGGTGTAAGTTGGTGTATATTTATATTTTTAAAAAGATTTTATTTATTTATTTTTAGACAGAGGGGAAGGGAGGGAGAAAGAGAGGGAGAGAAACATCCATGTGTGGTTGCCTCTCATGTGCCCCCTACTGGAGACCCGGCCCCCAACCCAGGCATGTACCCTGACTGGGAATTGAAATGGTGACCATTTGGTTTGCAGGCTGGCACTCAATCCAGTGAGCCACACCAGCCAGGGCCAGACACTTATATATATATATATTTTTTCATTAAAGATTTTATTTATTTTTTAGATAGTGGGAGGGAGAGAGAAAGAGAAACGTCAGTGTGTGGTTGCCTCTCAAGTGACCCCCTACTGGGGACCTGGCCCACAACTGAGGCATGTGCCCTAGACTGGGAATTGAACCAACAACCCTTTGGTTCACATGCCAGCGCTCAATCCACTGAGCCACACCAGCCAAGGCGACACTTGATATTTTTAAAAGCACTTTTGCGTTTATTATGTTTCTTCATTGTAAAGTCTTAGACTGTAATGTACGTCTTTCCTATCTCTCAGAGGGGTCAAAGTGAGAATAAGATAACAGAATGTAAGGAAATACCCACTGTATAAGTGCCTTTTACATAAGAACAATCCAGAGCTGCTGTTCTTAGTTATAGGATATTGTAAGTTGGGGTTTTCAGTCTTCAACTGACAGAAATACGTGGTTTTTCAGTGACAATGCTATGTTAAAATACAGATATTTTTTTTTGTCTCAGGTGAATTCTTTGAAGTTGGAATTGAAGCAGAGTCAGATTTTGGACTCAGGAAAACTTGGATTTTAATTCTCCCTCTATCACTAACCACTAATGGTTTCTTGGACAAACTACTAAACTTTCATCTTCTCTATCAAAGGGTCATGATTGTGGTTATTAAATAAAGTTGTGAATGTAAAACATTTCACAAATTCCTGGGTACATGAAACATGCTCTATAAATGGTGGATTACTGATAGCCAGATGCTCTTATAAGCATTTAATGTTGTTTCACTTGGGCCTCCCAACAACCCTATGAAGTAGGTACTATTATTTTCTCCATGTTTCAGTCCAGAAATCTTCTGAGGGAGGGAGAGACTTCCCAAGGTCACCCAGCTGGGAAGTGGTAGAGCTAGGGTCTGAATTCAGGCAGTGTTGACTCAGGCCCAGCTGTTAACTGCTGTGCTTTTGCTGCTTCCCTATGGAATATACTGTTATTATCAGCAGTTTGACCCGATATTACCATTCCAAGAATGCATGGGGCAAAGGCTGTTTTTGCAGACCACTCCAAATGCTGCTTCTGTCCATTTTGGCTGGTTCTTTAAATGGATAGTTAAAAATCACTTAAATGTGCACTGATTATATTCATCAAACTGGGTACTGCTGTGTGTCAGTCTCTGATGAAGACTTAGACTATGTCCTCAACGACCTCAGTCATTGTGAGGGAGCAAGAATTTTTGAGAATCTACATGTGTGGTCTGTAAAGGGAATGACTCTTAGGAATCTAATTACTAACCCTTTAATTTCAAGAACATGTACCATGTGATATGTGTTCATTACTTCATGAACCAATGTTCACATATGTGCCTACCAAGTTGCAAGAAGACTCTAGTGATCCTAAAGACTTAGTGGGACATGGGATGAAACTCAGAGTATAAGCTAATGGTCAGAATAGAAAAGAGAGATGTGGTCTTTCTTTGATTGGAATAGGCCAATTGCTGAGTAGAAGTAAAGCATTACAATTCAAACTTAAGTTTTCTTTCAAGAGTATCCAGTTTTTTTCAAGAGTACTCATCTCCATCTAAGAGTTAATGGAAGGAAAATGTTTCACAACATGGAAAAAAGAAAGAAACAAAATATTCAAGGGCAAAAGGTCAGTACATATGAAAGGAAGACACAGGGAGGGAAGAGGTGAAGTTGTCCTAAGTCAGATGGTGAACAATAGCGAGTTTATCTAATGATAATAATAGCTGACACTTACAAAGCTATTTAATACTTTAAGAAACTTTATGAGGTAGGCACTGTTATCCCCATTTTACTAATGAGGAGAGGCTCAGAGAGGGTAACTTGCCTGTGACAGAGTTAAGGTGCCAGTGCCCTGAAATACATCCATTTACATGCCTGGGTACCAACTGGTTCCTCCAGTCGACCCTTACACTCAGCCACTTGATTATATGATATGCCGCAGTTAAATGAATCGTACCCATTTTTACTCAAGTTCAGTGGATACCAGTACCGTGCGGAATGGATAACGGGTGAAAAGGAGGAGGTGACACAGTAAGCTGGGGGAGTTGTGGAAGAGCTGGGGCCCTCGGGGAGCGCAGTGGCAGATTCTCGTGCGGGCTCTGGGGGGCGGAAGGGAGGGACCGCAGGCTGGTTCTGTGGCAGCCGCTAGGTGGCTGGGTGCGCAGGCGCAGACGCACCCAGGCTGTCAGGCCCTGACGTGCTGGGCCACCTGCAGAGGCCATCCACCCCCAGCCCCTGAGACGTGCCTTGGACGCAAACCCCCTTGCCCTTCCCACTCCGCGCTGCCACACAGTGACTCGAGTCCTTCTGTGCCATAAGCTGTGTTGAAAAAAGTATATCCCACTTTCCTTCCTGCCACCCTTTCCCCAGGGAGAGTCGCGGGCTCCTCTGCAGGGGTCCGTGCGCCTCGGTGGCCGTGATCTGCGGCTTTGTTTCACAGGCACCTGTTGTGGGTCCCAAATAGAAACCTCGTCCTTGGGAATCCGGGGCTGGCCAGCCAGTGTCCGGGGGTGGGCGTGCTTGGCTGCACGGTCAACCTGGGTAGGCGGACCGGGGGAGGGGGCCTGGGGCTGCGGTTCTCCTTGGAAGGGAGGGGCCGAGCGGTGCTAGGGTCGCAGCCCGGCCTGCCGGGCGCTGGCCGCTGCACTCGCCCCCTCCTTTCTGCCCTCCCCCCACTGGCCCTCCCTCTCTCCGGGGTGCAGGCGAGTGTCTGCAGAGCGGCGGCCAGGAAATGCCGCAGATGCGCCGTGCAGCATCCCGGGCGGAGGCAGCGCGTCTGTGCTCCCGCAGGGCAGTGGCGGTCTCCGCTGGCCCTGGAGCAGGCGCCTAGCGAGGCCAGGGTGGAGGCCGTGGTGGCCTCAGAGGGTCTCGGTGCCTGCGGCCCCCTGCCTGTTCAGCCCTGCTCCTGCCTCCTCCGCTGGTCGTGGCGTGGCGCTGCTGGTCACCGCCCCCGGGGCTCACCGAGATTTGCTGCTGCTGAAACCTGAGAGCGACTCTGGCTCCCCCAGAGCAAGGCGGCCCAGCACCGGTGGCCAGACAGGGGGCCTGGGCGTTTCCTCTGCCGGCTAGGCACCCCCCGGCTCTGCGTCTCCGGCTTCAGCGCTCTCCCCAAGCCTGCCGCTCCTTCCGCTTTCCAGTTCTCCAGGCTTCGTCTTGCTGACTAAGATACTGTCCCGGTTCTGAGCTCTGAGCGGGAGAGGGGAATTGGCTAGTCATCGCTTAGATAAACTTCGGCATGGCGGGGTACCTCTCCCCGGCCGCTTACCTGTACGTAGAGGAACAGGAGTACCTCCAGGCCTACGAGGATGTCCTGGAGAGGTACAAAGGTATGTGACTCCACTCGCTCGCTCGCTGGGGCTGCGGGGCTTGGCACGGACCAGCAGGGTAACCGTTACCTTTGCTTTACCAGAGTCACCACTGCTTGGGCACAAGTAAACAGGTGTCTGGGACCAATCTGGGGAATGGCCCCCGTCTTTTTGGATGGGATTCAGTGTCCCCAACGCTTGGGGGGTGGGGGGGTGGGCCACGGACCAGAGATGCCCTTGGATGGGTGGTAGAGTGGGGGGAAGGGTTTTGGTTTCCAAGAAGCACATTGCGTTTTCTCTTCCCTGTAAGAGCTCTTAAGCACTAGGCTTAATCATAATTCTTCCTGGGAGGGTGGGTACCAATTAATTGTTCATGGGATTATTAAGGCATTGCTACCCTCGCCTGGCATGGAGATTTGGTTGGTCCTACAGAACAGGTTCTTGGGTTCTTAAATGGACTGTTTCACCATTGAGAGCATCACCAGATCATTTTTCTTAAAATGATCTTATTTGAAAAAAGTTTATGGGCTGAGACTATACGTCTGTTCTTATGTATCATAAAAATTATTTGATAGTGATGAATGTAAGACTGTAGTCAGTGAGCCTTATACATTTAAATGTAAAGGAATATATTTTGAGATGTTATTCTGCCTGTCCTTTGTGTCTGGGAAATTCTATGCCAAACTGATAAATATTGGTATTTTAGTATTATGTGTGCTTTGACTTTATGGTTAAGTACAGCATTAGACAAAGTGCACCTGCTCATCTTAAAGGGTCTTTTTGTTTCAGGAAATACTTTTCAGTGTGTACAAATGATTATGGCTCCTAAAACACTCCACACCAAAAGATAGCTCATGGAGTCTTTTATTAATAGTGAATAGTGGGCTATTTCATAGGTTGAATTCAAATGGTTTTGCATCTTGAATATTTGCTTTGGGTTTTAGATACTCACCTTCTATAAATTGAATGGGGGTTATATAGTTTAAATGCATGTATTAATAGTTTCCTATTAGGAGAAAGTGGAAATATACAATCTTGAACTGAATACTTAAATTCTAATTCTGCAAGAAGCTCAAAACTCACCTACAAATATGTTCTATCTCTTTCTAGAACATGAACTATTACTGACATTCTTCTAATCCATGTAGAATTTTGTAAACAGTACAATCAGAACTCCTTTGTGCCAAGACCCTTTTGTGTATAATGCTGTCACTAAGCAAGTGCAGTGATGTTTTAGGATAAAGCACATTTGTAGAATTTTTGTACATGTGTAATATACTCATGTTTACATCTGTCTTTCCATTTTAAAATATGGTTCTTTATCAGTTGTCTCCAGAACTTTACAAATGAAAAATAGTGATATAGATTAGTACACCTTATCGAAGACATACACCTGTGCTTTTTAAAGTCAGAAACAACAAAGTCTGAAAGTACTAAAATATATACATTTTTTACTTTTGAAAAAAAGACATAGCTTGATGAATTTTTTTGTGTCTTCAAGTTTTTCCTCAGTGTCAGTGGATGATTTCAGGTGACTTTGAAAACTGATATAATTAAAGTGCTGATTTGACTTGTCTGGAGGAAGCAGACATTATTTTAAAACTTTCCTTCATTTGTTTTTGAAAATTAAAGATGTATAGGCCATTGTAGTTCTCACTACACTTCATTTTAATTATACGCCAATAATTATATCAGTATTGCACTTAAACACGTTCTTTTTCAAACATACGGTCCAAAATTTGGCTGAAAAAAGGAGGGTTCTTACCTTCATTTTCTTTGTGGTTTTAAAATCAATTTGTAGTCAGTTTTATAGATGTTCCATATTTCATTTAGTCTTGGGGAAAAAAGTAAGAATATTGGCCAGTATATTACATGAAAAGCTGGAGACCTGGAAAACTCATTGTTTCCTGATGTTTTGAAGCCAGTTATGATTTCCCATCAGTATCCAATACGATGACTTCACTACAGTGGTTATTATCCTGATGACTTGCTATGGGGGCTGATCTAATCAGAAAAGAATTGTAGGCTTTGAATAGGGAGTGTCGGTTTACTAAACTTTCAAAGTACAGTTGCTCATTTTCTGAAATCATGCATTGTTCAAAACATTTTATATTCCCATTTGAACTTAAGAGAGGCTATTTTGATTTTTATTTTTGGCAAAGTTTCTTGGTTACAGAATGAGTTTACATTCAACTAGAATATTATCAGGTTGCCAAGTTATCATATGCCCAGCTGTTGAATAGTGTAAGTGGTAGAGTCAGCTGAAACAAATTCAAAATCTGTCTGTTGTCAGAAACATAGAATTATAATAATCTACAGTGTTAGCATTTAGGAGTACTAGATTCAAAAGTTGAGAATTTCATTAGACTTACTTAGTCCTTAGATGGCCTTGGAAGGCCTTCAAACCTAGCGTTTGCAGAAAAGCAAGAATAGTGGCCTGTGAGGCCTAAGTATTTATGGTGTGGTCTATTCTGGTATTTTGCTTTGGTTCTTTACTTCTGAATAAAAATAGGCAGCTGTTTGCTGTATTTGAATAACACAGAAAGAGCTATTTGCTACATACATATAGATGGGTACAGTGTTCTGATTCATATTCTAGTCCTTTTACTAATAAAATTATTCACAACTAGAACATTCAGGGTACCTGATTTAAAAAATCACATTACTTCAGCTGATGCCACAGTGTGAATAAAGGCATTTATTTACGAATAAAACATATTTCTTTGTTATTGTTTATGCTAGAAATATCCATGTTAGTGGCTTTCTTTTATATCTATAGTAAATTACCCAGTTTATTTGTCATGGACTACAAAAAATTTTTGTAGATTATCAGGAAAGATACAAATGGTCCCTCTTGTTTTTCTTGTCAGTATAAGAAAAATAACCTATAACTGCTATTATAACTAACTATTATTTATTATATTATTAAAATTAATTAACTGCCACTTTAATCTATGAAATTCTGCTATTTGAGTCTGTCATTAGAAAATTTTATATTCTCAACACATTGTAAATATAAAAAATACAATGATATTAAATGTGAAAATGAGCTCATTAATGTGGACCTAATAAATTTTATTCTATATATTTTAGACTTATCTTAAGAACTCAAATTATTTTGGGACAACAAAATGCAGTTTTTCCCCACTGACATGGGAATCGGTTGTTCTCAGACATGTGTAAAATGTGTTTTATTGTTACTCTCTATGAAAGCTGAATGGCAGATATGTGACTTGTCTATAATACCACTAAGAAACCCTCTTCAATTATTTAGAAAAAAGTTAAAATTTTCTGTTTCTCACAGAACTTTGGAGTAGTTCTCTTAGTCTCTTCCCTCAGTCGGCAGTACAGTTCCATGTATGTGCATGGTGACAAAAGGAACCGAGAATACTCCAACTGTAGTTTTCATTTTCAGTTCAGTTTTGCATTACACAGATACGTGATTGGTAAAAATTCTGTCTTTTTACAATGTAAACCAACTCAGGTGCCAGTTGAATTGAAAGTTGGAGTACAGTAGTTTTCCAGTAGTCTCCCTTTATCTACAGGGGATGCTTTCCAAGAACCCCAGTGGGTGCCCAAAACCGCATATAGTGCTGAACCCCATATATACTATGTTTTCTCCTGTACATGCATATACTTTGTGGCTTCTTGTGGGTATATCTGAATTGCCAGCATCACTAATCTTCTGCTTTGGGGCCATTACTAAGTAAAATAAGGGTTACTTGAACACAAGCATTGAGATACCATGACAGCTGATCTGATAACCAAGTTGGCTACTAAGTGACTAAGAGGCAGGTGAGATGCTGGAAAAATGGGGATTCACCTGCTGTGCAGGACATCGGGACAGGAGAGATTTCATCACACTACTTAGAATGGTGAACATTTTATTTTATTTTTATTTTTAATCCTCACTTGAGGATACGTTTTTTGATTGATTTTAGAAAGAGAGGAAGGGAGAGAGGACAGAGAGAGAAAGAAACATCAATGCAAGAGAGAAACATTGATTGGTTGCCTACCATACCCGCCCTGACCCAGGATCTAACCTGCAGTGTTTTTGGTGCATGGGAAGATGCTCCAACCACCTGAGCAACCTGGCCAGGGCAGAATGGCACACATTTTAAAACTTATGAATAGTTTATTTCTGGAATTTTCCATTTCATATTTTCAGACTGTGGTTGACCATGGGTAACTGAAACCATGGAAAGTGAAACCATGGATAATGGGGGACTAATATGTAAACATCTCCAGGAATTACTCCCCTGCCCCGCCCTCCTAGTCATTTATCATACAGCTTAGCTCCGTTTTTCAGTTGGCTTCCAGGATTCTTCAAAAACTTGATTTCAGATTTCATCTGCTCATGCTCTGCTCATGGCTGAATAGCCAGTTGTGTAATAAGTGAACTTTAACTGTGTTGCATCATGATGGTGTTATTCTGTAGCTAGTTGAAACTGTGTTAGTCTGGGCTTTTTCTTTTCTTTAAAAAAATGAAATAGGCTTAATTTGATTATAAGTGTTAGTTAAGATCGTGTTTGGCTGTAATGGAAACAGATGCTAATTCTGAACCAAGTAAATGCTTTCTTTCTCTCAGGTATTGAGAGGCCTGAGGAAGACAGACCAGGCTGTGGGGTCCCTCTGTTTGCCAGCAGGACCCGGATGCCTGTGTTTCTGCCTAGTCACTTGTCACGTATCATGTGGTGGTTCTGTCATCACAAGATGGCTGCTTCTCTTCCAGCCCTTTTGTCTCAGTTTCAGATGGGAAGAAGGGAAGTAGAAGGAAAAGGAGAACAGAGGCACACCAGTTAATTCAGCCTCCTTTAAAGAAGCTTTTTAAGAAGTCCACTTAACAACTTGCACGTGTATCTCATTGACCCAGCTGTTCCAGGGGCCACCACTATCTGCAGGGCAGACCAGGAAAATACAGAGTTTTCGGATGGCCCCACTTACAGCCCTGAACAGAACTGAAGTTCTGTTTGTAAAGCATAAGGAGAGAATGGGTATTGGGCCTGGCACACAGAGGGTGAAGTGTCCATCCTGAAATTAAAACTTAAATTTTGGATGCAGTAGCATCCACAACACAGTGTGTTTGATTTCACTGAACTTGGAGAGACCATCAGAGAGCTCCTTTGAAGTAGGAGGAATTTCAAAATGACACCACTGAATGTTTTTATAGTGATACAACATGGATTTTAAAAGTAATTTCTACCATATAGTCAGGATTTAAATTGGCCAAAGAACTTGTTCATTGCCTCACATCATAGTAAATATATATCAAGTTCAGAGATGTATCCAGTTATTAAATATTGTTAGTGAATTCCACTTTGAACTCCAGTTGCCATGTTGATACCCCTTTAGTTTCTTTTGTTCTGACTTAGCCTTAATAGTTATCTCAACATTTATTTAGTCAGGGGCTTTTTAAAAAGCTTTGTGCTTTTTAAAACTTGTTTTGGAGCAATTTGGAAAAGCTTATTTTCTGGCTCAATGACGATTTTAGGTAATAAATAACGTGCAAGGAGAAGTAGTGAGAACGATTTCTTGTCTTACCATTATTGTGTAGCCAGGCAAGGAAGCGCTTGTGTTTCTGCCTTTGGGTCACGCGTGCTCCGGAGTCTGGCTCTGTGGGGAGCCAGAGAATTTGACCAAATCATCTTTGTGAAATTGCAGATTGTGAAAACATCTGAAGCTAGAGAGGTGACAAAAAGATGGACTATCCAGGCTGTCCTATGTTTCTTTCTTTTCATTCCACAACTGAGTGTAAAAATGCATAAAATACAGTAAGATTATTTGATTCTGTAAGCCTGATGAATGAATTGAGTAAGAAGGTCTGTAGTTTAGATGTTTAGTGTTTCATATCAATTAAAAAGAAACTCAGATGCTTCAATTACACGGAACTCTTCTCTAGAACGGCTTTTGAAGAAAGGCTTCTGTTTCCATTCCTCAGCTCTTAGTAATTTACAGGTCACATTCTATCTACTTCCAAAGAGAAATTTCAGGTTGCTGTCAGCTGAAGTATATCATCATTTCTATAAGTGACCAAGTAAGGCTTTTATTTATTTATTTTTGGTCTATTACTTTAATGCAAATTTATGTGCTATTATTTTCCACCCTACTTTTGTCTCTCTCGGTAGAGGAAGCAAATAATTCTTCTTGGGTTGGGTGTTGGGGAAAGCTTTGTATTTAGGGTCAAATGAGATTTTACCCTATAAGAAGGTGAAGGTACCAGTGAGGAAAACTCCAAGAGGAGAAACTAGCATGACTTTTTTACTTCATGAGCATAACCACAGAATCTCTTTTGAATGCTTGGCTAAAGTGCATGGTAGGTTTTAGGGATGGGAGAGGATAGAGGTGATTGGAAGATGGAAATGGGTGAATATGGAGGGTTACATTGGACCAGATTGGAAAGTGCCTGAATGCCATAACCAAGGCCAGCGTTGGGGTTTATTCCCCCAGGGGAGGGAGAGGAACCTTGATGATCTTCAGCAGGATACTACTAATGAGATAAGTTTTTAGAGAGGTGGTTCTAATAACAGTGTGGAGGATTGAACGAAAGGGAAAACTCAGGAAGCAGGGAGACAGGTCTGTAAGATTCTGGTAGTTGGAATGGAAGGCTGGATTCATAGAAATTTCAGAAATTGACAGCTTGGCTGACTGGTTGCCTCCATAATGTGGGTGCAGGAGCGATGCAACAACTTCCGTGTTGAAGTCATACTCGTATTTGGAGAAGCTTGGAGTATTTTCTTTTTCATTTGTAAAATGAATACTTTTTAATTCGTAAAAATGTTCATTAGAAAGAATGTTTTGAAACGCTTTTAATATTAGTCATTATTAGATGTTCTTTGGTAGTGAAATGGAGTGAATGCTATTTTACTTGGTCTTGGAAATACACCAAACAGTGTGACCTACAGAAATGGAATGTTCTCTAGAAGATGCAGCTGCATAAGTAGTACCTTATCAGTCTACTTGCCGAGGACCCTTTGAGCATGGTTTGTAGTGGATTACAGCAGTGAATCTGTTTTGTATAAGCAGTAAAATTATTGGCTTCAGATCCTTTTTAGATGTAACTATAAGTGGTCATAATATAATATATTGTGATATATATTATAATCACTTATAATATATTTCAACAATTTTTTCCTTTGATTTTATTTCAAAAGCCTCCTAATTTTTTTTCTACATAAACTACAGCAAATTTGTAGTTAGTTTTGTTTGGTGTATAAGAAGTTTAATGGTTATATGATGATTTAATATGCTAAGCCATCCTTGAATTTATCTGTTAAGCCCTTAATTTTTAGTTTAAAATAATAAATAGCTACATTTATATGCCTATCTTCTTATATGCTAGGCATAGTGCTGGGTATTACAAATGAATTTTTATTTTATTTATTTATTTGTGGTCTGTTCAGAAAATATCCAGCCATGTACTATGAAAAAGAAGCATTTACTGAAGAAGATACAAGACACAAGAAACATTGTCCATAGGACAATGATGCCTCAGTCCCCTTCAAATTAGGCACCTTGGGACTTCACACAGTTCTTCCAGTTGCCATCAGCTGCCCCATCGTATTTTCCTGAATCTCATTTATGGTCTGAAATCTCTTCCCTTTCAAAGGTGGTTTTAGTTTTGGGAAAAGCCAGAAATTGTAGGGCACCAAATCTGGGCTGTAGTGGGGCTCAGTCACCTGGGTAATTTGATATTTGGCTAAAATACTCTACACATCAGCTGAGACATCACCAGTTGCCCATAGCTGTGGTCTTTTGAATCTGAATAGTTTCCATGGAAGAATGTTCAAACTTCACGCAAAATTTGCTGCAGATTCATTGTTCTATTTCTCAGTCATTTTGAGTGCGATGACCACACAGACACATGCTCATTCAACTGCATCTACCACCCCCACTGACTAGTACAGTGAAGTTGTCATTGTCATGCATGTGCATTCCAGTCCACTCTCACTGGCTGCCAGGTTACATTGATGTTGTATAAACCATTCTTATTATATTAACAATGGCTGAATTTTTTCCAGACAGACACACACACACACACACACACACACACACACACGTTGTATATTAATTCTCATAACTCTTCATCTTGGCTGTGGAAATTGACCAAGCCTCAATATGGAAATTGAGACTTAGAGAAATTAATTTTCCTAAAATTGTACAGCTATAAGTGGCAGTAATGACATTTAATAAATGTATTTTTGACATAAACTGTATATTTTGATTTCATTATATTGACCGGATAATGTTACAGCAGTAGTTTTTGTGAAAATTTTATTAGGATTATGATTTTGATTACTAGAACTTTCTGAGATGTGTTAATGCATGAAATCAAAATTAAGTTTAAAAATTCTTAGAGATTTATATCAATTCAGATATTAGACAGACTTGGGAGCTTGAACTGTTGTAGAGTAGCTGGATTATTAATTCTAATAAGATCCGTGAAAGGAAAATTAAATTTTAACATGAGCATTTCCAGTGTACATATAGGTTGAGGAGATTTTGAAAAGAATTGTGTTTTATAAATGTCACCAGTGAATGTGGCTGCTTTGATACATGCCTGAAATGTTTCCTGGAAAGAATCGTCAAAAGCAGTTGACAAAGTTCTGATTTTTCTCTAGTGGGTGAAAATATTTCCCAGTGAATCCTGGTATTAAAGACATTATACAAAGATACTATTGTCCCAGTGAATTAAAAAATGCCCCTAATTCAGTGCTAAAGTTCTCCATGTCAGCCATGCCTGTGTGGCAGTTTGTATTCTTGATTTTGGGGATGAAATAATACTGCTTGGTGGCGTATTTTTATCCCACCCTTATTAAGCCAGTTAGTTAGGTGTGGTAGATGTGCCTTACTGTCTACCTCACTGTGCTAATAAAGGTAGGATAAAACAGTGCATAAGAAGTATTTTGAGCAGTACAGATTATATAGACAGTCAATGAATGTAATTGACCTAAGAACTCAAGACCTCTGGCTCTTCTTGGCCAGAAGCCTTTAAAGAAATTAATATACTAAGTTTTAGAGCAGTTTCATGATTACAGGAAAATTAGGCAGAAAGTACAGCATTCCCGTACTCTTCCTCCTTTCCCCCTGCATTTTCCTCTTTTGATATTTTGCATTGGAGTGGTACATTGTTTTAATTGATGAATGAATATTGATTATTTTGTATTGAGAACCATAGGTCACATTAGGGTTCACTGTGTTGTACAGTTCTGGATTTGACAAGTGCTTATCATGAGTCTACTATTACATAATAGTTTCTTCACTGCTCTGTATTCTACCTATTCATATCCCTATCCTAGTTTCTGGCAACTAATAATCTTTTTATTGTCTCCATAGTTTCACCTTTTCCAGAATGTCACAGTTGTAATCATACAGTATGTAGTCTTTTCAGACTGGCTTTTTTTTTTCACTTAGTAATATCATTTGAGATTCCTCTGTGTTTTTCCATGGCTTGATAGTTCATTTCTTTTTGTTGCTGAATAATATTTCATTGCCTGGATGTACTACAGTTTATCCACTCACCTATTGAAGGACATCATGGTGCTTTCGATTTTTGTCAACTGTGTATAAGGCTGCAGTACACATCTGTGTACAAGTTTTTGTGTGGATGTAAGTTTCCACCTCATTTGTGTGAATACCTAGGAGTATAACTGCTGGGTCATGTGGTAAGGCTGTGTTTACCTTGTAATGAACTGCTGAACTGTCTTCCAAAGTAGCTGTACCATTTTGCATTTCCACCAGCAGTGAATCAGAATTCCTGCTGCCCCACATCCTTACCAGCATTTGGTTTTGCCCATGTTTTTTAGTTTAAATATTTTATTGTTTATGCTATAACAGTTGTCCCAATTTTCCCCCTTGCCACCCTCATCCAGCCTGCCCCTCGCTCCCACAGTAATCCCCACACCATTATCCATGTACATGGTTCTAATCCCTTCACCTTCTTTCAGCCAGTTCCTACCTTGCTCCTCCCCTCTTACATCTGTCAGTCTGTTCCATGTTTCCATGCCTCTGGTTCTGTTTTGCTTGTTAGTGTATTTTGTTCATTAGATTCTACTTATAAGTGAGATCATATGGTATTGTCTTTTCACTGACAGACATTTCATTTAGCATAATAGACTTTGGTTCTATTCATACTGTTACAAATGGTAAGAATTCTTTTTTACTGTTGTGTAGTATTCCATTGTATAAATGTGCCATAGTTTTTGTATCCATTCCTTTATTGATGGGCACTTAGGCTGTTTCTAGCACTTGTTTATTGTAAATGATGCTGCTATAAACATTGGGATGCATATATTCTTCTGAGTTGGTGTTTCAGGATTCTTAGGGTATAGTCCTAGTAATGGAATTGCTAAATCAAAAGGTGGATCCATTTTTAATTTTTTGAGGAAATTCCATACTGTTTTCCACAGTGGCTGTACTAGTCTGCATTCCCACCAACAATGCACTAGGGTTCCATTTCCCCTGCATCCTCGCCAGAACTTATTGTTTGTGGATTTATTAATGGTGACCATTTTGGCAAGTGTGAGGTGGTATCTCATTGTGGTTTTAATTTGCATCTCTCTGATGGCTAGTGATGCTGAGCATTTTTTTCATATGTCTATGGGCCATTTTAGCCATTTTCATAGGTGTGTAGTGGTAGTGAATTTGCAGTTTCCTAATGATATGTAATGTGGAATGTGTTTTCATATGCTTATTTGCCCAATCTGTGTATCTTCTTTAGATGTCTCTTCAGATCTTTTGCCCACATTTTAATTGGGTTGTTTGTCTTTTTATTTGTTAAGTTTCAAGATTCTTTATATGTTTTAGATAAAAGTCCTTTATGAGATAAGTGTTTTTCAAACAGTAACTTTTTATACTAGTCTCTCCTTTTGACACTTTTAAACCATTGCACATTATAGATATTTAAATAAATGAGGTCCTAATAATTTCCTTTCATATAGTCACATTGTTCTTAAGTACTGGTTTTTTTTGGATGTTCACATCATATTTGTACACATTTCATAGAATTGCATGTGGTGTCTCAGAGTTCAGCAATCTTACAGTTTGCTTTAGTACATCTACATATGCTGCTACAATCAGGTATCCAGTTAGCTGGTTGGCAGCTATGCTTTGTAACACTTGAGTCTAAAATTAGTTGAACTGTTCTATTTTAGGGATAGACTGAAATTAGTAGTCCGAGTCCTGCAAAACATATGAAAGTTAAACTCTTAAGATATTACTTCTTTTACAATGTAATCAGAAGTAGGGTTAGGTAGAAAGCAGTTTGTTACAATTTTTTAGAAAGTTTTTGTTAGGTGATTTGGTTACAGCCTGAGTGTAACACTGTATGTACATAATATCTAAGAACACAAAGTTTTACTATTGCCCCTAAGGATCAAGACATTGCTTTTACATGAATGATTGTGTTTGAGTTTTGAGACCATATGGGTTAAGAGGTAGAACAAGACTACCTGATTTTCTTTTAGAAAGGTTTAGAGAAGTCACAATCCATAAATATTTATGAATGCTGGAATACCATCGACTGCCTTTGCTAGGAAAAAAAGTGAATGATTAAAGGTTTGTGATTTTTGTGATAACTTTATATAACAGAAACTAGAGAATGTTGAAAATTCTTAGTAGATAAACCAGCTGAGTGATTGAAATTCAGAGTTTAATTTTGCATGTACTGTGAATTTTATAATCTCTTTAAGTGAGGGCTTATGGGTATGAAAGCATTTGCAGTGTTATTTTAATGTATTCTTCAAGAAATCTCAGAAACTATAACAATTTACTTACTGCAGATAATCTCTAGTCTTTATACTTTGAAAAATTTTGGAAGCTCTGTAGAAGTATTGAAGAATTCTAAGTTACAGAAAGCAAAATACAAGGATACTTTACTTTTCTTGTGGAAAAACAGAGCTGTACTTAATCTGCATGCTTTTGCATTTAGAAAATTATATAGGAATTTAAATTTGTGCTTCAGTACAATTAAAATGATAAGCAGAATGAAATATTTTTGTAATTAGCATCTCCTTGAAACATTCCAGCAGCATTGTTCCTAACCTCATATTTCTCATAATTTCAATCAGAAATTATTTGATTACATGCTTCAAGTGATCAAATTACCATGTAATATACATTCCTCTCCCCCAGTCTCCATCACATTTTGTACTCAATATTTCCCTAGAAAGCTGGGAAGAGGTAAACCACTGGGGCCAGGAGAAATTGATTCTCACCAAAATGGAATATTTGGTTTAATTCTGAATAGTTATCGATGCTATACTTTAAAAGTGTGCAAAGGCACTAGGGTCAACGGAAGGAAGAGGAACGTAGGGCTAATGGACTGTAGCCCCCTGGAAGAGCGCTCTTGGTGAGGAAGGTGGACCAGTTCCACTTATTGTAAGTGAGTGCTACACAAGATCAGTAATCTGAGCATTGGAGAGTTTTGCAAGCAGAGCTGGCAAGCAGGGCTGGCCTTTGAAGGACGGCAGAATTTCCGTTGTTGGGAGGAGCTTTGTGGTGTTTGTGTGGGAGTGGGTGGTGTGGGCAGAGGGCTTTCTCGACCTTAGCATTTCATCTGGACAATCCGACCTTGCATTTCACTCTTTGTATTCATTGTAGGAAAAGTATTATCCTAATGATTTAATTAATGCTTTAATGTAAACCAGAGCAATTTTGTTTATAAGAAATCAGGATTCAGTTGAAAATTTTATCCTCTCTTTTGAAGAACTCTGTTCATACCATAAATATGTTGTAATATCTTAGGGTTTAGTAGAGAGAAATAACTTTTAGGCATGGCTCAGCAAGTGTAAAGATTGAGTGAGACATTCTTAACATGGTGTAGGAAACTCTGAATTAGATCGATGGCCATAATAATAATACTGCCATACATACTTATAATCAACATATATGATATAATTTGATTCTATTCCAACTCTCTGAGGCAAGTAATATAAGAGCCAGTTTTGTAGCTGAGGAATCCCGGCTTCCATGATTATATTGACTGGGTGCTGATTGGAACTACTATAGAGAATTGTGGCTCTTCTTTATATACATTCAAAGTTATTATTAAAAGTATAGGTTAAGTAATGTATATGATGAGAGGTGAATAGTCTCAGTTTAAGTAAATAGGCATTGAACATGTTCTGGAGTTACTAGTAGAGGTGCATATTGAGAAAGGAGAGAAGTATGGTTTACATTTTATTTAATGTGGTTTGAGGCTATCCATAATCTATAAATTTTAGTGAAAAGTTCTGTTGCTGGCTGTTGAGAATTTAGTTACTTGAGGAAAAAACTCCAACCACTGTTAATTGAAGTAGCTCTTAAAATTATAGGGTTTTAAATTTAGACAATTATCCCATTGATTAAAGATGTAATTTCTGTATTACTCAGTGGAAAAGGAGGAACTATGTAAGTGCTTGGTGGAATGTAGAAAGAAAAATCTGTATCATAAACTTGCTAATGCTTTCAGAAAATTAAGAAATATACAAAATATGAATAGAAATCATCTGTAGTTTCATTAGCCAAATATGTGAATTAATATTCTGACATATTTCCTTTTCCCTTTTCCTTTCTCTTTTTCCCCTAATGTATAACATTTAAAAATTTGGACCACTGTGTATAAAGTTCTGTATCCTGCTTATTCACTATATATCATGGCATTTTCTAATGTCATTAAATATTATTTAAAACACTTTTAATGAGTAATGTTGCATGTACTCTGTTATGTAGTAGTGATAAACAGTACCATGAAACCATTTAAACAGTGTTTGATACTGATGGGCTTTGGTTAATATTATTATGTTGGTATATTTAAATCTAATTAGCAATTCAGAAATATAAGTTTTCAAGAAAAGAAAGTAATCATATGGATTATATAAGCTACCTAACAAAGAACTGTTTATAAGATATTACCTAATTCCTGATTGAATAGATTATTGAGTTATACATGCAGATTAAAATTCAAATCACTCTTGAATTCTAGAAATTCCAACAGTAAAGGAAACAATGACCAATAATCAGGAGATCTGGTTTTCTTTTCTGGCTTTTACCCTAACTAGCTATTCTTAGATGGCTTATATATTAAAATGAATGCCTGTCAAGTTTCCTCATCATCATATAATACTTTTCTTAATGAAATAATTCATCACTTATTCATTTAGAAAACGCTTATTGAGTTGTGTGTTAGCAAGTATGTTAGATCCTTAGGGTAATAGACATAAGAAAGTTAGTCATCTTTTGTGTTTTTTTGTTGAACTGTGAATATATCACTTATACTGATATAACCTGTACAGGTACCCTTGAGTTAACTTTCTGAAATACATTTCGCTTATTGTTTATGATATATACCTAATTTTTAATTTCTAAAATGATCATATTTGTGAGTTTTATTTTTTTCAGAAACTATTATTATATTTCTTTTGAACACCTTTAAAGAATGTCTTTGGCACTTTTGATATAGGCTGTAATCATTTATATTTCATTTATTGTGCTAGTCTTCAAGACTGTATTATTTATTAATGGTACTGAATTAAGCAGTACTTTGAGAGATTAGGTTTATCTGTAACATTGATTGAAGTAGAGCTTTGAAAGAAATTCATAATTTGGAAAAATTTTCCAATTTCATCACATGCATTGATAACATACAAACTTAGTGCCTTTAAGTGTACACAACTGACCTCACTTTGAAAGTTTTAAATTGTTATCTGTCTTAATCACTGTGTGTTGTTCTTGCATGTCTAGGTCCTCATTTCTTTTGTGTTTAGTTAAATGATGACCATACGCAACTTGAGGACAGGCCTAATTGTTGTCCTCTCTGAGCTTCCTTCTTCCATCTATGGTTAAATGAAATTTCTTTCATGTATTTTTAATTCTTTGCTTTAGAAATGAAGGTGAACAAAAACTTCCTTTTTGGTCATTCTTTGAGTCTGAAATGGAATTATAGCTTCTGGTCTAGGGGTTATAGTCTTCAGTGGTCTTCAGTTTTGAAGTGGCTTTATTCTGGGACATTGCTTAAGCTGTTTGACTTGTTTTTCCCTTTCCTTGTCTAACCCCCCAACTCCTCCAAAGAACAGAATGATAGTTCTGTATCTAACCCTGATTCTACTCTCTTACCTGCCGGTCTTTGAGAACTACCATTGCTTGTGGTTGATACAGGGAAAAGATAGGAACACTGAGTGTGCTGATTTTTCATCCTTGCATTTTATGCTTGAGAAATCTGAAGTCCAGAGAAGAGTCAGCAAAGAGAAAAGCAAGATCTAAACTGAGGTCTCCTGATTTCCATTTTCCATATGTTCAGTGTGCTTTTTTACTTGTAGGTAGATAGCAGATATGATTTCATTGGCTGTATCTAAGTCATTTAATGAAAAAGCCATGGCTTACAAAAGAATCAGTAAGGAAGATAATATAGAAGATATGAGCAGAATAAGTGAAGCAATAGCAGAGATAGAAGCAGTGATGGCAGTGCTTTTCCAGATACATGGTGTGAGGAATGCCGAGTTTTCAGTGTGGCACTTGATGTTTATGCATTTTAGGGATCAGCATAATGTCAATGATGACAAACTGCATGCAGCAGGCTCATTAGTATTCTGGAGCTTTAAAAACTGATTAGGCTCAATATAAGTAGGATGTATAATGTGTAATTAAAATATTCCTCCATTTTAAAAGGTTCATCGACAATTTGGCTGCAGGTTTCAGGCCAGCGTGTGGATATTTACACGATACATGTTTACTCGTTAACTACAAGAGGCAGGCTCCAGGCAGGTAGATGCAGGCCATTGACCACCCGCATACTTCACCCCTTCCCAGTGGTCTTCCTTCTCAGGATCTGTTGAAATCTAGAACTTTCCCTTGTGTTGTGAGTCAGGAATGGATTGAGGAGAATATGATGCTCTGTGACCTCAGTTCTGATACACTCAGAGAGTAGGAGTAGCAGTGGAAGGGATGGAGAGTTTGGATTTGCTCACACCTCAAATGGGCATGAAGCATGTGGGATGCAGGGAGTGTGGAGGAGAAAGGGGCATAGAAAAGAGGAGAAGGAACTGTCTTCTGGTTATTTTCTGGGAAGATGGGAGATAGAGATTTTTAGGTGAATGGTGGCCTGACTCCCTTTCTCACCTTTTGGGTCTCCATACATACATTTTACCTGCCCTTACCTCCTTCCAAGCTCAGGTGTGTTTCTTCCGGCTGGCCCTTTCTCCTCACTTCCCTCTATGGTAACCACAGGTAGATACGGAGTTGGAAAGGTGGTGATTTGGAAGGTGTGTCTCCAACAGGAACGTGCCTGTTGCATGTTTCCGTTAAACATTTTTAAAAAATAGATCCAATGTTATGCATTTTAATTATTATTCTAGATTGACTATGAAATGTCCATGTATATTGTATATCAATAATGTTGTTTTATCATTTTTTAAATTAAAACTATAGCCTTGCATTAGCCAAGAGTATTTAATATTCTCTTAAATAGCAATTTTAAGAGAAAATGTATTATAATTTTGTTGTTTGGAACTTGCAAATACATTTCTAAAGCACAGTCCATTGGTAAATTGAAGACAACTTGCAAATTTTTGATGGTTGGCAAGTCTGTGGAAAAACAAAGAATTTTAGAAAAAAGTTAGATGTAGTATTTTTTTAAGGTTAGTAACCACTTTTATTCTTATCATCATCTTCCAAAAGCATTTAGATAACATCCAGTACTGGCAAGAATGTGGGGAAAGAAAAAAAAAAGTGCGGAGAAAGAGTTCTCTCTTGCATTGCTTGTCCCATGTGATGATGTTACCATCTTTGAGGAAAGAAGGTTGCTGAAGACACATCTGCTCTTGACTCACAAAAATTTCAGAATATTTCCTACAGGTAGAATTTAATATTTATTGTGACATGGTTTATAATTGCAAACACTGGAAACAACCCAAATAACTATCAGTAGGGGATAGTGAATACATTTTGATAGTTCCATACGTTGGAATGTTAAGCAACTAATAAAAATTATGAATTAGATCTCTTAAGTATTGACTGATAGCATGTCCCCAGTAGGTTATTAAGGAAAATTAAAAGGCAGAGGGCTAATGTATATGTTATTTTTACAAAAAAAACGAAAAGAGAAGGAGATCTATATTGAAACATAGGGAGAGCTATAAATGAAACAACATTATTAATAGTGGTTAGCTCTAGGGGAGTGAGATATTTTTTTTCAGTCTCAGTATTTGACATTTTAGAGAAGTATCTGTTACCTCTGTAATAAATATAAATACCACCAGAAATAAAGTAGAAAGTTTAAAAGAAAAAAATTATTAAACATATGCATGTACATGATGATCTGATGAAGCAGTGCTGGTTTTTGAGAAAAGCTTCCTCCATGTGATTCTGATGCATATAATTTACAAGCAACATTGTGGGTATTAAGTGACACTGACGTAATAGACCACCTGGCACTTTCATAAACAATTTATACACTTATGGCTTATATGGTCGTTTATAGCTGAGGTGGTTCATCATGATCTCAGCTATCATTTTCAACATCTGATTTGACCATACACTTGCAGGCTGTCTTCTTAGGCGAAATCCAGCGGGGCGAGAAGGCGCTGACTTCAGTAGGTCAGACAAGTAAATGTAATGGTTTCTGAAGAGTGCCATCCTAGCCTGAGTTCCTGGTGGTTTTGTTTCTTACCTGACTTCATTTTTAAATTCATTTATTTAACAAATTATATAAAAACATATTGGGTACCCATGACATAAGCAAAGAGGAAGAAGATGATCTTACTTTCCTGTAGGAGATCTCTGTCTGTTGGGGAAAACCAGCAAGACGAGTTAGAAGGCAATTAAAGTGGAACACACAGTATGAATAAAGTACCCTAGGAGTAAGGTCCTTGTACCTTTACCTGGTGAGGCCAGTGTATCCTGTATTTTTCAGCGTGTGTCTTCAAGTTTTATTTCTCGGACAAGTAGGAATAAAGACATCATAGCAGAATCCTATTATAGTGCAACTTTTCCTTTTGTAGATTGGAATATAATGTTACCCCAGGAAGTACTTAATACTAAGAGATGATATGGAAATAAAGTAGAGAGATTGAGAAAACAAATTGTGTATTTGTTTATATGATCATCAGATAAGGGAATATTGAATACTTCTGAAGTTTGAAAGAGTTGGAAAACTATAGAAAATATTTTTTGTTTAAGTCTTTTAACTATTTTCAGTGCTTAGCACAGTACTTGGCATATTGTAGTTGCTCAATAATTATTTTGTTTTTAAAATGATTGAATGTATGAATTTCTACTGAGGCTTTTGGACTTTAAGATTTTCCTAATTCATTTTCTTAACCAAGGTAAGTAGAATTATTCTGCTTCATTAATATTTTAATACTTATGGTTCATTAATATTTTCTTTTGCAGTGTCTAATCTGCTGTTAATCCGATCTGGTATAATTTTTTTATCTTTAGAAGTTGAGTTTGTGTCTTCTAACATTTTTTTTTTGTCTTCAACATACTCATGCTTTCCTCTATCTTTTGAACATACAGAGTATATTAATAATAGCTCTTTTATTAGCCTTGTCTACTACTTCTATTGTCTGTGCTATTTCTAAGTCTACTCCTTTGGTGACTTTTTCTCCTTATTGTGGGTTATATTTTCCAGTTTTATTTTGCATGCCCAGTATTTTTTATATAGATGCCAGCTATTGTTAATTTTATTTAGGTGGGTGCTAATGTTTTAAAATGTGTTAAGTGTTTTTTGAGTTTTGTTTTGCAATGCAGACGAATACTTAGAATAGATTGATCCTTTCAAGATTTTCTTTTTAAGCTTTGGTAGGCAGGACCAGATCAGGCCTTATTAGCCTAAGGTTATTTTTTTTCCTGTTACTGAGGCAAAAACCCTTTTCTGTCCTGCTTGCTCCTTTCTGGTGGTTCTTTACCTGACTTATGCTGGTTTCCTTGTGCACATGTACACAGTACTCAGATAAAGATGTAACCCTAGCCCTGGCTGGTGTGGCTCATTGGACTGAGTGCCAGCCTGTGAAGTAAGGGGTTGCTGGTTTGATTCCCAGTCAGGACATATGCCTGGGTTGCTGGCCAGGTCCTCAGTAGGGGGTGTGTGAGAGGCAATCAGACATTGATGTGTTTCTCCCTCTTTTCTTCCTTCCCCATCTGTATAAAAATACATAAATAAAATCTTTAAAAAAAAAAAAGGTACATCCCTTGCTGGTCTCTAGAATTGGCTCTTGTGCAGTTCTTTCTGGTTCTTTGCCCTGCAAACTCTAATTGTCTTGACCTCCTCAGATCAATTCTGTCTCCTTAACTGAGGGAGAATGCTACCCTTGTCCCACCAGCCCTGCATTGTGCCTGGAAACTCTATCCAGGCAGTAAGGTGGGGGTGAGAGGAGGGCTCACCTTGTGGTGTTTCCCTTTTCTCAGATATCATTGCCATCTGTCTGTCTCTTGTCTAGCGTCCAAAAGCTGTGGTTTTATAAATTTTGTCTTTCTTTTTGGAGACAAAAATGGTTGTATAAAGTGGAGGGATAAATCCAGTCATTACTCCATCATCCAGAGGTGGAACATCCCCCTTTCTCTTTAAATAGATTCATATTAATTTCAAAATTATAATTAGAAAGACTATAGAAATGCTGTAGACTTAAAATTCTCGAATTCCTTAATGTACAGTTTATCTGCTTGTTTATTAAGTTCTTTCTGTTGGATGACAGCTTTGGATTCAGCTTAGAAAGTACAGAAGGGAAAGAAGTATGGTCCTTGGTCATGCATTTGCCTTTGTGTTAGTATAACTCTTAAAAATGTAAAAGTTGCGTAGCTGGAGAATTAAGACACGATGCATAGTATTTCCATATTTTCACATTATCATAAGTGTTTCCATTTATGTGATATTATATAAATATCATAGTAGGGCGGGTAGAGGAGAAAGATCCTTTCTGCGGTGACAGCATATTTATTCTGAAAAATAGAGCAGAAGCATAGAGCTGAGACTGTGTAATCTAGCTCCTGCATTTTATATCTGAGGAAGATTAGGCTCGGAGATTATTACATTCACAGAGAACTAATAAGAACCAGACTTGGAACTGGAGCCCCAGTATTCTAATTCTAGTTTAATGCTTTTCCACTCAATCATGTTACCCTAAGAAGTTCTGAAGCACCCAGATGCATGTGCTGTACTTCCTCTTCCTCCTGGGCCTGACTGAGTAGGGTAAGTCTGGAGGGCCCAGGCTAGTGTTTCCTGGCAAGCTTCATTCTGTGCTGTGTAAACACTGCCCCACTTTTGACATGTATCTAAACATTTAGCTGGCCCCTTTGAACACATTATTTCTGTATGATTGTATTGGTTCCTAACATAAGACATGCCACGAGCACTTGGAAGGCATTTGAGTGCTCGACCATTATTTTTTGAAAGTTAACATTCTTGTTTCAGCTGCAGTGACTGTGGGTCTGTATGATATTGACTTGAGTTGCTAAGTAATGTCAGAAGGTCAAAAGAATTTGAGATGTGTGGGCTGTATCTGAGGACAGTTTGGCACTTAGCTTGTGTCTCCTTCAGGTGGCCTCCATAATGAAGCAGGACAGATTGGCTTTGTTATTTTTAAAGAATACTGAATCTGTGTGACTTTGGTAGCACAGAAAAGGCAGGCCCCTGTCTGTCACCATTACAGACAAAGGTATGTGGTCCTTTGGGGTACAGTTTTGAAAAGGAACCTGATTTGGGCAGTCACATTTGTCTGTACAGTACCATGTAGGCACAAGTAGACTAGAGATAACTAACATTTTGGATCACCACCCTTCCTTTTTCTGTGAAAAGGAAAGAAATTTAAGATAATTTATTATAATAATCACTGTAATAGTAAGTAGTGGTGTGCTGATAAATATTTGACAACTGGGATAAAAATCTTGCTTTATGTAGCATTTGCTTATCTCCATGGTGTGAACACGTTCGCCATGGTCGATTTCAGACTCCCAACTTGACATCACTCAGTGCAGATTCAAAAAGATGTGTGGCAGGACCCCATTACATAGTGCTTGCACCGTACAGAGGCAATAGATGTAAATAAAATCAAGAGCATAGACCATAGTAAAATACAGTAAGTGATGAGTTCTGAATATTATCTTTTTAAAAAATTTATTGAATTTAGTGAGAGAAGAAGGGAGAGAGAGAGATCGAGAGACATTGATTCATCTTGCATGTGCCATGACTTGGGGATCGAACCCCAACTTTGGTGTATTGTACTGATGCTCTAACCAACTGAGCTATCCAGCCAGGGCTTATTTTCTTTGTTTTTAATGTAATTTATTTAATCATAGCTTTATGTGATTTAATTTTTTAAAATATATTTTATTGATTATGCTATTACAGTTGTCCCATTACCCCCCCTTCATTCCCCTTCACACCCTCTCCCACCCACATTCCCCCCTTTAGTTCATGTCTATGTGTCATAAGTTCTTTAACTGCTACATTTCCTATACTATTCTTGCCCTCCCCTGTCTATTTTCTACCTACCATCTATGCTACTCATTCTCTGTACCTTTTCCCCCTCTCTCCTCCTCCCACTCCCCTGTTGCTAACCCTCCATATGATCTCCATTTCTGTGGTTCTGTTCCTGTTCTAGTTGTTTGCTTAGTTCGTTTTTGTTTTAGGTGTGGTAGTTAATAATTGTGACTTTGCTGTCATTTTACTACACATATTTTTTGTCTTCTTTTTCTTAGATAAGTCCCTTTAACATTTCATATAGTAATGGCTTGGTGATGGTGAACTCCTTTAACTTGACCTTATCTGAGAAGCACTTGATCTGCCCTTCCATTCTAAATGTAAGCTTTGCTGGATAGAGCAATCTTGGATGTAGGTTCTTGTCTTTCATGACTTGGAATACTTCTTTCCAGCCCCTTCTTGCCTT
>CM052541.1:114779213-114796291 GCA_028533065.1 Trachops cirrhosus | reverse complement strand
AGTGAGCTGAGGTTCAATACCAGGCCACCTGCCCCTAAAGCCTGGGCTCTTCACCACTTTGCAGAGCTGGCTCTTGAGGTTAAAGACATTCTTGAATGTGAGGCAGCAGTAGCTATGATAAATTTTAAGTAAATTACTCATGCTTCAGAATTATTTTATGATCTGCTTCAGTAATTGTTTATATTTTAATTTATTTAAATATGTGGAATGTTTTTACAAATTGGCAAAAAAAAAGCCATACTCCCTTTAGTGGAAAAACAGACCAGAGACTTCAATGGGCAGTTCGTAAGAACCAGCAGTGGGCTGTAAACATTGAAGGCAGGGACAGTGTCTGTTTTGTTCATCACAGCACTAAGCCAACTGTTGCTGAGTGCCTGACATGTAGTGGGGCTCCATAAATACCATTGTAGTACCTGCAAATTTTCTACATGTTAATAAAGCATATACGACAATTTCTTGAACTTTTGCGTATATAAAGCTATTTTCTAATGTTGCCTTAATTAAAGAGTTAAAAAATTTAAAAAATGGTTTGATTGTGTTGTTAGAGACATTTTTATTATTTAACAATCTGAGTTCAAAATTATACTTAAGATCAATATGTGCGGTTTTATGTAATTTCAGTATGTAAAATGGATATTACTAAACTTAAGAGACCTAATACAATTATGAGAAATTGCTGTGTAATTTATAGAACTTATAAGATACATGTAGTGATGTTTTTAATGCATCTAACTATTCATCTGCAAACCTTTTTGAGGAATGTAGAGTGTAGCCTGGACCTTTCAGAGACTGATGTTTCACTTTGTGTCTCTTTCTGGTTTTCCATTTCATTCTTCTTCCTGGTAGGTGTTGTTTTGGCTCCCTCAGAGCTTATGTAGACTTCTGAAGGATGTTGTGAATTACTTTGAGAAATGATGAAATATATCAGATTGCTTTTCGTGTTGACAGCTGAAATTTGGAGTTTAGGAATTAGAGATTTTTGCATTGGTTTGACAGATGTGTTTTGGTTGTGTCAGTAAACTTATCTTTTGGTATGGGTCATCTGGAACTTGCTGTAGTATTTCCTTCTGAAGATGGACAGGCAGTATAAGGGGAAGGAGAAGGGAAAAGGGGCAAACACTAATTGATAACTTAGGGTCAGATCCATTGCTAAGTGTGTACAAGCATATGATTTAAGTGAGAGCTCTCTTATGCAGCAACAGAGCAAAAGAGATTGGTTGGAGGAGGTGGCAGAGAACTGGTGGTACCTTTAGAAAATACGCAATTCACTAACAAGTGATTGTAACCGAAGAATCACCGCTAGTGCTGTCCTGTTTCTAACATGTTAACTGAGTTGCATTTCAGAGACAACAGACCAAAACGACAAGTCATGCAACTGGGGCACCCACAGAGGAGAGAACTTTGCCTTTCTTTCAGCTGTTTCCAGAATCAAAGTTCTGTCCCTGGTTCCCATGGAACCAAAGGACGGTGACTTAGCCTGAACTTAGACACTGGAACCTTTTCAGAAACAAAGGGTCCGCTGTCCATGAAGGTCCAGTGATGAAGCCCCTCACCATAAATGGCCAAATTCCAAGGTCCTCTAGTTAAAACTTGCCCCTCCAGCACTTCCACATGCTTGTTCCACCAAACCCTTAACCCTCAATCTTTGCCTTTAAAAACCCTTCATTAAAAACCATTGGGGAGTTGGGGTTTTAAACAATAGCTTCTCTTTCTCCTTGTTTGGCCCCCTGCAAATAAATGACTTTATTTTCTCCATTGCATACTTGATGTTCAGTTTTTGGGCTTTGCTGGTAAAATACCAGCTAGCACAGGTTTTTCTGTATTAGTTGATAGTAATGGAGACCAGAGATGGTGTCCTCTAACCTCAGAAAAATCATCATGATTTCCTTTAACACATAACTGTGATTTAAAAAAAATAAAATATGACAAGTTCAGCTAATCTGCTTTGTGCTGTGTTGGGAATGCAGAAACTTTCCCTTAGTTCTTCTGGCTGGAAGAATTATTAAAATTACACAAGGCAGATTAACAGCAGATAATCAAGGTTTTAAATATACACATGGGGAATTGACAGAAGCCTAAAAACTCAAAGACAGTTAAGGCGAAATGAGGTGTGTGTGTCCTTCTAAACTAAGGAGGGTAAAGTAGGGGTCTGGGGCTTCAAAGAAAAGTAAGACAAATTTACAAGGGGATGAAAACAGTTAATGTTTAGTAAACATTAATGTTTGCTGGGCCATCTTGAAACCAGGGACATAGGGAGGACTTTTGCTAGTTTTCTTCCTGTCTACCCTACCTGGTTCAGATTAAACTATAGTTACCTGTGATATGATCTCCCTTCCTGGAGCAGGTCCTTTTTCTTAAATTATTTGAGGCAGTAAATGAAATAGTTGAAGTTCCTTCCTGAGCCTTCTGAGCCTTGCCTGTTTTTACCTCAAAATAGCCTGTGTGCCAGAGTGGCTTGTCTCAGGGGAGGCTCATTCTGAACTCCTCAGGTCTTGTGTGTTAAAATGGGGAAATGTTCACAGGAAATGTGACTTGATATTTAGCTGTAAGACGTCAGTGATAAAATACTAAGGTTATTGAAAAAATAAATAAAACATTTATTCCACAGTATCCCACCAAGTCTTATTTTCAAAAATTATTTTTTAAATATCCAGCCTACTCATATAAAGAACACCTTTTTTCTTCATCTGAAAAGGAAAATAAAATCAAATGGGCTTTAGAATCTTTTGGAAAGGCTAAGATGTTTCCTCATTTTATGTTGTGAACTTGCCTTTAGAAGTATTTAAATTCTTATCCAAGGAAATGATTAGGTCAGCCAAGTTACCTGAAGAGAGGCTATCTTTAGAAAGGGAGTTACCAGAGTGGAAAGCAATAGTCCTCACTAAAGTTTTTTAAGAAGTATTTTTCAGGTCTCTCTTTTTCCTCTCTCATATTCCACCAATGTCTATTTAATTCCTTGTACTTTTTTTTAAGGGGCTTAAGATAGCACTCACTTATTACCCCACAGTTTCTGACGGTCAGGGAGCTGGGCATTACTTGGTAGGGAAGCTCTCTGCCCAGGACCTCTCACAAGGCTGCATTTGTACTCGGGTTTCAGAACCCTGGAAAATTAGAATTGAACAGAGACTACTGGCATCGTCGGTAGGAGAGAATTTTAAAATTAAATATGAACATTGTTGTTAACAAGTTATATATTATACTTATATACTTTATATAGACCCTGAAAGGTATATAAAAAGCAAAAAATTAGAACAGTTTCTTCTACTTAAAAATATATTTCTGGACATGTGAGATTTGAAATTAAGAGACACGTAGATTAGTCAGACTGTGAATTTGGAGGCTTGTTGAGTGTTTCCTGCTAACTACCAGCACCTACGTGAGCCCTGCACAGGGACAGGGGATTCCTTTGGTACTATTTATTTCACAGATAAGGCCTGTGTAACTGCCAGAATTTTTATAAAAAGTGACCAGAGCAATGACAATGGAGTGCCGTTGCTATGCAGTTGAACCATAGGTCTATAATAATACTTTAGGGATAAAAATAAGTGTCCTTACACGTGCCATAGCTCTTGGGTGCTCTGCTAACCCTGCCTACTTGTCTGTGTTTGTAAAGTAGATGAAACCTCTTCATGCAATGTGGGGTATGTCTAAGGGGCTGTAGAAACACAGGTTTCACTATTCTCCTGAAGGAGTATCAGGCCAATTTTGCATCAGTTTGATTTTATATGAAGCTAAGAAGTATGAGGTAAGCAGTTTCTGAAGGTCCATAAATTTCCATGAGTTCATTAACACCTCACTTGCTGTGACTTCAGGTTCATCCCATGTTATGGAACTGAATTCATTAAATGGGATGTAAAGCGGAGCGAAGTCAGCAGGCAGCTGTAGGGAGATGGGAGTGGGACTAGACAATAAGAGTGAGTAATCCTTTTAGGACACTTTTTTCACCACGAAGTTGTCGCTTTGGTGAAAACTCAATAATAGTACACACATTTAATTAGTACTGTTAAGTTTTCATGGAAAGCAGAGGAAGAAATAAAAGCAAAATAGATTTCTCAGTCCTAATATTGTTCAGAGTTGGGACATGAGGTCATAAAGTCTAATTATTTTTTAATCAAATACCTAAATCATATGGAATAATCATGTGTCCCAAATGTCTGCATCTATTTAGATGGCAGCAAATATTTGTTAATAGATTAAAATACATTTTATATGATTTGCAGTAGTTTTTATTTTAATATAATTGATAATATTGTTGGAGTCATCATTGGCTAAGATATTTAAGTTCGAAAGAGTGGGAAATCGGATGTTCACAGTGTTCTATAATTTACTTTCAGGGTTAGTTTAACCTCATTTGCTCTCCTGTCATCCTCTGAAATGGCCTCAAGCCCTGAACTTAGGCTAGGCGGAGGTGCTGAGGATCTGGGTTTCAAAGGTATCTTCCATTCCCCTTTGTGCGGATCATCTTTAAAGGGCACGAGCCCAGACCTTTCACCCAGTTCTAAAAGTGGAGCACTTCTACGGTGCTGTCAAAATTGCCTGAATTGGTCATACTCCTTTTTGGAGAGATGTGGCAAACTCATGTCAGCTAAATACAGTGCATAATTAATTTGGTTAGTGGAGACATCACACACTAAAGCTGTCTGGTCTTATAAAAATAGAATGGGATATAAATGGCCCAATTTAAAATTTGACGTTTTAGCCCTGGCTTGAGTGGCTCAGTGGATTGAGCACCAGACTGCCAACCAAAGGGGCACTGGTTCAATTCCTGGTCAGGGCGCATGCCTGGGTTTTGGGCCAGGTCTCCTCCAGTAGGGGGCATTCAGGTGTCAACCACACATTGATGTTTCTCTCCCTCTCTCTCTTCCTCCCTTCCCCTCTCTAAAAATAAATGAATAAAATCTTTAAACAATTTTGAATTTTTATACCTTGGTATAAAATGACAGATAGCATGGATAAAATAAAAACAAGTCTTATATACCTAGCACATGGTAGAGGGCTGTGTGTATTGGCCTTTTTTTTTTATGGATCCATTTTCTACTCCTGTCCTGTTTCCCCCTCCCCCTGCCCAACTTTCCATCTTTGGCTGACATTTCTATAAAATTTACTACTTGGCAGGTACTGTTTTAAGTGCTTTACATACGTTGCGTTAATCTGCACAACAGCCCATGTGGTATCACCATCCCATTTTACAGTTGAGGAAATGGGTGGAGAGAGGGGATAAATGACTTGCCCAGTATCACCCAAGGTCACACACATATGATGGTGAGGGGCACTGCAACCTCTGCCCCCTCTTTTCTCACCCACACTATGCTGCCTCTATCCTGGTCCCACCTTTAAATGATAATATCTTGCTGTAATTTTGTAAGTAACCTCAAATCATTTTGGAACATGGTGAGGATACTAATAAACAAATAGATAAAACCCTTTAGCCTATATTTTGCTTCTGTTTTTCTTTAGTAATATTTTTTAATAGTTTTTTTTTAAATTAATTTATTTATTTTTAGAGAGGGGAAGGGAGGGAGAAGGAGAGAGAGAAACATCAATGTGTGGTTGCCTCTCGCAACCCAGGCATGTACCCTGACTGGGAATCGAACCTGCGATGCTTTGACTCGCAGCCCGCGCTCAATCCACTGAGCTACACCAGCCAGGGCCTTTTCTTTAGTAATATTTTGATTAAGGCATTAAACTTCTAAGATCTCATCAGGAACTTTGACCAAAATATATCTCTAGAATCAGCTTTGGAATCCTCTCAGATTCTGTCAGATGTCTTAAGAGTAACGAGTTTGTTTTTCCATTTTTTGGGGTTTGCTTTCCATAATTCTGTTGTGTGTTGCAATTAGGTTTACTTTGAAAGCACAGCATAACGGGTGCTGTGACAAATGCTGGTGAAGGAAAGCACTGCATTGTGAGCAGGGTTGAAGAGATGTGCTTCAGCTCAGTGTTTTCTTTGGTCTGTCATAGATTTAATAGGAGGTCAAATCCTACTCTGAGGGACTGTTAGTGGCAGGTACTATTTCTGTCACCAGGACAGTCTCTGCTAATTTTTAATGCAGTGACATACCCAGATAGAAGCACTCTATCATTCTCTCTCTCAGTCCTTCCACTTGTGGAAGGATGTTGATCAAAGGGTGATTTTTGCTTCTTGTTTATTGAGGCACAGTATCATGTTTCATATAAAAATACCTTGTGTAATGGTTAAAGTGAAACTTAACAAGGTAGAGTAGCTCATTTTCTTTGCTTAATTTTTATTTACATGAATTTTGGACTTTAAAGATGAAGTCAGAGACATTGAGTTCTCATGAATTCTCCCAGGAGCTGCTGGTCTTCCTCTCCCCTAAAGCAGCCAGACATGACCTCTGAAAATGTTTTGCTATTCAGTTGACCCAGAAAACCCCAGAACATCACGCAAATCAAGAGAGTTTCAGATCTTCGCGTTCACTTTAAGAACACCCGTGAAACTGCACAGGCCATCAACGGTATGCATATTCAAAAAGCCACGAAGTATGTGAAGGATGTCACTTTAAAGAAGCAACGTTTGCCATTCTGTCCTTAACAATGGTAGAGTTAGTAGGTGTGCCAAACAGTGGGACTGGACACAGGTACGTGGCCCAAAAAAGGGTACTGAGTTTTTGCTGTTCATGCTTAAAAATGCAGAGAGTAGCTCTGAACTTTAGGGTTTAGATGCAGATTCTCTGGTCATTGAGCACATCCAGGTGAACAGAACTCCCACCATGCGGTGTAGACCTTACAGAGTTCATGGAGAATTAACCCACACATGAGCTCTCCCTGCCACATTCAGACGATCCTCACTGAAAAAGGCCAGTTGTTCCTAAACCAGCAGAGGAAGCTGCACAGAAGAAAAAGATATCCCAGAAGAAACTGAAGAAACAAAAGCTTGTGGCCCAGGAGTAAATTCAGCATAAAATAAATACTAATAAAAGAAAAAAAAGGATGAAGTACATTTTCCCTGTGTAAACCTCTATTTATATAATAATAAGTAATAATGAGTAATTTTGTTTGTATGTTGATACCATCACAATTACTGCGTTCATATTCTTAATGATTTTCTTTTCGGGAATCAACTTATTTTGAGTTAGTGATACAAAAATCATGTTTAGGCTCAGTAATTCTTTTTTACTTTTGTTTTTTATCCTCACACAAGGACATTATTTTCATTGGCTTTTAGAGGGAGAGAAAGAGGGAGAGAGAAGGGTGGAGAGAGGAAGGAGGGAAAACAATAGGTGGCAGGGAGGACAGTAGAGAGAGAGCGCAAGACAGAGAAACATCCACTGGTTGCCTTCTTGTATGTGCCCTGACTGGGGATGGAACCTCAACCTTAAGGTATACAGGGATGATGCATCAGCTGAGCCACCCAGCCAGGGCAGGCTCAGTAATTTAAAAAATATGTAATGAAAGATACTGATTTCATGTACTTTATTTGTAGTCTAGTAAAGATTGGCTGTTGGGGAATAAAAGAGCTGGAATATTTTTAGTGTTTATAGTTTGTTTAGACAGATACCTGTTAAGTAGCATAAAATTAAATATATGAAACTTGAATTTTAAAAAAATATTTGCTTCATAAGTGAGCAGCTCAAATGAAATGAGTATAGTTTCATCAAGGGTTATTTAAATATATATTCTGAGATTTGAAGATATTCGGTCATGCTGTGACTATTTCAGTTCAATATATTATAACAGAATTTGAGGTCTTTCATATTGTTCTTTATTTAAAAAATTAGTCTACTTATCACAAATTTTTTAGCAGATTAAAAGGTTTTTTTTTTTTTTAAAAAAACTAGATGTTAATTGTGATCTGCCATTTGAAACAAATTCCCCCTTATACTACTTACCTCAAGATATTTTCTCCTTTTGTGGAGTATAGTTTATGTTTCAGGTTTACATTTTCTTTTATGTTTAGACTTTTTCTACTTTAGACTTATTAGTAAATTCTTATCTTACTTAATTATTGTGATCTACTTTTTTAAAGCAGGTAAAAACATTTGATTTTATTTTTAAAGAGTAATTTTAATTTCAAACAAGCATTTAAAATAAAAGCCTAATTTAAAGTTAACTGTTTAAATGACATGGCAATTACCAAAATTATTAAGCAGTTTTGTTATCAAAACTTCATATTCCCAGTTACATTTTCTGTTAGAAAGTGCAGTCTCTTGTTTTCAACACTGTCTGGACATCGATGTATCAGATTCTGACTTGCTGGAAATGAGGAAGACCTTTGACAGGTGCCGGTGTTTACCTTCCACATGGGAAAATGCAGTTGACACAGTTTCATTAACAGCTTGCAGAGCACGTCCCCATTGAGAAGAATAGTCAGTATGTAATTAACAAAGGGATTTGTTTCAAAGTTTCACTTTAAATTGGCTTTCTGGACCTCATATCTCTTTCCTTAAGCCAAGGCTTCCTGTTGCTAGTGCTACAACATCCAACATGGTGGTATTTATGGGAAAAGTATATCCCTCCGTTCCATTCAGAATGTCAGACACCTGGATGTGTGACCCTTCCTTCACCTCAGCTCTGGCAGCTTGGGGAGAAGAGCTGACTTTTCTCTGGATTCCTCCCTATTGTCACCTGAGGCTCTTTTTGGCTTCCTCCTTTATATCCTCCCAGGAGCCCAGTGCTTCCTGATTTCTCTCTCTGGCTGGGACTGGGAATTGCTTCCCATCCCTACTTTCCCCCAGGGTGGCAGCTCTGCCCTGTCACCCCAGCAGGTGCAGAGGGAGGTGGGGCTTCTTGCTGGTCAGCATCCCTTGTAAACCTGAGGCTTTTCAGCCCTTGGTGGGCTGGTGGTGAAAGGTGCTGCCTCTTGTTCTATTTAATGATGACAACATGACTTAGCAGGAGGAATAAAACACGTGGAGTCAGGATACGCGGAGTTAGCCTGATGCTGTTATTTCCTTACTGTGAGACCTTGGTCAAAACATTGCGTGTGTGTGTGTGTGTGAGCGTGCGCGGGCGCACGGTGGTTTAGTGGATCTGGAGAGCAGGTTGCGTTAGGTTGATGCTAATGTCCCTTCTTGCTTTAACATTATATGCAATGATCACATATTTCAGAGGGGGGGTTGCAGATGATTATGTTCTCAAAAGATAGGAAAATGATTATTTAACGCACAAAATTTTACCCTTGGTTGAACAAGAAAATCATTAGAATTAGGACGTTTAGAGTTGAGGATATTATCAATTCCTGACACTATCATCTCAGTATATTTCTAATGAAATGCCCTTGTGTCTGGTGCGGCTGCTCTCCTGTTGTACAGAAATATGATATTAACATTATACCTAAGATGTTCTGTTTAGCTGTTTACTGCAAGTACAGTTGTCATTCTTTTATTTCTGCAACCTAGCACTGAGTGATGCTGGGAGACGGACATGCAAGAAAATGAAGTGATATTGGTAAATAAAAGTGCCATATTTAAAAATTTCCAGAAGTATACAAAATTTAAATGGTTCATGGAATTTTTTACGTGAAGACAAAGCCGAAAAAAGATTTTTAAAAGTTACACTTTTGTGATTGAAAATCTGTCTAAAATGTATCAGTTTCTTTTTCAGTCTTTGTTCAAGGTGGTAGTTCTAACTGAAGCAGTATGTTGCTGCAGAGTGAGTCATCTGTGGGAACATTTACTAAGTCTTTACCAGCTGTCCATCTGGAAGATGGAAGGTTAAGCTAAATGTGTGCTGACACCAACCAACAATCAATTTATATTTCAATTATATACATTTTTTAAAGTAAAGTTATGACAGACTATGTATTGGAGGCCATATTTTGTTTGGTTTCTAATGTTTTACTACATAATAAATTAACTATAAGGTGGCAATATTTTAAAATGTAATTTACAGCACTATCCAAATGCCTAGATTGTAAACAAGGGAACTGTATTTAATACAAAGTGGGGCAAAAGTAGGTTTACAGTTGTGAGTACATGAAACACAGAGTTTATTCTCATATTATTATTTATTGTTGCTTTATTTTCCATACAAACAACTGTAAACCTACTTTTGCCCCACCCTGTATAGTAGTGAAAAGATTGTGTACTCTGTTTTAGACAGCACCCTGGTGCCCTGATGGAAAAAGATGCTAGGAGCAATTCTGTGGTTATGCCTCACTCAGGGAGGGACAGTTGAGGTTACACCCCCAGACCAGCCCCATTCCTTGAATACTTGTGACTGATGAGGCTGATGTGGAGGGGTGAGATTGAAGGAATTCGTGGTGGGGTGGTATCATGGGGACTTATGTGAGAGCCTAAAGAAGCAAATCATGGGGCAGAGAGGGATTAGTGCCTTTTAAGAGAGGGTGGGGAGATTTGGGAGGAGTGAGCCCTTAGTGTAGGTAGTCCTCAACAGCCCTGCCTCCCAGCTGTTCCCTTTGCCATCAGATGCTGAGTGACTTGACATCGCAGGCAGTCTGGGAGGCGGAAGGGGATCAGGAAGGCTAAGCGGCACCATGGGATCCACACCACACACTCAGGCATCTGCCATCATGTTTGGCCTCATGCAGCAAATTTGCCAACTCAACCATTATTTAGAAATTATTGAAATTCTCACCACTGATAAACACAGACTACCAGCAGGTGGTAAAAAGTGTTGTTCAATTTCTATTATTAGATTGTGTTCCATCTGCTAGTTGTAAAAATGTCAGTGGTTATGGGTTTTTTTTTAATATCTTAATTAAGGATTACTAAGGCAAACATATTGTAGAGTATTTCTTACTGGTTATGGGAAATCAGTCTTCTTTAAATAGCAGTTAATAAATAGAATTGTATTTCATGCTGATTCTAAGTAGCCATGTCCATAGTTTTCCTTATTAAAAAATGTAGGTTAGACTCAATTGTGTGTTAAGAAATGATCACAAGATATTAGGTAAATTGTAGACCATTTTTCTGCTTTCTTGTCCATTATTTTTTCTTTATAATAATGGAAAACATGCATCTTAATGGTTTTTCCCCTCCACTGTATCAGATTTTATTAATTCATGACTGGTTTTCTTTGTTTTCATTTCAAATTATTCATTTCCCTTTGCCTGTTTTGTTCTCAGACTTGCTGGAGCATTCAGTAGCAAATGTTAACTACTCTAATAGACCACAGCGCAATTTTCATATCTTTGAAAAAAAAAACAGTGTGGGAAATTTCAGCTGATTTCTTAAACAGAATCCTGGTTGTCCAAAGTACTGTTTCTTATAGTTAAAAAGTACATATGTAGAGAGAGACTTTATTAGAGTTTGGGTGGGTGGTCTAGGCGTTGGGGTGTTGTTACCTTAGACTGGTGATTTTCAACCAGTGTGCCACGGCAGACACACTACTAGTGTGTCGCAAGAATTTTTAAAACATGCAGTACCTGGCTATTTAGTTGGGACACTGACCTCTTTTCCCTTTGATTGTCAACTAAAAAAAATGACAACCACAATAATAACTGTCCAGTATGAATGAATCAAAATTATACCTATCTTTTTTGTCAGATTGGCAAAAAATGCAATGTATTTTTTTGGTGTTCCACAGAATTTTAGTAATTAGTTTATGTGTGTGCCTTGAGATGGAAAAGGCTAAAAATCAGTGACTTCAGATGAAGTCATCATAGCCCAGGGTCTGTTTTATAGTTTTGTAGGTGTGGAAACTGAGTCTTGTGAACACATCCCACTCAGGGAGACTGACCTGTTCCGGGTAAATGAGCTCTCAGGACAATGATGTGTAAACCAGAATGTCAGTTTATTAACATACAGTGAAAAGAAAAGAATGCAGCTGCCAGGTAGACTGGACTGTGCTGGGTGGAAGACTAGTTTTTTCTCCCCATCAGAAAAGCTATTAGAGGCCCTGGCTGGCGTAGCTCAGTGAATTGAGCGCGGGCTGCGAACCAAAGCATCATAGGTTCGATTCCCAGTCAGGGCGCATGCCTGGGTTGCAGGCCAGGTCCCCAGTGGGGACCACATGAGAGGCAACCACACATTAATGTTTCTCTCTCTCTCCTTCTCCCTCCCTTCCCCTCTCTAAAAATAAATAAATAAAATCTTAAAAAAAAAAAAAAAGAAAAGCTATTAGAGAAGCCGTGCTGTATATGGAAGGATGAACGTTTGTCATTTTGATGAAGTCCAATTTATCACTGGTTCATGCTTTTCATGTCCTATTTAAGAAGTCTTTGCCTAACTTAAGATCATAAAGATTTTCACCAATATTTTCTCATATAATTTTGTCTCTTACATTTAGGACTAAGGTCTATTTTAAATTAATTTTTGTATATGATGCTAGGTACATATGGTACTTGCATATGAATGACAAGTTGTTCTAGCACCCTTTGTTGAAAAGACTATCTTTTCCCCATTGAACTTCCTTGGCATCTTTGTTAAGAGTATATTGACCATATATGGCTGGATCAGTCTGGGCCCTATTGTGTTCCATTGATCCATATGTCTAATTTTATGCCACTACCACACCATCTTGATGATTATAGGTTTAAGTGTTGAAAATGGGTAGTGTGAGTGCTACAATGTTGTTCTTTTATAAAATTGTTTTGACTTTTCTATTTTATTCTATTTTCATGGAAATACTAATTTTCTGTTAAAACATTTGCTGTGATGCAGCCCTGGCCCAGGGGTTCAGTTGGTTGGAGCATTGTCCCATATACCAAAAGGTTGTAGGTTTGATCCCCAGTTGGGGTGCCCATGAGAGGCAACTGATAGACAGTTCTCACTCATGTTGTTTCTCTCTCTCTCTCCCCCTTCTTCCTCTTGCTCTAAAACAGGGGTGTCAAACTCATTTTTCACTGGGGGCCACATCAGTCTCACGGTTGCCTTCAAAGAGCCAAATGTAATTGCAACTCCTTAACAGTTAAGGAGTAGTTATATTTATACAGTCCTAAAATTATTTCGGCCCTTTGAAGGCAACCTTGAGGTTGATGTGGCCCCAGTGAAAATGAGATTGACACCCCTGCTCTAAAATCACTAAACAAGTGAGGATAAAGAAAAAGTTTGCTGTGATTTTGATTGTGTTAAATCTGTCTTTAGCTAGTCAGGGAGAATTGAATGTTAACAATATGGAATCTCCCAGTCTATGAACACAACATTTATTTAGGTGTCCTTTATTTTCTCTCAGCAACCTTTATATTATTTTAGTGATGAGCAGGGCATGGACTGTGGACTCCAATCTGTGTTGAGATCATGGCTTGGCCAGTTACTATGGCGGTGACATTAGGCAAGTTACTAAGCTTCTGTAAGCCTCATTTTCCTCAGCTATAGAGATAATATCTCATTGGTTTTTATAAAGGTTAAATGAAATAATGTATGTAAAGGACCTAACATTGTGGCTGGAAAAAAGTTGATTGCACAATTGAAGTTAGTTGTTGTCATCATTACCATCATTGTTGTCTTTGCCACCAAGTAACCACGGCCTGGCACGGCTGTCTCTGCCAAACAGTTATTCTTGCCCAGTGACCAGACAGTTTGCAGCAGCTGCTCCGGGCTCCCTTTTTTGTTAACGTGGCTAATGAGCACTGCTGAACTCCTGCTCTATGGGCTTCTCTTTTCTCTGTGCCACACTGACATTCTCCATCTGTAGCTGTTACATATTCTTTGTTTGGATTATGTTAATACCATTGGTGAGACCACAGCTTTCCTTTGCATTCAGCCCAGTCTTTTTCTGAGTTTTCAATCTTGCATTTGCTTTTGCTTGGAAGATTTTTGTCTTAAGTGTTTTTCTGTCATAAGTATGCTGTTGAACCCTCCTATTATGTGTTTGTTTAATGAGTTTCACGTTTAGAGTTTTGGGCAGCCTCACTCACAATTATCCTAGGTTTTAATTGAGTACTTTGTAGATTGTGCAATAACTTAAGTTTATTAGGAAATTGTATTTTAAGTGTTTACACATGATTTGTATTTGTAAATTTTGCCTCATTTATGGGAAAGTGGGGAAAAACAGAATGAGATTTTAATTTTTAAAATGTTTTAAAGATGTTAGTGTTGTAGTAGAAAATAATTTGATATTGTCTGAATTAGCTTGTAGTGGTAACATTACTCCCAGGCTAATGAGTTTGGAAAGTCCATTGTCTGGGAATCAGAACCTTTACTCTCTCCACTGTCTCCACGAGGTTTGCTGGGTGTCACTGGGCATCACTCTCCCTCCTGGGGTTCATCAGGGAAATGGAAGTAGGTGCTCATGGGAAGATTTGGGATTTTTATTTTATGTCTACATTTTTGTACAGTCATGATTTAGCTTTAAAAAGAGTATGCTGTGTTTGGCACTAAATATTTTACTCCTTTCTGAATTATCAAACATTACTATGTTTTATTCAGTGTTGGTTTTAAGAACAAAATATGCCACTTTATAACCATGTAATTCTGGGCCAGGAGGTACCCTATTTGTGCATCAGTTTCCTTCTCTCTAAAATGGGGATAAATAGGAAAGAGTACCCACCTAGTGTGAGGATTGAATCGTTAAACTTTCAGAACAGTGCTGAAAATGGCAAGTACTCAGTAAACACCAGTGGCCTGTGTTATTCTAGTTCTTTGAAGAGTGGCATCCTATGCTTAATTAATTTGTTCAGTAAAAATCTTTTAGCCAAATTATTGCTTTAACCTGTTGTTTTATTCTTTAAACATCCAGCTTACAGAGAAAATACTAAAGGTTTGATTTTTTTTTGTTAAAGTTGAATGTATGTATTTTTACTTAAGAGTTGTAGGAGCTCAGAGATAGTCTTTTGACTCCATGGTGATATTATTTGCAAATAATTGGTAACATGAAGTTTAGTTTTATTTTTTTAAATAACATGGAAATTTTGTCTTCAAATGTTGAATCTGATTTTCCACAGATCCTGTGTTTTACCTTGTTTCTACATAAACTAACTGAGTCACAAGGAAGGTATTTGATTTGCTAATAGCCACATAGGAAATCGAAACACTTGGCTCCTAGTTTGTTTCCCCAGAGTCCGCTGATTCGGTTCCCTTAGAAACTGCACGATACACATGATTTATGTGTTACATATCAGCTAAGCTTAAGAACTCTCTCAGTTGTTTGAAACTTGTTTTAAACACTTAAGATAAATTGGGTAATTTTAATGAACAAATGCTCACTTATGAATACATGTATATTTATTTAAAGATTTAAAATTAAAATATAAACTTGAAAGTGTGGAAATTATCTTTATATAATAAAAACCTCCAAATTTTGTACCCCAAAGGAAATTTGATGACAAAGAATATAGCATTCAAAGGAATCAATATCATTTCTACATTTTTTTAATACAGTAATTTCAAAAATCAGTTAAGCAGTTTCAGCTTGAAATGATAGTTTTGGCTTAACTTAAAGTCTTATGGCAACCCCAGGAATGTCAGTTAGATATCCATTCAGGATCACGGCACTTGGAGAAAAGTTAGTAACAGAAAATACTGCTGGTAAGAAAAATATTCCACAAAGGAAAAGTTAAAAGGGAATAGAGAGCACATTAAGGTAGAAACCAAAATTCAGTTTTCACATGCTAAAATACAGTAGCAAAGTTGGCAGTTCTACTTTTTATGAATCAGTCATGGGGAAAACTGTTCTTCTTTTTAAGGGATTACTGATAATTATTATCATCAGATCAGTAATTGAAAGGCTTGCTCTGAGGAGATCTGTGGAGGATCAGAGTCTGGTTTAACGCAGTTGGTGCCCCTCTTCTCTGTGCAAACGTATTTAATGCGGTAGGTGCTTCAGTGTGGCCTCTAGGACACCGCCACTTGTGATCTGGTCCTTGAGAAATGTACTGTTGCAGTGGGATTTCAGGAAAATCTGTATTTTACCTCTCAAATATTAATAGTCAAAAGAGACTGATATATATCTAAAAGCCCAGGAGACTGAGAATTTTTTTGGAGTAACTAATAATATTTCATGTTTCTTCCTTCTTTTTAAATTAGTATATCAATGAGAAATGTAAGTTGTGCTAAAACAGTTATTTCTGAGTAACAAGGGCCATAACAACCTTAAGGCTGCCTTAAAGGTTTTTTTAAAAATAATATGTGTTTTTTAATCTTATTCCATGACACCTTTTCCCAGAAATGGATTTCAAACTAACTGCAATAACTCAGTGTTCAGAATTTGGAAATTGTCTAAATCCTTCAGACTACAGAGTTGCAGATCATCTCTGTCTGTCTGATTCCCATCCATTCAACCTTTAAGGTAAAAACTAATTGTAGTCAAAGCCTTTCGCATGTTTGCTACTTAATTACTCAGTATGCGCACATCAGTGTAGCCTGTATCTTGATAGCCTGATAGAGTGAATGAAATCTGTGATTTAATATGTTCAGATTCATGTGGTAAGTAAAACAGCTAAATTGGATAATAACGACTGAATTTGGTCCTGTGTTTAATATTCAGGACTTGAGATTTGCTGAAATGGGATCATGTCCCCCTACTTCTGTTCTTTGCATCTGTGTGGTGGGAAAACTGCCTTCATTTCTAGTACCACAACTTCCAGTTTAGGAGAGCGGGTTACATGAACTTGTGTCTGCACTGTCCAGATTCCCCATGAGCCACAGAAGTTCCTGTGGCACTGTACCCCAGGGAGCTGCCTGAAAGCTTTAACAAGGGGATTGTGACATTTGGAATAGTCTCAAGGTCTGGGTCACCACACTGTCAGTGTTTGAGCTCTTGCTCTTGTAGGACGGGTGTTGACTGGCTTGTCTGTTTCATCTGCTTGAAAGGTTCATATTAGGGGCTGTGGGAGATAGAACAAATTTTCCCATAGCTTTCTCATTGAAAGGGAGGTCAGCCTCTGGCAGTCAGGAGAGTGGTTGCTGGCAGTTTGACAATTAAATCGAAGGAAAATGGCAATGGTGAATTTAAATAAAAGATTGTTTGGTCCAAGGCTATGCTACACACATTTATTATTATTTTGCAGTCTCCTGAACACTTAAGAGACTGAAAGTGTATTTATGTAATCATGTCACTACTGTAGAGATTGAGGAAGGAAAAGGAAACCTGCCCTACAAAGTATCAAATAAGATTGTAGGATAAAATTTAAAAGCGATTTCCAAAGTTATAATAGGCTATTTCCAAATATTTAGCTAATGTCGTTACCCACGTTTTAGAGTTAATGTTAGATATAC
>CM052541.1:114740108-114778713 GCA_028533065.1 Trachops cirrhosus | reverse complement strand
TATATTGCTTTCATTAAAAAAAAAAAAAAAAAAAAAAAGAAAGAAAACTGCCTTCCTCATGTTTGTAATGGTACCTCCTAAAAACAAATCCTATTTCTGTCAATGTACAGAGTAGGGCAAAAGTAGGTTTACAGTTTGTGTGGAAAATAATTACAATAATTATTAATAATAATATAAGAATAAACTTTGTGTTTTGTGTGCTCACAACTGTGAACCTACTTTTGTCCCACCTGGTAATGGGTTTGCAGGAGAGAATGGAGGTAACCTATGCATGAGTTCAGTCTGCTCTGTTTATTCAGAACCAAATAATTTGATTATGATAAATGAAAAATAAAGAGAAGTCCTCAGATTTTTTACAATAATAATTCCATTTTGCATGTAAACTCTAAATTTCAGTCAAATTACTTGGTATGCATATATATAATGTCTACAGAGACTTGGCAGTAGCTCATGTTCAGTGTTCTTTGGTGGCGGGTCATGCTGCAATTAGTTGGGCTGAAAGTTTGGAAGAGTTATTTAGACTCTTCTGCTGCAATGAAAGTTGACTGCCTGTATTAAAATAAAATGTTTAGTTTAGAAACCCTAAAAACTGACTGTTGGTCTCAACCAAAAGAGCTTGAATGAAACATTCTATTTTCTCAATACCATGTATACCTCTACCAGATAACACAAAGAAAATTTAGAAATTCCAATTAATTTTTATTCTTTTATTATACTTTTAAAGTATAAACTCTATAATGTAATTTTTGACTTTAATGTTGTTTTCTTTCTCTAGGGAATTGATAACATCTTAAGGGACTTTTAATGAAAATACTATTTTTTGATAAGTTGGCTGTCATTACTTATGTATCAGGGACAGTGTGTACATTGTGTTTATTACATATTCATTTAAATTGAGAAAGCCAGTCAGAAATTAGGATATATTTTCTAAACTATGAGAAAGCCATATTTTTAATGTTTGTATTAACCAGAAACTACCATTTTGTTTTGTATTTTTCTCCCCTTCAAAAAAGGTATTGTCTATCTCAGTACCATTTTTGTTGTTAGACTTCTCTGTGGGTAGTTTGTTTTCCCTCCATTGCTTTATTTTGAAAACCTTAAAGTCTGTTTAAAGGTGAAAGAATGATTAAATGAACACTGTGTCTACCCTTCACCTAGGTTCACTGAGTGTTAACACTTTGAACTTTTTCTCTGTATTTTCAATTTTTTACTGAACCATTAAAAATTAAGTTTACATATCATGACACTTTGTTCCCAAATAATTGTGTATGTCTTTAGAGTAAAGACATTCTCTTCTATAATCTTGATATCATTTGCATCCCTAAGAAACAATTCTGTATCATCTACTATATAATACGTATTCTTCCCTGATTTTCATGAGCCTTTTTTAAAAAAATCCTCAGTGGAAGGTATGTGGATATGTTTATTGATTTTAGAGAGAGGGGAAGAGAGAGAGAGAATGCAAGAGAGAAACTTCTATTGGTTGCCTCCCGTATGTGCCCTGACCAGGACTGAACTGACAACCTAGACCTAGGCATGCGCTCTGACAGGGGTGAAGCCTACAACCTTTTGGTATTTGGGGACAGTGCTTCCACCAACTGAGCCACCTGGCCGGGGTTTCCCCAGCCCTTGGCTCTCCAGCACTCCCTAGGACTCTAAGATCCAAATAAAGATCATAGATTACATTTGGTTCGTGTATATATATTTAGTCTCATTTATTCTAGATAAGCCCCCTCTTCACCAGTTGTTTTGTAGAATGTTCCACAATATGGATTTTTCTTATAATCTCTTCATAATTGGATTTTGATTAAACATTTTTTTTTGGCAAAAAATGTACTGAGGTGATGGTGTGCATTTCCTATTGCATTATTTCAGGAGGCACATGTCAGTGGATCCCCTTAATGATGGTGTTAAATCTGATTACTTAATGAAGTTGGTATTTATTAGATCTTTCTTTTGTAAAAGTACCTTTTTGGGTGCTTTTTCTCTCACACTTAATGTGTCATCTGTGAGTAATTTGTGCATATCCTTTTCCCCAACAGACTTTTACCTAGAGACTAGTATTCTTTGATCGTTCCTGTATTCAATTATTAAATTGATAAAATGGCAATTATTTCTTTCTCATGTATTAGCTAAAATTCTGAATAGGACTTTCCTTCACCACCCCTTCCTCTTTCTTTTTTAAAAATGTTCACTCATGGACTTTTTTTTCTCAGTGTGTTAGAATCCATTATCATTGCTATTCTTTTTGATGCTTAAATTGTCCCAAATGTGGCTAATGGGAACCCATTGAGGCTGGTCTTTTTTTTACCACGTTTCTTATTGATCTTTAAGTATGTCTTTGCCTTCTGGCAAACAAGATATTTCAAGCTCTCTTCATATTTTTCCCTGCCCCAGATCTGGAATCGGTTATTTCTCTAAGGAGTCCTAGTTTATTGCAGTGGGGATTCGTGTTCAGAAGTCAAAATCTAGGCCTAGATGTGCTTATTGCTACCTGGTAATCACTGCTTTTAGGCCCTTTTAATTGAAAGGGCTAGGAAATAGATATTTATGCCTTATATCCCAAGTTTATTACTGATACTCTCTATTTTATTCTCATACCATGGAGTACTTCTTTACCTTTTCCCATGCTATATCCCTGGATTCCTCACAATATTAATATACTTATCTAATTGTTTTTTCTACAGTACCTACACAAAATAATTTCTCAGTTACTACACCCATATCCTTACCAGTCTTACTTGGTTCTAGGAGACAGAGATTCACTCAAGCTACTGGAAAAGGTTAAAAAACAAAGGAGTTAATGTAAGGATGTACAGTGGCCTAGATCTAAGGCAGCTCTTGGCATTAGCTATTTCTGCCTGCCTGCTTTCTTGGCCTTGATTGGCATTTTTTTTCATCCCAAGTGTCTGCTTCTCGTCTTCAGTGTTCCCAAGTATGGAGGAATTTAGTCAGTAGGTTATTTACCTTCTCATAAGTAACCTTCTTGTTGAGCAGTTCCTGATCCAAGTACCTATGGTACCGTTGGCCAAGTTCAGGGCAGTGGGGATTTCTTTTGTGGTAAGCATCTGGCTGCTTTTTTTTTTTTTTTTGTTTGGTCACTGTAATTGGGGGGTGCTTTTATTTACTTATTTTATTTTATTTTTTTTTAAAGATTTTATTTATTTATTTTTAGAGAGGGGAAGGGAGGGAGAAGGAGAGAGAAAGGAACATCAATGTGTGGTTGCCTCTCATGCGGTCCCCACTAGGGACCTGGCCCGCAACCCAGGCATGTGCCCTGACTGGGAATCGAACCTGCGATGCTTTGGTTTGCAGCCCGCGCTCAATCCACTGAGCTATGCCAGCCAGGGCTGGGGGGTGCTTTTAGGTTTCATTGACTAGGACAAACTGGTTTTTATTTTTCTTAGTATAGTTATAGTTCTTAGTATAGTTACAGAAATGTGGTTAATGGTACATGTTAAGCTCATAAGTAATTTAGAAAATAAGGTAGTAAAACGTATTTAATTCCCAGCTTGCCAACTACTAAACTATAGCTTCTTTCTGAACAAATGAAAATTAATACACAGTGTAGTATATTTAGTTATTGGTGACATATTCTTTGAGGGAGCCCCAAAGGAGGAAAAAGGAGTGTTTTCTTTCTAGATTTCTATTTTCTTTAATGTGTGGATAAGTAACTGTTTCGTTTTATTTTAATTTATTTAATTTTTAAATTTTGTTGATTTTTTTGAAAAAGATTTTTATTTATTTTTTAGAGGGGGAAGGGAAGGAGAAAGAGAGGTAGAGAAACATCATTGTGTGGTTGCCTCTCACACGCCCCCTACTGGGGACCTGGCTGGCAACCAAGGCATGTGCCCTGACTGGGAATCAAACCAGCAACCCCTTGGTTCGCAGGCTGGTGCTTCATCCACTGAGCCACACCAGCCAGGTCTTTATTTTTATTTTTTGATTTAACTGTTATTGTATTTTTTTCCATTACCCTTTAGTGCCCTTATACCCACCTCCCCCTAGCAGTCACCTCATTGTTGTCCATGTCCATGAGTCCTTTTTTGTTTTTGCTCAATCCCTTCACTCCCTAACTTTCCCCCACCCCAGTAGCTGTCATCTGTTCTCCATATATGAGTCTAGCTTGTTTTGCCTGTTAGTTCAATTTGCTCATTAGATTTCACATACGAGTGAAATCATATGGTTTTGTCTTTCTCTCACTGGCTTGTTTCACTTAGCATAATGTTTTCCAGGTCCATCCATACTGTTGCAAAGGGTAAACTTCTCTTCTTTATAGCTGAGTGGAATTCCAGTGTGTGAATGTCCCATAGTTGTTTTATCTGTTCATCTGTTGACGGACACTTGGGCTGCTTCCACATCTTGGTGACTGTAAATAACACTGCATAGATTTCTGAATTAGAAGAGGAAGTTTGTGCCTAAAGTGTGTAAACCTGATGTTCTGAGAAGAAAAGTGGTTTTTATGTACTGTAGATATTAGTGACTGAGAATTAACAAGAGAATTTGTAAAATGTAGCATAAAGTTATGAAGAGAACATGAGCCTTTTTTTTTTAACCATTCAGTCCTCTTAGAGAACATAAGCTTTAAATCTTAGAAACTTAAGTTCCAAATTTGGCTTAGCTCATTCAAACTTTGTGACATCGGGTAAATTACTGATGTACTATTAGCTTTGGTTTTCTCTTTTGTAAAATTAGCATCATAACACCTACCATCTCTTATCATAGAGTGAGAAATCATAGAGGATTGAACAAAAAAACTTTTTTTCTAACTACTTTCTGGCAAGTCGGAAATCCCAGCTCTGGAGAAATAATGGAAAAGCCCTTAATGTTAGCAAGTGAAAACACGATCAGGAAGGGGAACAGAAGGACAGTCTCTAAGAAGTGTGATCTGAACTCCCAGGGAACAGCCCATGTGTGAAGAGAGATGAGGTATCATAGCTGGGGTGGGCTGCTGCACTGTATGTGGTTGAGACTGGAGCCTGAGACCTCATGAGGTCAGGCAGAGAACAGTCCCTGATTCCTCCAGTGACCCTGAGTGATTCCATTTTCAATATGGGAGCTCCAGGGACGGAGAGGTGGAAAGGGTGGACCTTCCCATCTCTGCCACCCAGTGGAGATAATGTTTACTAATTTTTCTTGTCTGCTGTGTGATTTCTTTATAACATGTGTGATGTGCTCACAAGTGCCAAGCTCTGTTCTAGCCAGTAGGGTGAAGTTGTGAACCATGCAAAGTGGAATTATCCTCCCTCCTTAGTAAAATAATCAGAATTCTTTGTACTAAGGTCTCCTAACATAAGGTTTTATTGTGCTTATGAATATTTATAAATAAGCACAGAATTCTGTAATGCTTAGTAGCATTATTCTTGGTAGCCAAGAGGTGGAAGCAATCCACCTCTTGTGTGTCTATTGATCCACCATGTGTCTATTGATGGATGAATAGATAAACAAAATGTGATTTATACACTCTGGAATTTCTGAGCCTTAAAGGGCTCAATAGTGAGCCTTAAAAGGAAGGAAATTCTGATACATGCTACCTTGAAGCCTTATCCTAAGTGAAATAAGCCATTCATATAAAGACAAATACTGGATGATTTCACTTATACGTAGTAGTTAGAGTAGTCAGATTTATAGAATAGAAAGCATAATGGTGATGAGGGAAGGGGAGGTGGGGGCAGGGATGGAGGAGAGGCGGTTTCAGGGGTGTAGAGTTTCGGTTTTGTGAGATGAAGAAGTCCCGGGGGTCCCACAGTGCGTGAATATGCTCCACACCAGTGACCCGTACACTTGAAACTAGTTAAGATGGTAAATTTTGCTACATATTTTTATCACACTAAAAGTATTCATAAAAATAAGCACAGTATTTTAAAAGATACTGTTTATGTAACAGAGATATGTGTGATTATAAAATACAAATATTTGAAAATGAGTATAGACATGTATTTCATATTGTGCTATTTCAAACAGTATTTCTGCTAAGACAGAATGATACAGTCTTTCTGCTGGATGAAGTACACATTCATGTTGACTCTGAAATTGCACTTTTAAGCATTTATTACAAGGAAAAGGTAAATATGACCAAAGGTTTAACAATGGTATTGGTTACGGCACTATTTATAATAATAATGAAAAGTTGGAAGCAAATATTATTGCTCAGTGTTGTGGAACTGGTTAAATAGATTGGGTGCAGCCATCATCTCATTGGAATAGAGTGTTGTAGTAATATATCTTGTCACTGAAAAACACCTTAACTGTTAATGCTTGAAAAAATGTAGATTCCGCATATCAGTGTCAAAGCTCAGGCTTCTTAAGTCTGCATACGGTATTGCAGCCACTCTAAGAGAGGGTTTCTCCTGATGTCTGAGCCCTTTTTCAGAAGCTGTATCTTACACAATTAAGTATAGTAGAAGTATAGCTTGTACAATTAAGTATTTCATAAACTTTTGCTCCCCAAAATATTTGATAGGGAAGAAATTAATGGAGCAGTTTTCTTTATAACTGTCATAATTAAATTCTTTTCAGAGTCTGATTTTTAAAAGTGTGTATTTCACTTTTGGAAAGTTATATTTTCTTTCCTAATACTCATTTTATCAAGTTAACATTATAGTAGTCACTTTTACTGATAGCTATTAAGTGATTTGATGTTAGAATCACTTAATAAACATGTTTCTTCCTTTAACACAGTGTGCAATTTTTAAACAGTCCCCAAAGAGGATGATCAACAAATACTCATACGTTATTAGTGTGCTTCTCTGTAAGCTTGGGTTTTTAATTCTGAAGTGATGAAAATTTGCATGTTGTCTTTTGTGGTATATGTTACAATGTTTCATATTTTTCCTTACCCTGGTGAGAATTACAGTTACAGTGTTTCATATTTTTCCTTACCAACCCTGGTGAGAATTGCAGTCAGTCTTAGATAATGAAGTACTTCAGCTCACAAAAGCTATTTTGTAACATTTGGTACAGTGTCTAGGAATGCAAACCATTTAGCCTAGTTTGTTTTAGAGATCCTGAACTTCCAAGTCAACTCTGTTTTAGTGGCTGTGCTTAATGAAATACTTTGTCTCTCTCAGCATTAATTTACTCATATGCAATAAAAGCAGAGATGATAATAGACTTGGAATAGAATATTATTCATTCTAGGCTCATTTACCTTGGGCTCTTTTCACTATTACATGCTCAGATGCAGAGCCAGTTCTGTCATCTCATGCTCTGATGGTTGGACATCCTTATGCCTCAGGTCCCTCATTTATAAAATGGGAAGCATAATTGGACCTGCTTCATTGGGTCATTGTGAGATGAAATGAGCTATTGCAAGTGAATTTCTTGGAAGAGTGCCTGACACATGGTTACTCAATACTACAGTGAATGTTACTGTTATTATCTTAGCTCAGAGTCTGTGATAGTTGTTTATAACTTAAAACACTCAATGTTTCAATAAATCAGAACGTACTATATATAAAAATACAAAATATAAAAAATATATGTATGTATATTTTTATTGTCCAGCAAATCACAGTTTCAGGGAAACTGTACTTTGCCTAGTGATCAACTTAGTTTTCACTTTTTCAGGGAACTAATATCCAATTATAGTAGACTAATAACAAGCAGCAGAAGATTCCTAATAATCAGGATTCTCGCTGACCTTTGAGTGGAGAATTTAGTCTATTTTCTTCTAAAAATAATGTGATATTCCACAAAATCTCTGTGAACGCCTTTCTCAGCCATTTGTGGGTATGGGAAGTGCTGTCGGGTCCTCTAGTGCACGGAGGAAAAGGCAGCACGTGGAGCACGTTCAGGTGACGCCTGGATTTCTGTCCCATCAGCTGCCAGACCCTTGGTGTTAGTGCATAGAACATTTGGTTGTTCTCACCACAGGCACATCTTGGGGTAAAATGTGCCAGGACTGGGATGCGAGGCATGGGGTGTCAAGGGGAGGACTGATCGAGGACCTGCAGGGCTTGGTGATAAACACACAGACGTCAGCCAGCAGGTCTTTGGCTTTCATTGTGGACTGATCAGGTAATCAAACTTTGGAACAAGGTCAGACAAGATTAATATTACATTCTGAAGAATTTGGGCTTACCATTTGTGACTCACCACTTTAACTTGTGTCTGTGAACAAGCTGTCCATAGCTTATGGCCTGTTCCACCGCACTCTAAGTCTTCGGTGGGCAGGCTGTCCCCACGCCCAGTGCACCAACTGCCTGTGATGGAAAGGTAGTGTCTGTTCAATTTTGGGGCTCAGTATTTGGAAACCACCTCTTTGTCTGTAGAAATGTTCTCTCATTTAGGTTTTATTGGAAGTAAAGGTGACATTTTGGTATTATTTATCTTATTTCTCTTATTTTCCCCGTCTGTCTAAATTATTTCTTTTTATCCATCTCATCTATTTTATCTCATTTCTCAAGTGGTTCAAATTTCGGCCAGGAAACAGGACTTCTTATTTGTTGGATTGCCTTATGACATAAGTGCCTTGTGCTTCTTTATGCCTTACATTTCTGAGTTTAATTACATGCCATTTGTTATTTGTGTAGAAAAACTAGGGTTGATACGAGTATCAGGAGCCACTGCAAGTAAAGAACACTGGGCAGTCAAGATAAACACTTTCATCTTTGCATAAAGATGAGCAACATTCATTCTCAATTTCTAGTAAATTAATTTACAAAGCATAATGGGCCCTGTTCCATCTACCAAATAGTATTTGCACTTGTATTCCACTACTATAAATGTTAAAATTTTAAATTAAGCTGTCACATGCCTATCTCCTCAAAACTTATTTTCTCCCTGGTATGTAGAAAACCTTTAAGTCTTGATTTGACTATAGTTTTCAAGTAGACAATTTGTTTTTGTAATGCTATAGAGAATAAAATCTGTAAAATCTGTGATAAAAGAGTTTTGGTGAGTAAGAAAAAATTAAAGACATTTAAAATAAAAAAGAATAATTTAGGTGTCATTTTTTTAAAATAAAAACTTCAGGATAAAGTTTAAGTTTACAATCTTATTTTTTACTCAGAAGAGTTTTCGAAATATGTAACCCCTTTCAAATTCTCTAATAATTTAAAGGAACTTTTTAAAAAGGTTTCTTCTTTTCTAAGATTTTATTTATTTTTAGAGGGGAATGGAGGAAAAAAGAAAGGGAGAGAAACATCAATGAATGAGTGGTTGCCTCTCGTGTGCCCCCTACAGGGGACCTGGCTGGCAACCCAGGCATGTGCCCTGACTGGGAATCGAACCAGTGACCCCTTGCTTTGCAGGCCTATACTCAATCCACCGAGCCACACCAGTCAGGGCTTAAGTGAACTTTTTATTTGAAAGTAGTTTTTTTTTTTTTCCAGAATTTGCAAAGGTAGTGTGGATAGTTCCTGAATACCCTGTGCCCAGTTTTCCCTGTTGTTACTGCTGTACTTTCATTTGTCATAACTATTGGGCCCACATTGGTACATTACCCTTAATTAAACATAGTATTTGACTTGGATTTCCTTAGTTCTTCCTTAACATCCATTTTCTGTTCCAGGAACTCGTCTAGGGGATACCACATTGCACTTAATTGTCACCTCTCTTTAGTTTCTTCTGGTCCATGATTTGATTAGACTGTCCTTGATTTGATGACCTTGACAGTCTTGAGGAGTTCTGGTTGGGTATTTTGTAGACTGTCCTTCAATTTGGGTTTGTCTGATTCTGTTTTCATGATTAGATTACGATTTCCTGCGGGAATATTAACACTTTATGTGTAAGTCACTGTCCCAGTGTCTTACAGGCTACAGCACAAGTCTAGTAACTAACTATTTGATGTGATCCTGCAGTGGGATTTTTCTCCAGGTTAGAAGTGTTTAGGCTGAGGTTAAGAATAAGGCGCTCTCTAAGTCTGTAGGTAAAATTTGCGTTCACGTGCATGTACTGTATGCATTTGGAAGAGATCCCATAGGTCGTATCAGGTTTTTGAAGGGACCTATGACTAGAAAACTCAAAAACTTGTAATGTGTCCAAGTGTTTGACACAATTTTGGCCATTTCCTTGTGATTAATTTTGCTTTTATGTAGGTACAGTTTGTGTGCAGATTTCCAATTTTTTTGTATCGGGAAGTTGAGTCTCAGCATTTTGCTCATAACTGCTTAAAAACAAAACGTACACATGGATATTTTGACCCAGGGATTTTGTACTTATTTGATGATTATTTATACATTTGTAATTGTTACATATAATAATCTTTACAGTTTAATGTGTTATAAACATTTTAATACTCTACATTCAATTACAGGAAATTATTGTGTCTCCTTAAATGACACCACATTCTTTACCTATTATGTTACAGACACAGCCAGGATGTCGTTGGGACAACTGCTCTTTGCAGACAATTTTAGTCACATACCAGTGTGAGGATTATCATAAGCCTAAACTGGGGGCCCAGTGTAAAAGAATTTATGAACTTCCAAAGTGATACCCAGTCTTTTTAGGTATTGTTTGTCATTCTACTCCCATTGGAAGAGACTATTATCTAACAGGAATGTAGTTATCTCCTGATAATTTTACGGTCAGAGTTATTTTAAAAGGTAAGTTATTCCAGGTTGCGGAAGCTCTAAGACTGTGTATATATTGTCCAGAAGAGATACTTTTATAAGTAAAGCTTTCTTTTTTCCAACTGCTGCCTTACCCCTTGATAATTTAGGTGTCTGGCTGATTATTTCTTTGTTTACATTTTTAAAGGCTGCAAATTTTACTGAGAATCACATATTAAGGGTAAAGTAAAAAATAGTCTGGGGAAAATTATGGTACATCTTTGCAAAGCCTTGTCCCTTTGCAGGTCTGGAATACATTGGACATGACAGAGTTATGTTCTATCAGTAGTGGACCTGACCTCCCAGTGCTGGGCAGATGCATGGAAAAAAATAAGACATCTCACACTCTGATTTTAATTTATTAACAAATTTAAAAGTATCAGTTATGATCTTCTTGATTAAGTTAAGCTGATATCAGGCTTAAGCACTAAGTTACATTTACTGAGTCACTACATTCGGCAACTTGAAGATAACATAGTACAGAAATTATGCTTGCGAGGGGGGCAAAGGGGGAAAATTGGGAGAACTGTAATAGTATAAACTATAAAGAATGTTTAACTTTCAAAAAATTATACTTTATGGTTAACGCCAAGACCATGAAGTCTTGGAGTCAAACAGAGCAGGCGTGGAAATCCTGGCTAAGCCATTTTTAAGGGAGGGCTTTTGTTATGTAAGTGCTCTGTCCCTCAGTTACCTTACCAAATTTATGGCTTCCTGGTTACTATGACTACTTCCTATGACTACTGCATCACTAAACCCCTTTATCTCTTTTAAGGAGTCTAATGTGGGGGCAGATTGATGAAGTCATCACATGTGGGCCTGTGAAGTTATAATTGGAGTAGGTGCTATGAAGAGCAGATTCATGGAACAATGATAGAATATATGGCCCTCCCTCAGTATCTCCTGGGGATTGGCTCCAGGACTCCCCTCGAATATTAAAATCCAAGGATGTCCAAGTCCCTTGTATAAAAATGTATATATACTATTTGCATATAACCTATGCATATCTCCCTGTATATGTTAAATAATCTCTAGATTACCTGTAGTACCCAATACAATATAAATGCCATGAGTTGTTATCTATATTGTTTAAGGAATAATGACAAGAAAAAATCTGTACATGTTCCATACAGGTGCAGCCATCATAGGCCTGCCTATGTAGTACACACCAGGAACAATGTAACATTTTCTTCCCAAATATTTTTTATTGGATATGGAACCTGTATATATGGAGGCTAACTGTAATGAGGTTTGTCAGAGGGAAGTCAGCAAAGAGATACTGGGAAGTAATGCTTTATTTTAAATTTTTGGTACAGTTGCATTGCTTTCCTTACAAATGGTTTGGATACTTTAGTTCTACTTTTACTATCCTTTTTGTATGTGTTATTTTAACTCCATTTTGGAAGTGAGCAGGTATGGATGATAAAGTAATATGACTCTAAGTTTTTTGAAGTCAGGAATACATTTTTTTTTAGTAAACAGACTTTTAGATCAGTTTTAGGTTTACAGAAAAATTGGGTGGGAAGTGAAGAGAGTTTCTTTACACACCCATTCAGATCTTTTGCCCACTGTTAGTTGGGTTGTTTGTTTTCTTATTGTTGAGATTTTGGATAATAGTCCATTTCAAATATGTGTTTTGCAAATATTTTTTCTCAGTCTGTGGTTTGCTTTTCAGTTCTCTTGAGAGTGTCTTGTGCAGAGCAGGAGTTTTTAATTTTGATGAAGTCCAACTTAATACTTTTCTCTCTCATGGTTTGTGTTATTGGTACTGTATTTAAAAAGTCACCACTAAATCCACAGTCACCTGGATTTTCTCCTGTGTTATCTTCTAAAGTTTTATAATTTCGCATTTTACATTTAGGTCTGACCCATTTTGAGTTAATTTTTGTGAAAAGTCTGTGTCTATATTCATTTATTTTTCCTGCCTGAATGTTCAGTTGTTCTAATACCATTTGTTGAAAAGGTTAACTTTTCTCTCTTAAATCGCTTTTACCTTTTTTATCAAAGATCAGTTGGTTGTGTTTGTGTTAATCTATTTCTGGGCTCTTTTCTGTTCCATCGACCTGTTTGTCTGTTCTGTCACCAATACCACTCTCTCTCGATTACTGTGGCTTTATAATAAGTCTTGATATCCGGTAGCGTCGGTCCTCCAACTTTGTCATTTTTCAGTATTATGTTGGCTATTCTCAGTTGGAATAATTTTTTTAAGGATTTTATTTATTTATTTTTAGAGAGGAGAAGGGAAGGAGAAAGAGAAGGAGAGAAACATCAGTGTGTGGTTGCCTCTCATGTGCCCCCTACTGGGGACCTGGCCCACAAGCCAGGCATGTGCCCTGACTGGGAATCCAACTGGAGACCCTTTGATTTGCAGGCCGACAGTCCACTGAACCACACTAGCCAGGCCTGGAATAATATTTTTATATCTAAGGAGAAAGTACTTGGTAAACATTTTGTATTGAGAATCCTTTTTTTAATATAGTAGGCATAGTGATCTTTTAAAACATAAGTCAGATTTGTTATTTTTCTGCCTCATATTGTTCCAATGGCTTTCCATATTAGTGAGAGTGAAATTGAAGGTCCTCGAAATGTCTTACATGGCTCTCCAGTACCCGGCTCTTCTGTTACCTCCCGGACCTCATCTCTTAATACTCTCCTCCTCAGTCTCCTCCATCTAGATACACTGTCCTTGATCTTGCTTGAACACATAAAGCATACCCTGTCTATGGCCTTATTAGCAAGGCTGTTGTCTCTGCCTTGAATGTCTTTCTCCCAGATATCTGCATGGCTAACTCCTTCATCTCTTTTAAGTCTTATTCTAATGCTTCCTTCCCAGTGAGGACTCTCTGATTAATTTATTTGAAATTCTTCCTCCCCCCAGCCTGTACACTTTCAATCTGTTATCATGCTCTACTTTTTATAGCCACCATTACTTTTAATATCCTGTAGAGTTATTATGTTTATTGTTCTTGCTTATTGTCTCTTTCTGCTAGAATTTAATTCCAAATGACAGGGCTTTTTGTCTATTTTGTTAACCAATGTGTCTTCAGTTTATAAACAATAGGTTTTCAATAACTATTAATTTTCAAAAACGAATGAATTAATGAATGATTGGTGACTGACAGGTGACTTCTAGAATGCTGGCTTGAAGATAATGCCTGTAAGTTCTAAGATGTTTCATTTCAGTGTCCATATCTATTGTGAAACTAAAAATATTTTGAAACATAAAATTGGGGGGGAAATGACATCTGCAGAGAGGAGAAGCAATAAAGGAGGCAAGGCTTTGCTTTCGAAAATCTCGCTGAAAACAGGTGTTTCCTGTGGTGACCTTCACTAGCATGGGGAGCATTTGTGTAAGGCAATAAGGTGTTAGACTGTACAGGTTATGGAGTCTCAGAGGTCATGATGATAGTCCAGCAACCTCACAGATGATGAAACTGGGCCCAAAGAATAAGTGTACTTGCTCCTATAGCTAGCTAGTGGCAGCCAGTCATAGATTTGCTGAGTCTGAATTTACTATCTTTGGATTCTTTCTTTGCCTACTGCCTTTCTAACATCCCTTTAACCTGATGTCCTTCCTAGCTCCCTTTTGTGTAATTTTCTCCCCTTCTTTTAACAAATATTTGAATACCTTCTTTTTTTCTAGGCATATGCTTGTTGCTGAGAATACAAAGACAAATGAAAGAAGGCCATCGTTCTCCAGTTTTATCATGAGTTTTAAGGGAGCTGGTCCTGACCCTGCAGCTAGGGCATCCAGTCCACTAATGCAGAGGGAGCATGGAAGGCCCAGGAGCATTTGACGGGCACCAGAAGGTTCAGAATATTGACAGTGACCAAATGAGGTAGAAGGAAAGCCTTCTGGCTAGGCAGAATAGCGAATGGTATTTGCTGTTAAGGTGATTTGACCACAAATGGTCCTGGAAATATGCTTGTTGCTTTACTTGTTGGTGACTTGCATTTTTCAGGTTAGCCACTGGGGTGCGCAGGAAAACTGAGCAGTGACTTTCGCAGGTGGAAGTTCTTCCAAGGCATCCTTGACTCTCTGTGTGTGCTTTCTGGGAAAAGGTTTTGCCTATGAGGAAAGGTACTGAGGTGGTTAGACTTTAGCTGGAGACTTATTACTGGGTTTTAACTACTGTTAAACTATTAGTTTATTATTTATATATTTATAGTGCTCAGTTACATTAGTGGGGAACTTCTGTATTAGATTACATAATATTTCCAATCCTTAGGCAGTTGTGTACTTAATCTAAGTACACTCTCAAACATTAAAAAATATAGGTTATATAGTACTAGAGTTCTTAGTGAGAATGGACCAGTATTTCTTGAGACCAGTAATACTTGGACCAGTATTCCCTCCCTCTTTCCTCCCTCCCTCCCTCTCTCCCTGTTTTCTTTTCTTTTCTCTTTTCTTTTCTTTACTTTACTTCTCTTCTCTTCTCTTCTCTTCTCTTCTCTTCTCTTCTCTTCTCTTCTCTTCTCTTCTCTCTTCCTTCCTTTCTTTTCCTTTCCTCCTTCCTTTCTTCTTTTCTTCCTTTTCTTTCTTTTTTTCTTCCTTCCTTCCTTTCCTTTCCTTTTTCTTTTTTCTTTCTTTTCTTTCTTCTTCAGTTAATGTCATTTTAGGTAAGAGGAGCGAGTTGCTAACATTATGATGGACAAAGACCTTAAAATCTGCAGAATGTGGATAAAGGGATATATGGGAATTATATTGTCTTTGTGACATTTTTGTGAGTCTGAAATTGTTTCATCATAAAAAGTTAAAAAATTCAAATTTAAATATAGTATCTAAGTAGATTTGTAATATACTATGATCACACACCTACATGGATGGTAATATATTTTACTTGAATTTAGGGAATGTTACTCTCCCTTTTATTTAAAAAAGAAGAATTTATTACTCCTCCTATATAAGAAATTAAGGCAGAGTTGGCTTTTCTATATGTAATAAACTCATCAATTAAGTCCCTTTTCTGCAGTTTTGTTTGGAGGTGTCATCTCTCTATAGTCAACAATCTAACTTTAAGCATAAGTTGTTCTACATATTAATTTCTGTAAGGAAGATGTTTATAGAGAATTAACTAACTCCTAGTTCTTTTTTTGGTAATAGCTTTATTGAAATACACACTTCACCATTTAAAGTGTATGATTCAATGATTTTTAGAATATTCACAGAATTGTACAATTATCACTGTAATAAAATTTAGAATACTTTCATCAGCCCGAAGAAGAAACCCTGCACACTTTAGCACTCACTCCCAATTCTCTCCATCTGCCCCAACCCTAGGCAATCACTAATCCACTTTCTGTCTGTATATATTTACCTGTTCTGGACATTTCTTACAAATGGAATTCTGCAATATGTGGCCTAGTGTAACTGGCTTCTATCTTTATTTTCTATGGAAAAAAGCAGATTGGTCCTCAGGGCCCTACTGTAATCACTGTAGATTCTAGAAGAGTTGGTCCTTCAGTGTAGCTTCTAGAAGAGTTGGTCCTTCACTGTAGCTTCTAGAAGAGTTGGTCCTTCAGTGAAGTACAACTGCTATGATGGAAAGATCAGGGATCCAGGAAGGGCATGATTTACAGAGAATGTCTGAGGTGATGCTCCCTATATGTGGGAGAACCATCCTTTGAGTTCATTAGTCATCTTGGAATCATTACAATGATTTGATTCTTTTTTTTTTTTCCTTATAAAGGCAGTTGTACTTTGTACTGTCCTGGCATTTATTGACCTGGTTGGTAAATTTCGGAATAATCTACATCTGAATTTCTTTTCTGTAGGCTCTGTTTGTGTCATGTTTATGTGCTGCATTTTCACTTAAAGTTTCCATGTTTAAAGATTCCCAATTACTGTTCACTGTTTCTTTTCTGTTAGAGTAAGGTTCCTTTTGAATCCACTTTCTCACAACTGAAAGGAGTATCTCAAGGCTGTGGTCCTTAGTCATTTCCCACCTCCTGATCCTGAGCCAGGATTGTAGCTGAGGGCCAACGTGACTCTTCTTGCAGCACGGCTTCTGGCTTCCTTAGGTCATTTTCTTAACCACCTCTATCTCCTTCAGCGATTCAGAGCTAGTGATGGTAACTTTCTGGTTGAGCCACTTAGATAAATAGCCACACACATCTTTTAGGTTTCCCTTGTTTCTTCAAGTTTCCTTTAGCAATTAGCATCCGGTTTACCAGAAAGATTTCCTAATTGTAAACAAAGGATTTATACCAGAACCAAAAAGTTAAACTCTAAAAGAAGCTTAGACTAGTATATCCAACTGCTTAATTTGCTATGTTCGAAATTGAACATCTTCTGTCTTTTATTTTTAAAAGAAAATGAATTTAAAATCCCTATATAATTACCAAACAGTTGAAGTCATTGCAATGCTATTTAAGAAAGCAAATGGAAAAGTCTCCGTGCTGTGGTGCGCACTTTTGCTATATGGGGCCTTTGGGCTTCCTAAAAACAGAGTCAGTTCTTCCTTGAGTGCCTCCTCTTGTGCAAAATAAAAGGTATTCGCTTATCAGTTATTCTCCTTGGCTCTGTTCCTGGCCTAGGAAGGGGTTTTGTAGCCTTTTGTCACTTTTCAGCCATCAGTCCTTCAGCAGTGCCCATATGGGGACTGGAATCCTCCTTTGTCTCTTCACTGCAGATGTATCGTATCCTAGATGGTCTTTCGGCATCTAGGAGTGAAGGAATCTCCCATCCTTCACTGTTTAACATACTCTATTGTAGCTGTCAATCATCACCTTTCATGTTATGAAAGCAAAACAAACTCTTTGCAACATGCAGACCAGTCCAAAGCTGTTTCCCTCTTTTCCTTTTTGTCTTTCCTGTGAAAACTTAAGTTTATTGTGCATTTTCCCTGTCTTATAAAGCATATAAAACCATATATTGACACTTTCTTGTTTTTCCTATCTGTATGTTTGTGTGTGTGTGTGTGTGTGTGTGTGTGTGAGAAACAAGATCATACTGTTTTTGCAAAGTATTATTTTAACTTACTACTTACAGGGGAAAAGGAAAAACCAGTACCTTATTTCCTAAAAGACAAAACATCTTTTAGTTTTTACTTATGTTTCTTCAAGTTTCCTTTAGCAATTAGCATCTGGTTTACCAGAAAGATTTCCTAATTATAAACTAAAAGATTTATACCAGAGCCAAAAAGTTAAAATCTAAAAGAACCTTAGACTAGTATATCCAGTTGCTTAACTTGCTGTGTTCGAAATTGAACATTGTCTCTGTTAAACTTTTCTTGTGTTCTCTCAAACTGAAAACATGGCTCATGAAAATCTAGAAATTTGGGGATGTAAAGTATTTCCCTTATTTCTTTCCATTATTTGTTTATCAGTCACCTAGCTCTGGAGAAGTCTGGGAACCAACTCATTATTTTGAAAGTTAAAAATAAAGGGAAATAATCAAGCACTTTACATGTATGAATTATACATATTACCTTAAGGTAAATAGATATTTGATGAAAAGGAAGATTCACCTTATAAAATAATTTAGCTTTTGAATGAAAAATGAATTGTAGAATTAGAGTGCTGTGTTTCACAACACCTAATGCACTGTAGGCAGTGATCATTAAATGGCTGCTAACTTTAAGGAAAGACACAACCAGACTTTATGTGCTTGAATCTTTTAATTATCTAGATCTAATTTCTAATTTATGGGAAATATTAGGAGCATGTTAAATGGTACGATGGGGATGCAATCACTAAAATTCAGACTGGGAAACCACAGGACAACAAATGATCCATTGCTTCAACAAAGAAACGAAAGGACATAAAGATAGAGAGGGAAGGATGGAGAATTTATACATTGAGAGAAACTAAGGGGATATGGCAGTCAGTTGCAATATATTGCCCTCAGTGGGATTTTGAATCAGACCGACACTGTGAAAAGAAATTGACAGATTATTGGAGGAAATGTGAACACTTTATTTCTTGGTACTAGGGAAGTTTGTGCTGTTTAGAGACATGCTGAAATACTCCTGGATGGAATGCCCTGCTGCCTGAGATTTCCCTCGCGGTAGTTCACGGTGGGATAGAGTTGGGGGGATATGGCTGGGATGAGGTTGTGAGTGGGTGACTGCTGAGGCTGGGTGACGGATATGTGTCAGCTCACTACACCCTTCTCAGTATTTTTGTTGAAATTTTTTGTAAGTAAAAGTCCTGATAAAAAAGTAATGTTTAGACCTTTTCTAGGGAGCTGAATATTTTGAGTTCCATCTCACAGGTGATGTCTCCTTTTGCATTAGGTGATAAATGTATGTTTCACAAACCACAAACACAACTTTTCTTTCCCCCAGTTCATTGAGATATAATGGACATATGTGACATTGTATAAATTTAAGGGTGACAATAAGATTTTATGTATGTATATATTGTGAAATGATTACCATGGTAAGTCCAGTTAGCACCCTTTACTCCACATAGTTATAAACATTCCTCCCTTGTGATGAGAACTTTTAAGATCTACTTTCTTAGCATCTTGTAAATATACGGAACAGTATTGTCAGGTGTAGTCATCATGTTGTACATTACATCCTCAGAACTCGTTTATCTTATAACTGGAAGTCTGTACCATTTGACAGCCTTCACCCAGTCATAAACCCAACTCTTAATCTCAGTTGCTAATTACAGGTGGGAACCCTGAGAAAGATGACCCGCAGAGCCCTGTTGGAAGAATCACTGCTGGCATTACCTGGCCAGCGCACTGTCGTTGGCGTGCTCCCAAGAAACCACTGCCGCGGGCTCTTCCAGGACCATGCTGGTCTAGATGAAGCAGCATTCTGTTGGTTCTGCCTGCGGTGGGCCAAGAGGGACCGCAAAGACAACGCAGATCTGTAGGCTTCTCTGGGGGTATATCGTGTGACACCAGCAGCAGCAGTTCATGAGGTGGTCTCCTTATAGTGCCGTTTTATCAAAGAGAATCAGTGGTTTTTCTGTTTAAGTCAATATTGCCTGTATTTTTTGCTTGTTCAGACCCCAGCAGTTTTATCTAGCCTTCTAGAAGTCTGGTTGGATGTGTCATGACCTAGAAAGAAAACTGGTGAGAGTAAGTGGTACCCTCAGTCGGTTAGTGAGTTAGCAGTCCCTGACGTGAATGAAGAGCTAACATGCGCTGGACGTCTGCTCTGTGCCAGGTGCTGTGTTTAACCCTGTGACATGCCTTGGCAGTTGGTTCCATTTTAGGGACCTGTGTGAACTAAGGCTCACGGAGGTTAGGTAACTTCCCTCGGGTTATGCAGCTGGTAAGTCATGAAACTTGAATTTTAACTTCATCTGTTTTAAAAGTCCTTATTTTTCTGAATTCTACATTCATAGATTTTACTATTAAAGTATTCTCCTCAAGGAACATGTTTCAAAGTAAGATATGTGGTTTAAAATATATTTTGACATGTTCTGACTTTCATGGTTTCTATTAAATGTCTGCTCTCAGAGTACGTTTTCTTTGTTTGTTCTGAGAATACTTGAAAAACACCAGTGATCCATTTACATGCTTTGTTTCAAGTGGGTATGAGGGGGTAGAAATCCTATTGTCCATTATTTTAAAAAATAGAAAGGTGATATGATTAGAATGTGAAGCGATTCTGTGAAACTAATGGGTTCTTCAAGGATTCGCTTTGCTGAGTTATAAATAGACGACAAGAAGGGCAGGTGGAACGAGGGCTTTATGTGGCCTAGAGTAGGGTCTCTGGGGGAGTAGCTGTCTGATAAGAGGCTTTAGGGCCCCTGCAGTCAGTCATAGTCACACGGAGCATCTGGATCTCTTTGTTTTTCAGGCGGCAGTTTCTTGGCTATGTCAGCGTCTTTATTGTCTGGGCTCAGAAACCTTTTAGTGCACCAAACCAGGAAGGGAGACGGACGAAAGGAGCTATCTGTATTAGGGGTTTCTGATGTTCATTAATAATTTTGAATGAGGAAATATGCCAACAGCATAATATGAAATAAATTATAGCTAAAAGATCGTTGTAGTAGTTACAAAATCAGTTTCTTGGGATATTCATTGTTGCTACTTGTGATTGACGATTTGTTTAACAAAATTGGGTACATAGTATTTTTTAAAAATTTTCTACAAAGACCCACAACAGTGGCTTTAAACTGATCACTTCTGTTTCTAGTCAGGCAGCAGTCCAGGGGTGGGGAGGCCTGGGTAGTAGGCAGCTGAGTTCTGTAAGTTCGGCTGCTGCTAGTACGATGTTCAGGGTGATGGACTGTGGTGGTTTTAAAACGTGTGTGGTTTCTTTGCTGCTTTTCCCATTGAAAAGTCGGAGTCTTCGTCTTCTCCCCTCAAATCTGGTGGGGCACCTGGCTCACCTGTAGCTAGAAGAATGTGGGGTTGGTAATCCTACATGACTTTCGAGATTAGGATGGAAAAAATGATGCAGCTTCTGCCTTGTTCTGTGGGACCTCGCTTTTGGAACCGCAAATGACTACCCTGAGGCCACCATTCTGTCAGGCCACATGTAGACGCTGCCCGTGGGTGATATGGCTGACTCCCCCAAAGGCGGTCCCAGATAATAGCTGGCCTCAGTCACTAGACCTAGGAGTGAAGGTACCTTAGGATGATTCCAGCCTGCACCTGTCTAAGCCATTCTAACTGCTGAGTTTTACCAGCTGAGGCCTAGACATCTTGTAATAAGCTGCATCCCCTCCACCTCCCCTTCTGTGGTTTTGAATTTCTGAACAACAGAATTTGTGAGCCTAACAAAATAATCGCTTTACACATTGCTTTACACAGTTAAGTTTTGCGGTGGTTTGTTATGTAGCAATAATAACCAGAACAGAGATGCAGGTTCCTCCTGCAGTATTGCTTTGCCATCTTAGGCTGTTACCCTCACATGGTTCTTAGATGTTTGGCTACCACAGCTGCACTCCAGGCACCTGGACTGAGGAAGTACAGAAAAAGCACTGTCTTTCTCTTCAGGGACACTCCCAGGAAGTACCACAGTCACTTCTGTTCACATCTCATTGACCATAACTTAGCCAGCACATGGCTACATCTAGCTCGAGGAAGACTGGGAAATGTGTATTATTTCTGGTGACTGTGCACCTACCTGAAAATTAGAGAATCTAAAAAAAAATTAGGGAACTTATTTCTTTAAGAGGCAAAAATACATGGATGTGGGGAAAGGTATAATTTCTGCTACAGTTTTATTAGCTTGATTATGCTACATTCCTTACTTTGTAGTTTGTAAATGGTAACTGTTTCTCTCTGAGGAAGATTTTCATTTCAGAGAGCTTTCAGTAGCAGGTTTGCTGGAAAACACTATGTTTTGGTTAGGATTTGAATCAGGTATTAATAATCCTGTTTTGCAAATTAAAACGAAGCAACAGTGACTTAAAGAAAATTAAGTTTACTTCTCTCTCATGTGAACGAAGTCCAGCAGGAGGCAGTCCAGGGCTGGCTAAGAACGCTGTACAGATACTGGTAATGCTCCATCAGCAGCCCAGGCTGTTTTTATCATGTTCCTGCAGCCTGAGTTGTGAAGGTGCTGCTTGTGATTCAAGATGCTCGAACTTGATCTGTCAGTTGGGCTTCCCAGCCAGTGGAAAGGAAGAAAGAGGGAAGAAGGGGTAAGAGGCACACCGGGTGCTATTCATAGAAAATTCCTCGAAGTTGCCATGTGACACTTCTGCTTTTGGTTCATTTACCAGAACTTTGTGGTTGGCCATGCCTGCTGAGAGGAAGCTGGGGAGGTATAGTTTCAATTCCAGGCCACCGTGTGACCTCATCCAGATCAGGGTTTCTTTGATACCTTGTGAGTCATCAGGAGGCTAAACAATTATTTGGTTTGCCAGAACTTGGACCACAATATATATTATAACAGACAGAAAACGGTTATAAAATGCAGAGTAAATTTAAGAATGTTTTGATCTATATTTGTGTTCACATGAGACTTTCAGCTGTTTGTTCCCCAGTATTATAAACACTAGAGTTTGTAGGGACATCTGATGTTTACAGGCAGACTGCACATGGCCGGGTACACAGACTGTCACTGTTTTAGCCTCGGTGCTCAAAGACTTTCCTGAAAAAGAACAATCCCATTTCTAGTATATACATAATAGGGCCATCTGTCATTGTTTCTCGGTAGTGGAAAGTTGCATTGTTTAGGGTTTTGCTTTTCTAAAAGTATACTCTTTTTCTTTTCTGCTCCCTGGAAGGATTTTTCCTCCTTTGCTTTAGAATTGAAAGTGTCTGAATGAATATTTTAGCCACTTCTGGTGCAAGACTGAACTAGTTGTGAGGCATTGATTCATCCTGTACCACATACAGTTGCTGTAGAGCTTTTGTTTTGTTAATACCTCTCTTGAGAAAGAACCATGACTCTTTGTTGTGCTCTGAATAAAGCAACTTTTCTGCCCTCTGTAGTAGGGTTGAAAGATTTAATTCACTATTAATAACTTGGAAATGCAAAGAAAATATTTTCTTTCTTTTTCCAGCTTCTCTGGCTATCTTTTTGATTCCACCTTCTGATTAGTAGAGAAAATGTACTAAAGTTGAATGTGTTTTGAAGCTTAGTCCGGTGTGGTAATTTGAACAGTCTCTCTGTTGTACTGACTCTCCTGGATAGAAATGCTTGTTTCTTGTATGTAGCTTCCTTCTCTCCCTTTTTCTCTGGGCCTCTATGGGGGAGGGATGTGGCTTCTGCAACCATGTCTTTCTGGGGAAGCAAGATGCTTGCACCTACCAGTGCCTTTATCCTCCTTTTTAGTACCTCTGCCTCCCGGGTGGTGACCCCTTTCTGCCTTGTGCTTGCCACCCCATTAGTCACAGAGTCCAAAGTCACCAACCAGTGAGCTTGGGGCCCACTGTTGTCGCTCAGGGCACACCCTTCATGTACTCGACTCCACCCTGGTTCCTACTGGTGCTACACCCCGCTCTGTGGTCTGGCTGGGATGCTCAGTTGTTCCTGGCCCATGTGATTGGCTCTGCAGCCCTTGCTAGAAAAAACCTCTTCTTTCTGCCAGGGTGGCCCCTCTGGCCAATGTCCCTAGCTGGAGTCACAGGCACCTCTGTGTCCAGGCCATACCAAGTAGAGCCGAGGACAGCCTCCTTCCCAGGGTACCCAATAGGCAGTAGGGCCGAGAGCCCCCCTGTGCCTTCCACATCACTCCTCACAGAATCGATCTCCCTTTGTCAGGACCAAAGCCTGGAGAGGGGACATTGGGCCACCTTCTTGACTCTTTCTTCCCACAGTATACTTGTTCCCTCTCCTGCATTCCGTATGTCACATGTTCCTTTTAGCTAGCCCTGTGACTCTGCTGTCATAGCTGGAAGGGGTGTCTTTTCTTTTCTGGAGAAGACTTCTGTGAGCGGCATCAGTTCCCTGAATAAAACGAGGCAGGCAGGGGGGAAGAGGAATAAGGCAACTTGTAAAATTCTCTTTAGATAATAGGATGGCTAGTAAAGTTATAGTCTTTTTGAACAAACCAGTTTTGCAACTCAGAAGTGATTATTCATCTTTTTGTAGAATTTCTATCATCTCTTTTTTAAGGCTGATGAACACTCGATGCTTAAAGACAAAAGAGAATCTATGAGTAATTTTCAAAATATTAACTTAGTACACTTGCTTTTAAGGTGAGGGAAAATTTTAGCCGTCTTAAACTTCACATCTTCTAAATCAGTGTCTTTGCTGGTAGGGTGTAGCAAGAATATGGAGCTTTGTAATCCAAAGACCTGTGTTCAGGTCCTGGTTACCAGGTATGTGAGGGGTGGTAAATCGATCTCATTTCACAGTGCCTCTGTTGTTTCATCTTCAAATGTGAATGAGAATCTACCTCACAAAATAAATGTGAATATAAAGTGAGATGATTATGTGAAAGCAGTCTGCCACCTCTGGAATGCCGTGCTACTTTATTGATACTAGTCTTCTCTGCTCACATTATGCTCATTCATATTTGTGTTCTCCTGCTGCTGTTCCTTCTCCTTAGAGCGTACAACTCCTCCTTCATGCCCGCAGGTCCGTCATGATACTCAGATGCCGCTGGTCCTGCTGCTCTTAGTTCCTGTTCTACATGTGCTCAGTAGTCTTCTTATCATGTGTCAGATACCTTGTGTTTGTTTTGTTTCTCTCTGTGTTAAAATACTTTGATAGAGGAAGCCGTATTTTATATACCTGTGTCATAGCCCATAATATCCTTATATCATATGCTCCTTTTAGCCAGTCCTCTTCCCTTTTTTTAGTACATTTAGAAAAATATTTTATACATTTAATTTTAGAGAGAGTGGAAGGGATAAAGAAGGAGAAGTAGAGGAACACTGATGGGTTGGTTCCCTCTTGCACACCCTCAACCAGGGACCTGTCACACAACCCAGGCAGGTGCCCTGACTGAGAATCAAACTGGCAACCTTTTGGTTTGTAGGCTGCCACTCAGTCCACTGAGCCACACCAGCCAGGGTCCTCTTCACTTCTTGTATATTTCATGTTTTGGGGGCATTTCCTATGATCCTAGGGCTCACTTCAGAGCTGAAAAGAGCAGGCATTGGTCAGTATTACTACAGGCTGTGAAGTATAGATAATCCAATCATATTTATTTCATAAACCCCTTTCTTATCTGATCCCTTTGTGATTTTGAAAAGTACCCTACATCCAAATAACTTGTAGCTAGTTGAAATTATTCAGAATTAATGACATAAAAAGCATATGTTTTAATTTAAATACATTATCTATATGTAGTTTTGAGTGTTAAAAATATTTTTAGCTGTTAGAAATTTATTTTCAAGCTACAAAGTCATTTCTTTTACCACAATAAAATGTTTGTGGCTCAGAGGAATTTTTCTACAGTTGGTTTGTTTGAATCCAGACTTAATATATGTGAGATTTCAATACTGGTGGCCATGTTTACATTATAGCTCTTGGATCTTCTCAAGGGTGTTTCTTATTTCTTCAGTTACTGTAATTAAGCCATCTCAGATTTCTCATATATTTAGCTAGTAATTATTTATTCTCAGTGTTTCCTCATCTATAAATTAGGAATAATAATGGATCTCCACTGTGAAGTTATAAAATGCTTAGGACAGGGCCCGGCACACAGTAAGTGCTATGTAAATGTCAAGCATTGTACTTACTATGTCAGAACACATGAGTGTTTTAAACGTATTAGAAGCTTCTTTATCAATATTGCCAACTTCTTATAAGGTTCTGCCCGTGGAGGTCCCCACCGGCACCAAGAGGGTGCCTATGTTTACCACACAGAATTAGCTGTTAGCAAACTTTCTCATATGCATCTGTTGTTGTTGGCACATCGTCATTTATTTTCTCTTCTTTGCTCTACTGGTCCTGATTTTTGTATGTAATTTATCTACTCATTAATGAAAGTATGGAAACAACAACAAAATGCATTGACTATGCTTTTTTATTTATATTTTCTTTTTCTAGGGGCTAGAACAGGACATGTTATTTTCTCATGAAGATAGGTAGTAGGAGGCATCATGGAATTTGAAAGTTTGGGTACACTCTTCTAATTGTAGACAGTAAAGGTGCATAGAATATTTTAATAAATGCCAGGAAGGATATCTGAGAAGAGCATCCATTTCTTCAAAATTTGTTTTTGGTTTTCAAGGAAAAAAAGTGGACATGGTAAGTAAGAGCCCTGTAGAAAGTTGACATGAGGAAATGACCAGTCTACCAACTTACTCTAGTGGGTGACTTAGGGAGAAGCTCTCTTCTCCTCTGACTTCAGCCAGAGCTATTTTTTCCTCCCATCTGTTTTATGTTCTGAGTAAGCTGTGGGTGGGTGAATGTGCCCTTGGTGAAGAAACAAGGGAGAAGCCTTCTGGCACCCCAGACACTAGGATGTGTGCCTTTCCATTTGCTCATCAGTGCTCATGGGTGCGGCTGCAGGGAGTGGGGGCGGTGGGGCAGGCTTTGTGGTATTCAGTTTGGGTCTCTTGATGTGTAACTTCTGAAGCCCACTGGGGCCTGCATGGTGATCCTGTAACTAAAGCAGTTGCCCCACAAACTGTAAACTACATTTAAATTAAAAATTTTGGGTGAGAGGTAATCTTATTACGGAATGAGCCCGGGCTGAATTTCTTTTCCAGTGGTTCCGAGGAGTTGCCTTAGGTGTTCCCCACCCTCATATCCCTGCTGCTGACTCACCGTATAATTTCCATTGACTCGAGAAGTGTAGCTGAACAACCTGAAAATATGCACTTAAATCCTTGGTCAAAATAAAGGAGACCACAACTGTATGAAAGTTGTTACTAAGAATTCTAGGTGTTAGTTATACCTCAATTAAAATAAAAAGAACTTGAGATCTCTTTTGTTTTCATAAAAGTGAAATTTGTTAGATGAGTTTTAGACTATGTAAAAAGGCATATTTGACTTTGTTCCTTGGATCATGGTGACAAATTCATGGTACCAGTCAGTGCTTATCAAGAAAGACTCTGATTATATTCAAGGTAAAAGGAATTAGAACATTCCATGTATATTTACCTATAGAAGCTAGTACCAGAGAAAGACAAAAACTCCCAAGCTCTTATTTTTGTCCTTGTATTGTCACTTTGTGCAGATTGAGAATTTCTCTATACCTTTTTCTAATCTACAGTATAGAAAAATTTTATGCAGTTTATTTGGTAAAGGGATAATTTCCTTAATAGCTAAAGACATTTTATTTTGGCTTTTCTTTTTCTGGAATTGATAGGGTAAGAAATTAAAACACCTTCTTGTCTTATGTTCCTTTCCAAGTTCCTTGATTTTGGTGACTATATGGGTTTGATTCACTTGTGTGTCTATTCCTGTAAAAAGGGCACTAGAAATCTGGGTTAAACCCTAGCTCTGCTGCTTCCTTGCTTAGAGAAACACTGGGCTAGGTTAAGTTCTTTGAAATGTATTTATTTATTTTTAACCAGTAAGCCGCAGACAATGATATGTAAATACAGTTCTAGGGTTGTTGGGAAAATATGCGAAATTCTGTAGAGCATACTATAGTAGCTTTGATGTAATTTTTATGTTCATTCTAGCTGCTCAATACATAATCTCAAATTGAATTAGAGTGAGTATTTGTTGAGGGCCTGCTATGGCTACTTGTAGTATATCATCTTATTTAATGCTTATAATAATTCTATGTTATAGGTGTCTATGTTTAAGGTATCTGAAGAGCATGACTCTACAGATGAGGGAAATTGCGTTTCACGGAAGTGCAATCATTTTCTCAAGCTGCAGTTGCTAGCTAGAGTTCATTCCAGGATTTGGACCCATTTTTATTTAGGTGCCTTGTCCTTCTGACTCTTCAGTCTGTTCTCTATCCCCATCCTACCTACTTCAAATCGAGCAGATAGTTAACCGTATAGACTCTTTAAAGTTTAATGATACCTACTTACTTAATGAACATATGTGAGCATATATTTTCTAAATAGGGTATTAGTTGGGACAGGAAATAACATAAAGGTAAGAGAAAATTCGGTTCTTTGAGAAACCAATAAGTTATAAAATTTCAAAGAAATCTGTGGAATTTTATACATTCATTAGAATTGTTTTTATTTTTAAGTGCATTAATGGAGGTGTTATTTTGGTATTTTTTGAGAGTATCTTTATTAATTTGAATTTTAAAGTGAATGGTTCTGTTTTCCTTATATATAGTAATTATCATAGTAAAAGTTTTCAAAATTAAAGACTAAAACCCAAAATTATTTAAGGTATTCATAAACACAATAGATTTATGTCATATATAAGTAATGTAGAATATGTGTTTATTTATTTTCATCAGTTTATATAGTACCTGTACACATTGGAATATGTTCTTAGTCATGCCTCTGAATCTGGAACACCTAAGATTGAAAAATCTTTTAAAAATAAATTTTTTTCAATTATAGTTGTATAATATTATATTAGTTTCAGGTGTACAACTCAGTAATGAGACATTTCTATAACTTACAAAGTAACCACTCTGATAAATCTAGTGTCCATCTGACATGAAACGTAGTTATTACAATATCATTGACTATATTCCCTATGCTGTACTACCACACCCCCGTGACTGTTCTGTAACAACCGACTTGTACTTCATCCCTTCTCCTTTTTCACCCAGTCGCCCAACTTCCCTCCCATCTGGCCCCTGTCAAAATGTTCTCCGTGTCAGTGGGTCTGTTTTCTGTTCTGATGGTTTGTTTATATATATATATTTTAGGTTTCACATGTAAGCCAAATCATAACATTGAAAACGTTAAAAGAACTCTAATTTCTTTAAGTTAGTATAACAGATAAAGTAATTGCAGAAATTTCCTGTCCTTCCCAGGGACTGAGAACAGTTAGATCATATGCCACACTTCGACGTGCTAGCAATGTACCTGTGATTGGAAGGTTATGTTTTTAGGATGTGTCAGTAGGAGAAAGTAGATTAAAAATAGATTCTAAGATTTTTATATTCAATTCTTGGCTAGTCATGAGAATGAATAGATACCAGTAAATTTTTTTTCTGAGCAGAAGCCAGTACCCCTTTGTTCCCAGCCACCCATGCTGTGGGCACTGACCACTGACGGCAGAGCTCGCTCGGGATGCGGTCACTCACTGCAGGGAGGGGTGGAAGCCAGGGGGTGTTGGGGGGAGGCAGCCGGGAATAGGTAGACAAAAAAACATTTGTGGACAGAGATCTGTGGTGTCTGTTGTTCTGCACCATTTATGCCTCAGCTTACTTAGCACATTCTACCCTTGTCCTGTTTTTGGTTCCTGACAAAGCTAAAACCACACTGCATTTTCTTCTGTGACAGTTAAACTTAAAACAAAGATATCCTCTAAGCAGGGTAATTTTAGAATATATTCTGTTATTGATTCTCCTTTCAGAGACTTTCTACAGCCTCATCATTTTTTAATGATTTTATTGATTTATTTTTAGAGAAAGGGGAAGGGAAGGAGAAAGAGAGGGAGAGAAACATCAATGTGTGGTTGCCTCTCGTGTGCCCCCCACCAGGGACCTGGCCTGTAACCCAGGCATGTGCCCTGACTGGGAATCGAACTAGTGACTCTTTGCTTTGCAGTCCGGTGCTCAATCTACTGAGCCATACCAGCCAGGGCAGCTTCATCATTTTGTATCCCAGCCTGGGAACCGTCTGTTAAGTATGGACAGTTGTGCCTCCACCCTTCTCTCAACCTCTAGCCTTTCCTATTTCTCTTTCCCTCATGCCTCCTCCCTTCACTCTCCTCTCCCCTCTCTCTTCCCTTCTGCAGCCAGCAGCCTAAGAGTAAACCTAATCATACCTGAAGTGGGGGAGCTCTGTCTTGTGTCTTAGTTTTTTTCCCTATCCCTTCTATAGAATACCAGAGTATTGAATACAAAAGAATTTGAAACACTTTTATTCTCACAGATATTAGTAATAGTATATATTGGGGGGGAGGAAAAAACTTTTCTAAGTTCTTCCAGCTGTTGTAATAATTAAAATAGACATGAGACAGATTAACAAGAGAGAATGACCAAATTAATTACATATGTATGTGTAGGAACCTGACACACACAAGAGAGTCAGAGACCCCACGTTCACGAGAGGTTCAGAGACTTAAAATGAAGTGTACAGGACATTCCGAGTTAAGGGTGAGGGTAAGGCATTTTGGGGCTTCAGAGGGGAGGAGGGCTAGTCTCAGGATGATAAGAAGAGCAGATGTTCAGTCATTAGAAGTTTCCCCCATCCTATTGATAGATCATAAAAAGTTATTTCTGGGAATAACTCTTGTTATGGGCAGGGCCCTTAATTTAAATTCTTTAAAGGAGAGGTAAGAGTTTCTTATGAGCACAGTGTCTCTGTTGCCTTCAGCTTAAAATATTTCACATGCCAAAGTGACATATCTTGTGATAGCCTTTTCTTGAAGCCCTTCAACACAAATACAGCTTTGTAAAAAATTCAATCTGGAAATATGCAGAATGAAATATGAGACATATCACACCAATCCCCTCTCCTTCTAGCTTCCACTCTCTTCTCCTGATGAAACTGTTCTTTTTCAATTTGTTGTGCATCTTTTATATATTTTTACTATTTTTTCACTTTTTCACTTAACTATATATCTTAGAATCTTTCTCACTTCACCATGTGCAGGGTATGTGAACTATATTTCATTCATTTAGCATTCTAATGACTAACATTTCAATGGCTTCAAATATTTTGCTGCAGTAAACATTCTTGCATGCTAATCATATATATGCAAGTACTTGCAAGTGGAATTGTTGGTTCAGAAAATATATGCATTTTATTTGTAACAGAAAAGTGCCAAATTGCACTCAGAAAAGCTTTTGCCATTGTACATATCCACTAGTGTAGCTTAGGACTACCTGCTTCTCTGTGTTAGTTACTATCATTCTTTATGCCACTATGAAATAATTCACTTTGCTCCCAGTTCCTGGTGAGAAGGGTGCATGAGCATTTCCCCATGTCTTCATTGGCCATTTGCATTCCTTCCCCTGTGCAGTGTATGCTCACATCATCTGTAACTGGTGCAGGGTTTTTTTTCCTATGGATTATGGGAGTTATTCATCTATTTTGGAGATCCTTGGTGCGATATATATTTTCTTTCAATCAGTCGTTTTTTGATTTCATTGATAGTATTTGCTATTACTTCAGTTTCTTATCAAATATGTCACCTTTTATATTTCAGTTTCTTTTGGATATTGTAACTTGTTTTGAAATAATATCCCTAGCTAAGTATTTTGAATATAAGAAAACATTGTTTCTTAATTTTCTTTAATGGTCTTATTTGTTCCTAAAAATTTCTCATTCTCATTTCTGATATTGTATAATTTTCTCATGTACTGCCAGGTAGTGTAAATCTGAAGACTTTATTGTTACTTTATGTCTGAGATGCATTGTGAGTTCCATGCTCATCTTGAAATATTTCTTTTTTCAGCTATGTTCCTTTCTTTGGCAGATAAGGGTTTTTGAAATTGTAAAGAGCTTCTTTATGAAGATTATAATTGAGAAATGCCAATAACTCCTTTTCAAATGTGGATTTGAACCATACTTAGTATTTAGCAAAAAGCTGTAGATTGATTATGCTCTGGTTAAGGAGGGACTATAGCAGAAATCAATGCCAATTCAGTTTAGATCCAAGTCCTAATGAATAATAGTTACACAGAAACAAAAACTAAGAAAATCATCAACATTGGGAATTTAAAGTGCTAAAGCCAGTAATAAAAGAGAAGCCTAGAACCTTTTTATGCCTTTTTATGCTGTCAATTCTTATAGAAGAGGAAGAATTCTGTTTAAGTCCTGGAAAATCAAACTTTGAAAATGACAGAAGAAAACCTCTCTCAGCCGAAGTTTTCGAGTACTTCTTTGCATCATGCAATAGCATAAGAATCTGCTGTTGCCAAAAGTAGTTACTGTGGAGGCAGAGCAATGCTCATTATTGGGAGATCAGCTATAGGCTTTGCAGTAATGACTATGCTAAGAAGTTACTGAGAAATCATTCCCAGTCTGGTGTGGCTCAGTGGATTGAGTGCCAGCCTGTGAACCATAGAGTTGCTGGTTTGATTACCAGTCAGGGCACACGCCTGGCTTGCTGGCCAAGTCCCCAGTTGGGGGGGGGGGCATGAGTGGCAACCACACATTGATGTTTCTCTCATTCTCGTTCTCCCCCTTCCCCTCTCTCTATAAATAAATAAAATCTAAAAAAAAAGAAGTTACTGGGAAATCACATATTCTCAGTTATTAATTTAGCAGTGTCTTTTCTCTTGGCAAGATGGGATTTGCTGGTTTTCTATTGCTGAAAATATATAGTGATCCTTTTTTGTTCATTGTTTGTTATTTTGGAGTTATTGTTTGTATAGTTTCTATTCAGGCAGGTCCATTTGATGTTTCAGACAAACATAGGAGTGTTGAAGATACTTGGGCTGTTGCTTCTTTAGAACAGGGCTTGTCATTTTAAACATTTTTCCATTTCTTCATGCTCAGAAGTAAAGTTCTTATAAAGTAGAGACTCCTTGTTTTGACTGCATTATTAGAGAAGGAGTTCTATTCTTTGGTGATGGAAAAAAGAGGTGGGTTTTGGAATAATTTTTTAATTTAGATTTTATTTATTTATTTTTAGAGAGGGGGGAAAAAAAGGAGAAAGAGAGGGAGAAAAACATCAATGTGTGGTTGCCCCTCATGTGCCCTCTACTGGGGACCTGGCCCACAAGCCAGGCATGTGCCCTGACTGGGAATTGCACTGGTGACCTTTTGCTTTGCAGTTCAGCGCTCAATCTACTGAGCCACACCAGCCAGGACTGGAATCTGTTTTAAGACCCCACTTAGGCTGAGGAATCTTAGTCTAGTTTCTTAATTTCTTGAAACCTTGGTTTTTACATCTTTAAGAGGAAGATGTACCATCTAACTTAAAGAGCTGTTAAGTTTCAGGTGGAACTATATGTGAAGTAGACGTGAAGAGGTACTTGATAGTGGTGCTCTCCTAAAGGATAGTGTTTAGACTGTAAAACAGAACTTTCCAAATCGCCTTCCTAGCAGGCATGGTAGGATGAGTTGAACAAGTCAGGCTGGGTGTTGTTCCAGTTCCAGGGGAATTCTGCCTGGGGTGTCAGAAGAGAGAATGTGATGAGCTAGGTCAGCAGTGAATCTAACATCCTATTGTTTTGCCTCATTGTCAAGAAAGTTAGAGAATCAAAACTCTCTTTTTAAGGGACTCCTTATGAATGACCTTAATATTAAAAGGAGAAATAGATAATTTAGTTTCTTTTTAGTAGTAGCTGTGTATGGGTCCCCTACCAAATAATGGAGGAGGCTGGCTTTCCTAATGTTTGTTTAAAAGGGGGAGTCGACAAGTTTTCAGCTTGCAAGTGGGAGTGTCTAGCAAATGTTTTCCTTTCTACACAGAAAGTTAACAGGACTCTGACACATCAGAGTTTGTACGGAAAGAGTTTAGGGAACTATTGGACAGATTTCTCGCAGAATGATGGGGCAGCTCATGAAAAATGATCAAGACTGGAACGCAAAGCTGGCGGGGCTGATGTGCTGCATGGGTCAGTAGTATCACCTGTAATGCCACTTGCATGTTTTCAGAACTGGGAAGGAGCGGCTGCGCTATCAGTGTTAGTTTGCACGGTGGGAGGTTAGCAGGCTGTGGGGCACCTTTCAGAAATCTGGACAGGCTACCTACAGAGAATTTCCCTTCTCTTGTTGTGCATAGAATATGCCTTTAAATAATCTCAGTGTTGTGTGTGTGATGTGGTACTAAGTGTATTTAGCTTTCATTGGATTTTCTGAAAACCAGTCAGTGTAGGTTATAGTAATAATTAATGTTCTTTTTGCACATCTTTTTCCCCAATTTTTGTTATTAATTGCATTCTGGGTTATTACATGTTTTCAGCCACATTGTACTGTATAAGGTGACCAGAAATTTATATTTTCATTTAAAATTTACTCTATAAATGAAATAATTTCCCAATAGAGAAATGTTTTAAAACTTTATTCAGAGAAATAACTGAATAGTCTATGAAACCAACTGACTTGGTTTAAATCTCAGGAATGAGTTTCCTTTTTGTTGTCATGGCAACAGTGCCCTAAATATAAATCTCAGTGTTAGCCACCACTCACTGAAATGAAATAAAGAACCATTATGAGACTTGTAATTAGGAAATTAGATGGTGCAATCTGGAATACTCCCTTTTGAAATAATGGATATTATGGAAAGTGGTAAATCACAGTCTCGCCAGACTGAAGTTACTCTCTGATTATAAGTTGCTTTCCTGAAAAAGGTCGAGGCCCTCAATGTCCACCTTAAACTTTTGGGAGCCTAGTGGTAAAGAGCTTCCCTTGGTATACTTGATGGGACTCCTTGAGGTTTGTCATGGTTAAAAAGATTTGGGTGTTACTGTTAGAAACTTGTATCAGAATTTATGAATTATGTGTGTTAGTTAGCTTTAGTATTTGTACCTCACTTGTGAACTTTAGTTGTAGATCATAACCCTCAGATATTACCTCAGTGTTACCTGCCAAATATTTAGCACCTAACGTTTTCAGCATACTTTTGAGCTTCTAGCAATAACCACCATAGACAAAACCTCAGTGATCAAAATAATGTCTTTATAGTTAATTATTTAAGGGAATGTCTCATCTGTAATTGGAGGTAAATTATTTTATTAAATCAGTGTTCTTACTATACCCCTTTATAAGAAATTAACCGATGAATGACTGGTTTTTAGAACATAGTTATGTTCTATTTCTTCATGTTTCTTAAAATATAAGACCCATTTTAATTTATTTTTATGTTTCATTAAAATTTTTTAACTAATCACAATGTAGGACTTTATTTGGATTAATTAAAGCAAATGAACTGTTGAAAAAATAAATAATTTGAATAATGTGAACACTTAACTAGGTTAGTGATAATAATAAAAAATTATTGTTAAATTTTTTGGTGGGGGCCACTTTTCATTAATTTAGAAAACAAGAAATAGATTTTATTAACTGTTATGTAACATGAGAAGAGGATTTTATGTAGTACATGTGACATGTTACATTTAATGGGAAAGAATAAACTTGTTAGGGTTCGTATTATTATGTGATGATTCAATAAATTAATGAACTTGATATGGAAGCTATCTTTTTGAATTATGAGGATTTTAAATTGATACATTTTAATTTTTTTCTTGATGATTTTACATTAGGATCCTAGGCTATTAATTGGGTGGGAATAATATGGATATTGCCTAGGAAGTAACCTTTACTTTTTTCCACTGTTTTCTTTTTGCTGGAGGCTCAGACAAGCTGAAAATGTGATGTGAGTAGTAGCCATTGGCACAGAAGTTCCATTGTTTGCATTACTTGTCCAAAGTTCACATCACCCAGCAGGGCCACATTCCTCAGCACCCTGCCTCTGACTGAGATGTGCTCAGCACTTCTGTTTGAAAGATGACGGTATCTGGGGGTAATGGAAGCAACTCGAGGGAATCACAGTGCTTGGGTTCTGACTATGGCTCTTTCAATCTGAAATTATTAAACCAGGGTTTCGTTTTGATGGAGAAGCCTGCACCTGGTTGGCTTCTGTCTTGCTACCCTACTTCCTTTCCTTTAAGCCCCGCCTGACTGCCCTGGACAGGGTTGGTCTTTCTCTCATTTGTACTTGTTCACAGGGTGCGTGCCACATCCTTGATTCAGTTGGATGCTTATCACACTGCCTTCTTGTCAGGTGCCTTCTCTAGATGATGAGCTCCAGAGAGCAAGGACCAGTGCTCTTTCTCTCCAGTTAGGTCGTCCCAGCACCACTGTGGCTCTGGGCTCATCCAAGGACCTGCTGGGTGCTGGAATGAAAAGAGTAAATGAGGGAAGTGTAGAATCTGCATTTTATCAGTAAGGAGGACTAGTAGATTGCTTCTCTTTCTTTGTTCTTGCCTTAGGTACTAATTAGAAATTCAGTTGCATTCCGACCTTGTTAGGAATAGCAAGGCTGAAAGACATTTAAAGCACCATATTTCACTTTAAGAGATATAGTGGTGTATCTCCTGTATATAATTAAATAAGCGATTATACATTGTTATTCTGAGTTGGATTATCCTTTTTGAAACATAATTTCCATCATGATATTTATATGTTGAGTGCATAAAAACATTATGATGTCTACTATAGGATAGACAAAGATGAGTGAGGTATAGATGATGCCGCAAAGGGGCTAACAGATGATTAATAAATATTTTGTGGGTGATATTGGTTAACAATTATTAATATCATTGATCTTGGCATAGTAGTTACAAGCAAAGGGTCTGGGGATTTTACATTGGAAATCAAGCAGATTGAACAATTTTAACATAAATTTGAGGCATTTATATTCAGATTCGGCAAGCATCTGTCTTCAAGGCCTGTTTTCTGTACTCTTCAATTTTTTAATACTCAGTGTTATATCAAGGAGTAGACTAGATGTTTGGGGCATGAAAATGAATTTGTTGTGCACAGACCAAATGCTAGGCTATGTTTAGGTGGGGTTTTTTTTGTTTGTTTGTTTCTCCATGATGATAGAGGGAAATAGAAAGGGTTTCAAAGACGTATTTTGGAGAATTAATGCTTATGAAATACAAACTAGGTTATATGATCCCCTTTCCTGTCCTTTCTAATGTTAGCATTAAAGTGCAGGTGAGCTCTGAGTTGTATTCCGTCACTGAGTAGGTTGGCAAAGAATTGAATCTGAACAAACCATTGGATTGTTTCACTGAAGTTCAACAATTTTTAAAAATCCCTGGACATGTGTTTTTGCAGAGCTTTTATTTTGCTATTGTAAACACTAGGATTTACATTCTTACAGGTACATTATGTATACAACCAAATTTTAGAAGTAGACTTGCTGGGAAAGTGTCTATATTTTCGAGGCTTTGGATATTTATTGGCAAATTGTTCTAGAGCAGTGATGTCCAATAGAAATTTTTATGATTATGGGAATGTTTTCTGTCTGTACTGTCCAATATTTTAGCCATTAGCTGCATGTGACTAGTGAGCACTTGAAGTGTGAGTAGTGTGACCAAGGAAATGAATTGTTAATTTATTTTGTTTTAATTAATTTTGGTGTAAATTTAAATGGCCATATGTGACTAGTGCCTATAGTATTGAATAATATAGGTCTAAAAGATTTAAACAAAATTACATTTCCACTAGTGATATACATATATTTGTGTGTCTTTTCCCTGTGTCCTTGTCAACATCAATATTTTTCCATAAAATCTTGGCAATTTGATAGGTTAAAAAGCTTGATTTGTGTTATTTTATATCACTACTATTTTCTAGTGAGTTGTAGTACTAGTGGGTATTATTTTTTCAATGGATTACCTGTCTGCATATATTAAGTTCATCTTTTTATTTCTTATTTCTATTTTTTGTATTAATATTAGTAATCTTTGTCTCACAGATAATATTTCCCAGCTGATTTATTTTATATTTTTGTTTATATTTAAATTATAAGTACATACATATTTTTAATAAGTGGGACAAGCATTTTCAAAGAAACTTTAGTTCCATTAAAATAGTTTAAGAAGGCTCAGGGATAAAGAAGGAGAAAGAAGAGAGTTGAAAAGACCAGAACATGCCTTGCCCCAGGGAGAGAACAGAGACTGTCTGAACTGGTGAGAGAGGAAAAAGACGACCACTGAAAAAGAAAGAGGAGTGACGCCTTGGACACGGACCAGAGGGAAGGAGGAAACAAGAAGGCAGGGAATTGCCTCTTAGAAGCAGGGAGAGGGAGGGTAGTGTAGCTTGGAATGTTAGCTCTAAATGTTAGAAGATTATGATTCTCTTTTGAAATAATATCTTGATGAACCAGAACATTCCAATACTCTTCCTTCTTAAATCATAAGAAGCCATCTCTGCTTCGTGTCTGTAGTCACTACAAGGAGTATCACTCTCCAGTAAAGATCGAGTTGGGGTATCTTTTTAAAACCAGGCAATTCACAATTAGAAGTGTAGGAGAGAAGCAGCATGGTTAGTAATTAAACCAGAGTTCACTTCAAATCAAAGGACCAGAATATAAACCCTTCCTTTTACCTCAACTTTAAACAACTTGCTGAATAATTGTGGACAATTTTTTTAACTTCTTATAAGCCTTGGTTTCCCATTCTGTAAAATGGGAATGAAACTACCTACCCTCTCTCGTATGAATTTGAAGACCAAATGGGATGTAATTCAGTGCAAGGACTCAGCTGAGGCTGTCAAGTTTGGATTAGACATCTTTGTGTTGCTGGTGGTGGTGATGGGGGATTGTGCTACAGAAGGTGCAGGGGACATTTGTGTGATGCTGTAATGTTGGCAAGTACAGCACTGGGAAGAGACCAGTCTGATAGCACTTTACCCCTTCTTACAGGTAGCCTGAAGTCACCAGAATTCAACAAGGAAATTCAAATGCTCTAAACAGTATTTTTGAGTACCTTATTTTTGTTTACATGCATAATCACAATTAAAGTCTGTTAATAGATTTTACCAACCTTGTTTTATATCTTTTTTCCCCTTCCAGATGAACGGGACAAAGTTCAAAAGAAAACGTTTACAAAATGGATAAATCAGCATCTTATGAAGGTCAGTTTATATATCACATGTTGGAATTGTTTTGCATACTTTATTGTGCAGCAGTAATTGATTGTATAGCTCTGAAGCACAGCTTTTC
>CM052541.1:114725741-114740008 GCA_028533065.1 Trachops cirrhosus | reverse complement strand
AAAGATTTTATTTATTTATCTTCAGAGGGGAAGGGAAGGAGAGAGGGAGAGAAATATCAATGTATGGTTGCTTCCTGTGCATTCCCTGCTGGGAACTGGCCTGCAACCCAGGCATGTGCCCTGACTGGGAATCGAACCGTGATCTCTTGGTTCACAGGCCCGCGCTTAACCCACTAAGCTACACCAGCCAGGGCTGAAGCACAGCTTTTCAAATCAACTTGCAAGTTTAAATTCTAGAGCACTTCACATGCATTTTAGCTATCTCTAATTATTTGGTGTGTGGCCTGTGGGTAATGACAGAGGTGGGACTATAAGTACCCAGTGATTACGGTGTATTCTGTGACATTAGTAAAACCTATTATTGGACTCTAAAACGTCTCAGCTACTTAAGAAATATGTAAATCTTTATACGTCAGAGCATGGAAAAACTGCAATTCTCAGTGAGATTTTTTTTTCAAGATTCAAACCAAGTTCTGGCATCAGAGGACAGCAGAGGGTTAGATGAGAATAAAGATGGACTGTGGAGATGGAATTCTAGATGCATTTTACGTCTCATGCTTAGTTTGACCCAGAAAGTGGCACCTACGTATATGTTTCTCTGGGCAGCTGTTCATAGCCGTGGTTCTTTTTGTTTTTTTTTTTTAAGATTTTATTTACTTATTTTTAGAGAGGGGAAGGGAGGGAGAAGGAGAGAGAGAGAAACATCAATGTGTGGTTGCCTCTCACGTGGTCCCCACTGGGGACCTGGCCTGCAACCCAGGCATGTGCCCTGACTGGGAATTGAACCTGCAATGCTTTGGTTTGCAGTCCGTGCTCAATCCACTGAGCTACGCCAGCCAGGGCCCTGTGTGGTTCTTAAAATAATATTTATTTGTGTGCCATGGGTCATATGATATAAGCTTTCCAGAAAAATACACATGTACCCAGAATTTACATACAATTTCATGGAGTTATTGGATCCCACCGAAGCCCTTCTCTGAATCTCAGCTAAAAGAACCCATGGGACATCACAATTAACTATTAGTTACTGTTTTCCTTTTTTATGGACAGTCAAAAATTGGAAATAGGTAATGTCCAATGTCTGTTTTTTGGGACTGGGAAGAGGTTTATTATATAGAAACAGTATTTAGAATGTGGTTATATTGTTAAGCTATTCTACAAGTCCTAGTTAAACCATCATATGGCATAGTGGTACCAATAAAGTAAGTAACCTTCTGTAACTGATTCTCATTGTAGGGGACATATCAGAATTTCCCAAGAGGTGTTTTGGCTCCCTCTCTCTCACCACCCATTGACAAAATCCTTTTTCCGAGTTCTGATATGTACTTCCAGGAGGCCAAGTCATGCACTCCCTAATCAGGAATCACTTCTGTGGGGAGCTTTTGTTACTGCTGGGAGTTAAACCCTCCAGTGTTTGGCAAGAGATAAAAGGTTAAGATCCTCAGCTTTTGTGAGGAAGTGTACTGTGAATACGACTGAAGAATACCAGCAGTTTACCTACTCTCTTCCGAGCTCTTGTCTCATCTTACCTGGGATGGGGATGGGCTGCTGTGAGTGTTGGGATGTGGATGTTGTTTGGAGCCAAAGTCTCTGACAGAACTTTCCCACTTCGGAGGCGCATCCAAGGGAAGCAAGGTTTTTGATGAAGAGGTGCCCTTCATCAAATGGTGGCTGGGTATCTGGGGGTGGGGGTCGCAGAGCGTGGCCCCCTGTCTTCTGGAGTGTAATTGTTATGGTTCCAGGCTGGTAATCAAGTCTGCTGGCAGTGGACACTGGAGAGAAAAAGAAGTGCAGATGAGGGTGACTTCCTTGGGAACCACAGCACTGGCATTATACAGTTAGTTGTTAGGGGCCTACTATGTGCCAGGCATGTTGGACTAAAGCAGCCTTATGAGTAGTTCCTAAACCAGATGACTGAGTGTAAGGAGACTGCCTTTGCTAAAAATGTCACAATGCTAGTTGAGCTGTTTGCAGACAAAGGCCGTATTACTCCCTCCTAGGGCCCATTGCAGTGCTGGTGAGAGTGTTCTTACTGTGTTGCACATCCAATCATTTAATCGTTCCCACAATCCTCCAAGGTGGTTTACTTTAGTAGTTACGTAAGGGTTCAAATCCTGATTTACCTGGCATGCGTGATCTCTTTTTTTTTTGTTTCAATTTTTATTCTGGAATGTAAAGCTCTTTTAAATTAGAGTTGAGATACAATATTATATTAGTGTCAAGTCTATAGCATAGTGATTTAACATTTATATAACTTACAAAGTTATCACAATGAAAAGTTTAGTAACTGTCTGTCACCATACAAAGTTATTGATATTATTGACTGTATTCCCTATGCTGTGCCTTATATCCTTGTGCCTTGTTTATAAGTTTGTCTCTCTTAATCCCTTTCACCTTTTTGGTCATCCTCCCACTGCCCAACCCTCTGGCAACTATCAGTTTTTCCATATCTAGAAGTCTGTTTGTTTTGTTAGTTCATTTGTTTGGTGTTTTAGATTTCACATATAAGTGAAATGATATAGTATTTGTCTTTGTCTGACTCATTTCACTTAGTATAATACCCTCTAGGTCAGTTAATCCATGTTGTTGCAAGTGGCAAGGTTTCATTTCTTTTTCACAGCTGAGTAATATTCCCCCACACCCACTAAACACTTGTATGCACACACTCAGAAATATGCCATTCTTTATCCGTTCCTTTATTGATGGGCACCGAGGTTGCTTCCATAGCATGGCTGTTGTAAATAATGCTGCAGCAAGCATGGGGTGCATAAATCTTTCCAAATTAGTGTTTCATTTCCTTCAGATAAGTGCCCAGGAGTGGAATTTCTGGGTCCTTCTTTGCCTCATCTTTTAGCTTTTGTTTTAAAGTCTGTTTTGTCTGGTATAAGTATTGCTACTCCAGCTTTTTTTAAAAACTCATTTCCATTTTCATGAAATATCTTCTTTAATCCCTTTGATTTCAGTCTGTGTGTGTCTATGACCTCTTTTTTTTTTTTTGATAAAATAACAAATCTCAGAGATATAAGTCTTCATTCTGCTGCAGCAGAGGAAGAATTGCGAAAATATTTTAGGCACCATAGCCAGCTGATAGATGCCAGTCCAACTGAGTAGGGTTAGAATCAAATTAGTGTATTTGCTTCTTGAAGTATGTTGTAGGCCAGAATTTAAAATGAACTCCTATTAAATGTAGATCTACTTTAGGGAGGGGAAAAGTTGAACAATGTAATCTTTGACTAACTCCCACTGTTAGCTGCTTATATTCTTGTCTTTCTAAAATCAGCTCAAAGTAGCCTTTTCTTATAATCCTAAGACTTATACACTGAAATTAATGGCATAAAACTCAAATATGTGAGAACATAGTTTTAAATCTTTCATTCTTTTATGTCTAGAAGTTACAGCATTAGCCTCAAATGAAGAAAAATAATTAACTATCCCAAACATTTTTGGGCAGCAAAGTTTACTAGCTAAGCAGAGTGAGTGCAGGCTCCACGCACGCATTTCCGTGTCCCACCCAAGTGACAGTAAGGGGGCAGTCAGCCTCATGTTGTCTCACCAGCAGGAATGCTGGGCACAGCTGTTGTAGGTGACCGTTTGGCCATACTCCAATCAGTGGGAAACATAAAATACATAGATGAATTTTAGATGAAAATTCAACATTAGAAAGAAATATTCATTCTTTTTTGATTTTTATATATTCTTCTCTTGAAATATTGAACATATTCATGGAGAAACCGGGAAAGGAGAGAAGCAGGTTTCTTATCTCTCTTGCCTTACCATACATATTCCTTTTCAATTAATGAAAAGTATGTTATTTGAAGTTTTCAATAAGATGGGATCTTGACATATGAATGTTAAGGGAAAGGGTGACCATAAAAAACAAGTCAATAAAATGAAGGAATAATTGATGGATAAGGAGAAAATAAAGTGGGAATGAAGTCATTTGGATAAAATTTGAATAAGTCTATTTGTATTCTCTGTTTTGTTAGTTTTAACTGTAGTCACAGGTAGTCCTTAAAGCATGGGGGAAGGAGGGAGGAAAAGGGAGCTTCAAGGAGAGAAGAGAGAGGGGATGAGGGAGGAGGAGAGAGGTGGGGAAAGGGGCATGTATAACTGCCTTGTGCACTAAGGGCACTTCCCTCACAGCCCTGAAGGGGGCGGTCATAAGGGGCTAGGGCCTGGGGACTCTGCCCTTGGCTCAGCTGCCTGGGAGTGCTGACTCACACTAGGGTTGTGTTTTCCATCTTTTGAAATAATTCTTTTTTTAAAAGATTTTATTTATTTATTTTTAGAGAGAAGGGAAGGGAGGAAGAGGAAGAGAGAGAGAGAGAGAAATATCAGTGTGTGGTTACCTCTCACGTGGCTCCCACTGGGGACCTGGCCTGCCACCCAGGCATGTGCCCTGACTGGGAATCTCATCAGTTACCCTTTGGTTTGTAGCCCACACTCAATCCAATGAGCTACATCAGCCAGAGCTGAAATAATCTTACAAAATTTCCCCTTTCTAAATAATTAATTAATTTTATTTATTTTAATTTAGTATCGCTTAATTGTTCCTTTTTCCCCTTCATCCTAGTTAAGGCTCCAAGGAGAACAACTTGGTAGTTCTGCTTATTTGGGCAGTGAGGTGACTGAGAGGTTCATCCCAGAACACATGTTTCTTCACTGCATTTTTCTTTTTTATTTCATAAATAGTATATTCTGATAACTTGGACCACATCGTCTTTCAAAGAAGAATGTCTCCCACAGGGTTATCAGTCTGTGACATGTAAACCAAAGATGGGAAGCATCAAGAGTCAGGCAGACAGGAAGTTACAGCTTTGCACTTTATTATTTGTGTGACATTAATCCTCTTTGTCTTTCATGTGTAAAATCGTGGTAATGATAGGTTACTGTGAGGATTTAAATGACATAATCTATCTAAGCATAAAGCATGAATGGTACTTTGTATATTGTAATTAGTGAGAGCTGTGGTGTAGAGTGGATGGACTTGGGTGGCTTCAGACAAAGTAGAAAAGGGGGCATAAGTTGCCCTTGGTGCCCTTCTGCTTCTGTTATCCAAATCCCTTTTCCTACCTCAGTGTTCTCTTTAGTTTATTCATTTTAGGAAAAGCTGAGGTTTGGGGTTCAGAATCTGTCGAGGACGTGGACTGGCCTGTTGCCCCTGTGCGGTAGAGTCCTTCTGAGATACTGAAGAATTGTTTGAGTTCCCTTCTCTTCCCTAATCTCCCTCCCTAGTCATTTATAGGTTGATCTTGGAGCCCCAAAACCTATTTTGCTTACTCCTCTTTTCCCACACACTCCCCTCACAGAAAGGGAGTCAGTGAGACTCGGGAGATTCTGAAGGTTCTGAAAGGTTGGCAGCTTTTGGTCCTCAGTTGTAATTTCACTTAGCTTCATACTGCGGGGAGGGCATCTTCCACATCCTCCTGTTTGCTTCCCTTATTTAATAGAAGGGGAAACTTGCCACAGATGCTCACCAGTAGAGCTGCCCTAGTGGTCACGAAACAAGAGTAAGGGTTGGGGTGAGGGGCTGAGCAGTGTTTGATTTCTCTGTGCACTGTAGGATGTTGCTGTCTGCCAGCAGGTTCCCCTTGGCTATGAGATTGTGTTTACTTTTCTCTACCCCATAGTTTCAACTATGTGCTAATTAATTCCCATGATTTAGGAAGTTATGATTTATGCAGCTGTAAAATAGCACATATCCAGTGCCTAGGGGATGAATCTGGCATGGTCAATTTTAAAGGATTATATGATGGAGAAAAGTAAATATTGTGGAGTTTTAAATGATTACTTAAGTTACTGTTATGTCCATATGTGTAAACATTGGTTCCTTAAAATATATTCGTTAGGGTTTTTTAATATAGCTTTTTCTCCAGAAAAAAAATTAATGTAGCCTTATTTAAAATTTATCAGAGCTAAACTTACATTTGTTTAAAGTGAGCAGATTGCTTAATTAAAGCTTGTATTTGTTGGTGAGCAGATGTCTCTGGCTTTTTCCCAAGTGTATTTAAATTTTAGTGTTCTGGTATTTCAGTTGTATGACTAAGCCTGACCTTAAACTGGTTGTTCTGGCAAGAATGTCTTCCTTTTGATTCATCATTCCTCAGAGTACTTTTAAGAATAAAGTTCAGTGAACACATTCAAGTCTGCTGCCTCTACAAGTCTCTTTGCACGCTGGGTAAACCAGTTGTTGCCTTGCAGATTGTGATTGCTAGGTAAACCACTGCTGTCTGTAACATTTATGTATTATTCTGTAGCATAATTTTAATTATTGTACTAAAACATGAGCTGATTGTTTTTAAAACTACCTATGACTTCAGTTAGCTAAATTTTACCCAGAGAAATTTCTAAACTTTAAAGTTGATAACATTCTTTTATTATTTTATACCCATTCTACCTAATGCACTGTATAAACTAGAGGGTCTTATAAAACTACTTAGTTTTTGTTGTTACTGGTCACATGAATTCTGTCTTGCTGTCTAGAAATTGATAAGATGGTGATGTAAGAGATGACACCTAAGATTTAAGTACCTGTGATTGATTGGGCTTTTGCCTTGTTCTCAGAAGAAAAAAGAAAGAAGGAAACCCTTTATTTTCAGAAGCACTTCAAAGATCCGAAAGAAGATTCCTTCTTAATTGTTTCCTTGGATGCACAATTAGAACTTGAGTCATGATCTAGAAGATAATTTAAGAAGATAAATGGTTTTTAGGAGAAGATGGGAGTCTGAAGAAGTCCATATAATGTGCCTTCCTTGTGTTAGACCCATCTAGGTGGCAACAGATAGTGGAAGCATATTCTTCAGCCCTGACTAGCTATATTGTACATTTATTCCTTAACATCGTGTAATAGGATATTTGGTACAAATTTTAATTTATTTTTTTGATACCTAAATGCATTTGGAGAGAAAGAGGCCCTGGGTTCCAATATTGAACCACACCCTACTTGTTAGTAACTTGCTTGATTACCACATGGGAGATACCCAACTGACTGTCAGATTTTTTGTGTGTTCTTCATATCTTTAGAAAGCTTAATTTATTCACAGCACAGATACCCTTTGCCCACATTATAAAGTCAACGACTTCATGGCTCCACTGATTCAGTCACACCATTCTTTATTTTCTGATTTGGTGGCTGGAAGGAAATGTAAATCCCCAAGCTGAGAACATGGTGATAACTTTTAGGGAATAGATAAAAAGCTCTGTTTGCTCTGCGTTCTTGGCCATTGCAGCTTATCGAGTAATTTTACATCTGTGGGCACAGATGAAATAGAAGAACTGTGGAAGCATTGACTTTATAAAGGGCTAATGAAAATCCCTCTTCAGAAAGTATAATGCAGTGTTTTCGTTCTTAAAATCTGCAGATAAGATATATTTTTTTAAGACTTCAGTCTTACATGAGTGGTTCTGAAACTTGAGCTGCATCAGACTCACTGGGAGGGCTTGTTAACAATAGGCTGCTGGGCCGCACCCCAAGAGCTTCTGATTCATTGGATCTGGGGTGGAGCCTGAAAATTTCCATTTCTAACAAGTTCCAGGAAATTGTGTTTCTAACAAAATGCTGGTGCTGCTGAACCAGGGCCACGTTTGTAGAGCCCCTGATATAGAGAAATGGATAAATATTATAATTAACCATCAGTTCCATTTGGTATAACCAATAAATATTCTAATATGGTTTAGAAAATAAAAGCAATTATATTTTGTTGTGCCCCTACAGTACGCCAGGTACTTTACAATATCAATACTAATATTTATAATAATAGTTGCTAATATTATTTGTCAGGTAACCATGTGCCAACATCTGTTACTTTTATGTCTTAAGGTACTTAATTCTCACAACAATCTTTTAAAAAAAATTTTCATTGTATTTTTTCCATTGCCATTTAACCCCCTTATTCTCCCCTCCCCCCTGCAATCACCACACTGTTGTCCATGTTCATGAGTCCTTTTTCCTTTTTGCTCACCCCTCTACCCAGTAACCTCCTCCCACTTAGCTGCCATCTGCTTTCTATGAGCATGTATCTGCTTAGCTTGTTAGTTCGGTTTGTTCATTAAATTACACATATAAGTGAGATCATATGGTATTTGTCTTTCTCTGACTGGCTTATTTCACTTCGCATAATGTTCTCCATGTCTATCCATGAGGTCTCAAAGGGTAAAATTTTCTCTTTTTTATGGCTGACTATTCCATTGTGTAAATGTCCCATAGTAGTTTTATCTGCTTTTCTACTGATGGACACCTGGACTGCATCCATACCTTGGTGATTGTAAATAATGCTGCAATGAACCTAGGGGTGCTTGTGTTCTTTCGAATTAGTGCTTTGGGTTTCTTACAATAGTCTTTATGTACAGGTCCTAACTAGTATTATCATCCCTGTGTTACAGATAATGAAACTAATACACAGAGAGGTTCCATAATTTTCCAAGGTCATTCAGCTAGTAATTCTTGGGATTTGTGTGGAAAATAAGGCTAAGATAGATTGCACAGTTTTTTAAATGTATTGGACCACAGTCTAAGGAAGAAGTGAAAATGACATCCCAGTCTGCCTGACCCTACATCTTTTGCTCTCTCTACTACACTAAATTGTTAAGGATAAATTTCAAGTTGCATGATTAAAGCTGAAACGGGAAGCTGAGCTTGACACATAGACATTGGTCTGATTTCTTTACAAATGTGATTTGACATTTAAGTTACTTCTCTTATGGTAGAAGATAGCAGTGTATGTAGTAGAGGAAAGGTTAAAACTTTTTTAGGGGAAATGTCTGATTAAAGACCCAAAGTTTAGAATTTGGATGCAAATCTTAAAATCTGGTTTTTATAAATGTAAAAAAATAGTTCATTTTGTAATCTAGATAATTATAAGATAGTATGAGATACTGTAAAGTTACTCTGTAGACAAATAGTAGCTTGGGATTGAAGAATTCTGAATGTCTTCTCATTATGAATAATAATTTCTTGGTGATAAATTTCTCATCAGAAAGAAATGACCAATTAACTCAGGCTAACACCATGCTTATGTTCAACAGGACTGAACTTCTGGTACAACCTGGGCTGTATTTGAAATACAATTTGGGAAGTACTCTGTTTTCATGCAGCTTGCTCTTTGGTTGGAGATATTAAAAATACATATGTGTAAAACTATTACATAGTTATGCAGGTTAGCATAGGATAACATGCCAGAATGAATGGCTTCGAGGAGTCAGGGACCATGCCAGGCCAAGGAAAATGACTTAAGCAAGGTATGGAGGAGAGGGTGTGACAGGAGTGGGTGGGTGGGCACAGTGAGGCGGACGTACTGGACTGTGGGGTTTGCTGGAAGAAGGTCAGGTTGCGTAGGAAATGGTGAAGCCAGATAAGAAATAGATGTGATTGGTTAGCCTAGGGTATTGTCGGAAGTTTCTGTGGGCAAGAGTGACATAAATAACTGATGTTTTAGAAAGAACCTTGAATTTCATTCATAGATCGGCATTAAGGAACTAAGTGTAAATTCTCTGTGTGACACGTCTTCACATAATAAGAGCTACATGTTTGCTAAATGAGAACCTACAGAGAGGTGACTACTGGCTTACTCCAGGGGACTCTCTTAATTTTTCCCTTTATTTTGTAGCAGATGCTTGGATGAATCAGAGAAGGCACGCTGCCCTGTATCTGTAGCATACAGGAGGTCTGGAGTCACAGTAATTCATGTGATGAGACCTGGGGGGTTTATGGGCCTGAGATCTACAGCAGCAGGACACCTGAATGCAGGCTAGGCTGTCTTAATAAAGCTGAGAGTCCACGGCTCATTGTACTGTTCACTCCATATCTGGAATACTTTGGTTAGTCTTTGACAATGCACTGTAAGTGAAAGTGTCCAGAAGGTGGCAACCATGAGGATGAGGGTCTGGAAACAATCTCTCAGACAAGTGCGGAGGTTAGCTTTGAGAAGAGAGGATTAAGGAGAAACATGATGGGTGTTTTCCATTTATTGATACGGCAGTCATATAAGAAAGAGTGCAGTTTTGGGTTTATTTGATCCAAAGAGAAGATTGCTGGATAATTTCCAGGTCCTAAGCTCATATAAAAAAATATCTGCAAACACCCTGAGGGCAGAGTCCAGTTTGGGGTCAGGTATTGCATTTAGTTGTCACGTCTCTTTAAACTGCTTCAATCAGGAACAGTTTTGTAGCCTTTCTACAGACTTTATGACATTAACGTTTTTGAAGAACACAGAACTGGGTTTATTTACACAGAATGGAAGGTGAATTAATAGCAAAATATATTTTGGACTTGAGGTTATTATATGACAAGTAGACAAGTTCTTTTTTCCTATGAGAATCATGTAAACAATTACAAGTGATTTTATTATTTGTTGATAGAATATCAACGAAAAATAGTCTGAACTACTTTTTCAGACTAAGAACACCAAGATTTTACTCAGTAATTTCGCCAAATAACTTGAGTTCCATCTTATGATCAGTAATAACTTTTCTTCTTTTTGATTTCCTTATTCATTATTATCTTTACTGCTTCCTTCCTTATCACTACCATCTATTGAGTGCTCACTATGTGCTAGATCCTGACCTAGATACATGGCAAATGAGATCTGATTTAATCCTCCTTTTGCCGGTGAGGAAATGGAGCCTCAGGGGGAGAGTTTGTCTGCTCATCATGAAGCAGCTAAAATGTGGCAGGGCTAAGATTTAGTCATTGGTTCTCTGGTTCTACAGAAAAGCTGTGTCATACCACTGTATCTTGCCATAATAGAAAGACACAGAGTTAAGGAATGATCAAAAAGAAATAAAGATCCTGGCCTGGTAGGTAGCTCAGTTGGTTAGAATATTGACCCGATATGCCAAGGTTGTGAGTTTGATCCCAAATCAGCGTGCATATAAAAATCAACCAGTGAATGCATAAGTAAGTGGAACAACAAATTGATGTTTCTCTCTCTCTCTGTCTCGCTCTCACTCTTGCTCTCAATTCAGTGAAAAAAAATGTGAAAAAAGGAAAAAAAAAGCCCTGGCTGGTGTGGCTTAGTGGATGGAGCACCGGCCTGCGAACCAAAGGGTCACCGATTGGATTCACAGTCAGGGCACATGCCTGGGTTGCAGGCCAGGTCCCCAGTTGGGGGTGCATGAGAGGCAACTACACACTGAGGTTTCTCTACCTCTTTTTCTCCCCTTTTCCCTCAGTCTAAAAATAAATAAATAAAATCTTTAAAAAATAAGAAAAACAAAACAAAAACAAAAAACAAAAAAAGGAAAAAAAAAAGAAATGAAGACACAGAAGTGGGGGAAGGGAGAAAAGCAGTATGTCACTTTACTCAGTTCTACTTTCCCTCAGTATTATTCTACATACTTTAAGCCTTGTTCTGTCTCAGCCTCATTATATGGTTGTAAATTCTTATTACATTCTTCTCTATTCAGTATATTCTACCAGAATTTAGAAATGTAGATCAAAGTGAATGAAAAAGTCAAGCAGCATTCCTGAAGGTCATTGTTTTAGCTGGAGAAAGGGTACTTGACTAAGGCATTTTCAAAGATGAAAAACATTACTTTCTGGTCAGTGGTGCTAAAGTTTTAAATTAGGCCTTCACATCAGAAGTGTCTTCATACTGTAGTAGGCTGATTAAAGCAGAACACTGATTTGTTATTTAATACTAGACTTTAAACTAGGGAACAGGGCTGTGTCTGACTTATTAAACAGTACATCCCTGACACCTAACATGATGTATAATACACCGCTCCTTTCCTCAGACCATACTAAGAAATTTGTTGTTTAATGAACGTGAAACCAAATGAAACTTCCCCCCTAGTTTATGATAATAGAAATAAAACCACGATGATGGGGTGAATGGAAGGGTTGTTTTGGTAGGAGTCACAAAAAAATTAATGTGGAGGAAAAATAAATTTATGACATCTTTCTTTTATTTTTTTTTAAGATTTTATTTACTTATTCTTAGAAAGAAGGGAAAGGAAGGAGGAAAGAGAGGGAGAGAAACATCAATGTGTGGTTGCCTCTCGAATGCCCCCCACCAGGGACCTGGCCTGCAACCCAGGCATGTGCCCTGACTGAGAATTGAACCAGTGACCCTTTGGTTCTCAGCCAGACTGAGGCCCCAAGTCAAACAGATCATGATTGGCAGGGCCAGACTGAGGATCCCTTCTTCTGACTCCTTTCCACTATTTCTTGTTTCTCCATTTGTGGCTAGGGAGTAAAAAGTTTATTCATACTCATAGGTAAGATTAATTTATTTATCTGAGTTTACTAATTAACTTTGCTCTACTTGTCCACTATATTTTTATCAGTTCAGAATGTAGAAGAATATTGGCTCTAGCTAGATTCTTCTCACTTGGAAATTCTCTAATAATATATTAAAATTAGTAGATTCTATGTAGTCTTAGTGCATGTAGGGGGATGAAAAAAATTCTTCTTCTGCCCTTCTGGGTTCTTGACTGGGTTTTATTACAAGACAGATTAACAACAGAAAAACATGAACTACACTTAATAAAAGTTTCATGTGATACGGGAGCCTTCATAAGGAAATAAAGATCAGAAGGAATGGTTAAACCTTAGTGTTTTTACATTAGATTTGATTAAGAGTGAAAGTGATGGAAAATGTGAAGGTGAAAGGGTATGAGACAAGGGCGGTGAACTGGGAGAGACTCATCGAGGCCTGTTTGGGTGCTTTTCAGAGTCTTTCTACCTTCAGAGATAAGGGTGGTCCTCTCCTCCAGGTCCAGGGAAGACACTTCTTACAACAGGGTCCAAGGACCTGCTTCCAGAGGGGGTTAGGGTGGAGGCACAGAAGCCTTTCAGCATCTGTTCTTTCCCAAATTCCTTCAGCTTAAAATATTTACTATGTCAAGGTGCCATATTTTGATATAGCGTGTCCTGAACCCCGTCATGAGGATGCAATTAGGTTTCTTTGAAGATACTTTCTAAAATACTTCTTTCCATAAAGCAAACAGGAAACTCTGTTTCCAGACCCTGGTCAGAGTTTCCTCTACTGCAGATCTGAGTGAAAATTCAGAGATTAGTTTTAAAGGGGACTGACAGCGGAAGACAAGCAGCAAAGGACGTGGGAGCCAGTGCTTGGAGAGGGATGAGAGCTGTGCTCTGCAGGGAGACAGTCTGATAATGAAAGTGATCGGGGTGTCAAGGGCAGTGAGGGGTCACATTGAACTTGCTGGGAGTTTGGAAACTGTTACCCATATAACAGAATCATTTGATCTTAACATAATAGAGAAGAAATTTCTGTGTTGTGGAAAAGAAAAGGGGGGTGACCTCAAAGGTGTTGAAGCTGGGAAAACTGTTGCATACTTCTAAAAATGCTGAAATAAATGCCGGATGGTTCTCTACTGTTGGTTTACATTGCTAACATGTTTCAGCATTGATGTTTGCTTAAAGAATTTCTTACCAAAATTGGGACTTCCAGCCAAGATGGAGGCATAGGTAGATGCACTGTGCCTCCTCGCACAACCAAGATAGGGACAACAACAATACAGAAACAAAATAACAACCAGAACTGACAGAAAATTGAAGTGTATGGAAGTCGGACACCCAAGGATTTAAAAATAGACATGTTCATCCAAACCAGTAGGAGGGGCGGAGTCCGGCCTGGCGAGGGACGCGAAGCAGAGAGCTGAGCAACTGTGGTGGCGCGCAAGTCCGCAGCAGGCAGACCCTGGGTGCTCAAGTGGCAGTGGCTAGTGGGCCCCAGCCAGGGGGTGGTGACCAGCAGACCCAGCGAGGCACCCATTGTGAAGCAAGGCACTGTGCCCAACTCAGGGTCCCAGCACCAGGAAATAGAGCTTTGGGTCACTGACTGAAAAGGAAGGTCCAGAGGGGTGCACAGGCCCACCCATAGGGGAATTGGCGTCAGAGGGGCCCATTTGGCTTGTGGAAAGCGGTGGAAGGGTCTGAGGTCCTACAGAGAGAAGAGCAAGCACCATTATTCCTTCTCGGACCCTGCCCCCACATATAGCGTCACAACCCAGCCACTGGGGTGCCCCGCCCTGGTGAACTCCTAAGGCTCCGCCCCTCACTGCAGGAGCTTGACAAGACCAAAAAACAAAACAAAAAGCCAGCAAAAAGATGGCTCAAACAGAAGAAGAATTGAAAGCCCCAGAACCCATCCTTTTAAGCGACCAAGAGATAGCCAACCTATCAGATGCACAGTTCAAAGCACTGGTGATCAGGATACTCACAGAACTGGTTGATTTTGGTCGCAAATTAGATGAAAAAATGCAGGCTACAATAAGTTTAATGAAGAAAAATGCACAGGGAA
>CM052541.1:114690121-114725241 GCA_028533065.1 Trachops cirrhosus | reverse complement strand
GTGGTACCTCATTGTGGTTTTAATTTGCATCTCTCTGATAGCTAGTGATACTGAGCATCTTTTCGTGTGTTTCTGGATCCTCTGCGTGTCCTCCTTGGAGAAATGCCTATTCAAGTCCTTTGCCCATTTTTTAATTGGGTTTCTTGAGGGCCAAATTTTGCCACAGCCTCTCTTTTGGTACTTACAGCCCAGGAACTAAGATTTATTTTTAAAATTTTAAAGAATTGAAAGCAAATCAAGAGAATAATAATGTTTTGGGACACATGAAAGTTATATGAAATTCAAAATTCACTGTCCATAAACAAAAATTTTATCAAACTCAACCACTCTCATCCATTTGTCAATTGTCACCCCATGTGAACATTAAAGCCCAGAAATCTTTGCTCTCTGGGTCTTTACAGTAGAAGTCTGCTTACCTTTGTCTAGAGGGAAGTTTTGTATGTATTTAGGATAAAGTTTTACTCATATGTACTTTAGTGATGAAGAATGGCCTTTTGTATTTCCCTGAATCCATTTATAAAGGTGACTTTCTTTTCCTGTATGTAAGAAAGATCAGTTATGGTTCTATGAATATAATTTTATACCATAGCTGCTTTTCTGAATGAGCTTCACTCTTTGATTTATTTAACAAAATATTTGAAAAGTTCAGTTTAGTATATTGCTTTACTAATTAGATAAAGTTTTATTTCTGTGATATTCCTCTTTGAGTCAGGGTGTGGTCATGAAAGATATACCTATTGCAAATGCCCCTCAGATAAGAGTTCAGTACTTTTGATGTAAAGCTGAGGAAATATTTCTTCAATCACATTGGATCTGTCTCCTGACTGCATCACTTGGGAATGCTTTAAATATGACAGCTCCATTTGCTTTTTATCTTCTTAATATATTTCCATTTTGGTCTATATTAAAGGTTTAATCTTGCATGGCCAGCTTTTCCAACTTTATTAGAGTTATGATTGGTTCTCTTAAATCAAGTATCAATTGATTCTCTTTGGAGCTATTTTTTAAAACTTTTTGTTATTATTTTATTACAGTTGTCCCAATTTTTCCTTTTGCCCTCCTCTGCCCAGCCCATCCCCGACTCCCACAGCCAATCCCCACACTGTTGTCCATGTGCATGGGTCATTCATACACGTTCTTTGACTAGTCCCTTCCGCTTCTTTCCACTATTATCCCCCTGCCGCCCCCCATTGCTGTCAGTCTCTTCCATGTTTCCTGATGAACAAAAATAAATTGATGAGCAAAATAAAACCAGAGGCATGAAAACATGGAACCATTTTTTAATAAATGAAAAAGACGCATCCTTTTAAGTGTATTTCAGTTGTGCGTGCTGACCTGTATTAGAACAGTCTAGCATCCTGTCCTATGTTTGGACACTATTATTAATTCTTGTTGAATTGTGGTGAGTTTCAACATTTTCCATGTGTAAGCACTGCTGTCACTCTTTCAAAAGGGAGTGTGATTAAAATAGTTTTAAGAACAGCTTTGTTGAGATACGACTTGAACACTGTAAAATTCACTTGTTTAGGTGTATAATTGAACAATCTTTAGTTAATTTACAGAATCGTGCATCTGTCATCATGTTCTGATTTTAGAACATCTCCATCACCTCCAAAAGAAACCTTCCCCCCATTTTCCCAGTTTCCCTAATCTCTCCCCCCATACTTCCACAATCCTAGGCAACCACTGATTTACTTTCTATCTCAATAGACTGGCCTTTTCTGGATATTGCACATAAATAGAAGTATACAATATGTGTTCTTTTTGTCTGGCTTCTTCCACTCAGCATAATGTTTTAGAGGTTCATCCATATAGGAATATATATTTTCAATCCTTTTTATTGTCAAATACTTTATTGTGTGGACATACCACATTTTGTTTATTCACTTACTAGTTGATTGGCCTTTGGATTGTTTCCATGGTTTTGGTATTATGAACAGTGCTGTTATAAACATAAACATGCAAGTCTTTGTATGAACACATGCTTTCATTTCTTTGGGATATTTATCTGGTAGTAGAATTGCTGGGTCGTATGGTAAGTCCAATTTAACATTATAATAAAGCTGCCAAATTGTTTTCCAAAGTGGTTGAACCACATTATATTTCCACTAGCAGTGTGTGAGGGTTCCAGTTTCTCTCAGTCCTTGCTAACACTTGTTATTGTCTGCCTTTTTTATTTTGGCTATCCTAGTAGGTGTGGAATGCTGCCTCATGGTTTTGCTTTGTATTTCTCTAGTGACTAGTGATTTTGAGCATCTTTTTATGTGCTTATTGGCCATTTGTGTATCTTCTTTCATGAAATGCCTTTTCATGTCTTTCCCTATTTTTAAATTGGATTATATGCCCTTTGATTATTGGGTTTCTTTTATCACTTACACTTTTGCTGTCACACACAGGAAATATTTGCCTGATCCAAGGCCACAAAGATTTACTATATGTTTTCATCTAACAATTGTATCATTTTAGCTTTTACATTAGATCTGTGATCCCATTTGAGGAAAAGGTTCATATGAATCCTTTCACATGTAGATAGATACTCAGTTTTCTAGCACCGTTTGTCAAAAGGACTGTCCTTTGTCTAATGAATTACCTTTGTTCTTTTGTCACAAACCAGTTGTCCTTGAATGTGTGGGTCTATTTCTGGATTCTGCATTCATTTCATTAAACTACATATCTGTTTTTACTGAAAATATTTTGGTTTTAGGTTCCTTATTAAGTCTTGAAATCTAGTTTTTCTGAACACCTTCCTGTGAGTCCTTTATCAAACTAGTTTAGATGCATAAGGGGATATCCTTAGAAGGTTTGGCAGGCAGAAATGGACATGGCACCTCTGCACTTTAGTCACTGAGTGGGCACCCCAGGGCCCACAGACGAGGGCATAGCTCAGGCCACAGATGACTAAGCTTTTGTTTCTTGAACAAACCTTTGAATATCTACTGTCTAAAAGGCACTGTGCAAAACATGAGGCATTTTCAATGAGAACTTGAGACAGGGCCCTGTCCTTTTCAGGGACTTACTGTGTATATCATGGAGAGGTGGGGGAGGAAAAATAATTTTCCTCCCACCTTTTGAAATTCTGACTGGACTAATCAAATTAACATGCCACAGATTAACAGGAGAAAGGGACCACATATATTACATGTGTGCGTACATTCAGTGGTTCCCTAAGATTTGGAGACCAAGGACAGATGGACAGTTAAGGCGTATATGCCATCTGGAGCTCAGAAGAAAGGGAGGGCTGTGGTTTGAGACTTCAAAGAGCAGGAAGGCAGAGTTTACGTGGAGGTGGAAAAGCACATGTTTGGTAAATAAATGTTTGTTGGGCCATCTTTATGAATGGGTCACAGAGAGGACTTAGATTATAGGATCTTGCTGGTTGCTCTCTATTATACTTAGTTCATGGTAAAATATAGTTATCTATGAAAATAGCTTCTTTCCTCAAGCAGGTTCTCTATATAAATTCTTTGAGGCAGTTAGGGGACGGTCAAAGATTTTCCTAAGTCATTTCTTGAAAATAACCAGCTTAAAATAATCAATATCTAAAAAAGGCATATTTTGTGGTGGCAAACTCTGCTTCCCCTCAGAGATAAAACTGTTTTATAAGGAAAATGATGATTGGTATCCTGGTATAAACCAAGGAATGTGGAAGTGCAGAAGAGGGAAGCTCTCACAGCCTGGGTGACATTAAAACCTGACCTTAAAGGAATAATAAGACTTCAACAGCTAGAGGAGGAGTTGAAACAGACTAGTGTTGCGAGTAGAAGGAATATGGTGCATGCAAGCAGAGAGTGTGACAGTGGTGGTTTCGAGAACGTGACCTCATCCATTTAGCTGCCATTCTTTTCAAGTTCTCTTAGCCTTTCAGACTGGGAGTGAAACTCCACTGTTAGGAAGCTGGGACCTATGTGTCTTGCAGTATGCCCACACTGTGTCCTGCGCTTCACCTTTGCAAATGTGGCGCCCAATTTACTAGGTGTTAACCTGCCTCAAGCCTACACTTGGCAGAACATAAGTTTAAAGAGAGGGTGCTTGTAACAAGGGCTAGAGACAAAATGACTTCTGCTTAGATTTTAGACTTCAGTATGAACATGAACGTGCATCTTTTCTGACTAGTCACGTACAACAGGGAGGACGATGGTGAGCACTGTGGTCTGGCACACCTCTGTTGAGTAGATTAGAATTGGGAAATTTGGCAAAATTGTAATGTCATTTCAATGTTATCACTTTGCAAAAATTGATAGCATCTTTGAAAGTCTTCTTCCTACAGAAGGTATAATTCTGTTGCAGAGATTAAGTTTAATGTGTCAAAATTCTTTATATTAAATGATCAGTGGAATAAGTCTGAATTTATAATTCTGTCCAAACATAAGAGTTTCCCAGATACGGTTTACAGTGGTTTTATTTTGGAAAATGTACATCACGATGCTGGGGACTTAGAGTTTCATCTGAATTTAAGGCTACAAAAAATGTTAAAAAATAACAAAGAGGTGTGAAGCATTAGCATACATTCTGGCAGAGGCAGTGGAATCTCATCATCTGGGGGTGTCTTTAAAAATAGTTTCAGTGTTCATCTCCCTGTGGCAGTTGCTGTGGTCGTCATCCTGGATTATATTAAAGGTTTAATGAAGAGGATACAACCAGTTGTTCTCAGTTGTTTATTTGTAAGAACTTGAGGAAATGGGCTTAGGTTAAAGAAGAGTGCATTAGTCTGCATATAAGTATTAGAATATTCTAAAGGTCTTAAAACTATAAAGTATGCTAATAAGAGATGCTGTAAATTTTCCTTCCTCCTTGAGACTTAAAAAGAGATGAAGCAACTGCTTGTGTCATCCCTGCCCTTGGTAGTGTCTTCCCCCTGGCAAACAGCATTCTGAAAGGGACACCAGGCAGCGCCCTTGGAGGTGTGACCAGAAGATGTACATATTGGCCAGCTCCACCTCTCCTGGAGCCTTAGCCACAGGTGGATTTTATTACTTGCCTAGCACTCTCCCCTCTCTATGAGGACCTGGCTTCCCCCCAGCCTAGAGCCTGACTCTTTATATTACATCCATTCCAGCAAGTGGCTCCCTGCTCCGCAGAGGAGTGTGGAGCTGTGCTAGACAGCATCCCCAAAGCAGATGGTTATTTTTGAGGTCTCAGTTGGTTCTTTGATTTTTTTCTATGCATTTTTCTATGCATAGCTGTTTTCTTTTCCTCTATAAACACCTACACTGTAGAAGTTACTTTAAGTGGTACCAGAAGGAGAGAGGATAGTTCTTACTTGGGACTAGCATCCACTTAATTGTTGAATCACTGTGTAACAAGTCAGGGATTAACAACCTATTAATCATTAATAATTAGTGCATTTGACAAAAGCCCCAAAGGAGATGATTCAGCTCAGAAGTGTTCAGTAAGCAGTTGGCATAACCAGCACTTCAGTCAGAATTGCAAGGTAGTTGAGATTTTTGTCACTTCTCTGTACCCCTTCCCTGGAGCCTTCTCACCCCACTCGCCAGCTGCCCAGGGTGCTCCCACTACCTTCTCGCGGTGAAAAGCTCCTGCTCTGGAATGCAGCCCTACCCTCGCACTGCACTGTCTCCTGGAATCCACCCTCCCATGTTGTTCCGTCTTTGAAATTGATAATGTGGGTAATACATGGGTGTTAAGAATATTCGTCTGATAAAGTGACCTGGCACTAAGGGGCAGATGACTGATTGGTTGCTCCATCTAAGAAGCTGTCTTTATTTTTGTATAGGAAATGAATATATTTACCTGAATGCATCTCCAATTTATAAAAATTAATCTGACCCTGACTTATGTCATTGGTACAACCTTACCAGTCTTTAGTGGGGTTTTATTGAGGAAATACACATTTTTGAAAACTGGTTATAAATTTTGGTCATGACTATAAACCAATTTAAATTTAAATAAAACCGATTAAAATTCTTTAAAATATTTTAACATGATTTTTATAGAAAAATATGCACAAATCTATTTCATATTTTTTCAAAAAATTAGAATTTGAAAATATAGTGGAATCTGTTTAAAATGTTGATGGTAAAGGACAGGACGTTGATGCTGTAGGTGGCGATTACTTAGGTTAAATTGACTCATTTTACATTTAGTTATATTTTTTAGCACTTGGCACAAATGAACTCATGTAGGTAAGTATGCAGAACTTAGCTACTATAATAGTATTCTCAGTTGTCATTATATGTCTTGTTGTATATTGCTGTAGTCACATATTTATATTTATATCAAAATTTAGTTTTGTGGACTGTATTATTATTTGTGAGAAGTGTTGAGTGATTATAACCCCCACATTCCCCAGCTTTTTCTTCCCATTGCCCAGATGGTGAGAATGTGAGAGGAGTAGGAGAGGGGTGAATGTAAAATGCCAGTTACGGTTCTCTTTTCATTATGCTGTTATTGAAAACCGCTCTTGGTAGTCACCATGATCTTCTAAAGTGACAAATAGTTTAAAGACTTATATAAGTAATGAGTAAGGAGGATATTTGAAGAATTTTAAGAAGGCAAGAACTTTATCTTTCTATTGTTTATCAGGGAATTTCCACCCTCAGTGACAGAATTCTGGTCAGAAGCATCCTTTAGTCTCACCTAAAATCTCTCTCACCCCCTAATTTTTAAAGACTACGTGGAATGGATGACGCTGATGTCTTTATAAACCAGGGCTCATTTGTTTGACATTTTAGCAGGGAGGCTCTCCAGAACACATCTTTAATAGAAATTAATTCCAAAAACAATGGGCAGATACAGAAAAATTAGTATGCAAAGTAATTGGTTTCTGAATTTATTTTCCTCTTTCAGTCACATTATTTATAAATGCTTGACACCAAGGTCTATACAGATCTGCAGGATGAGGGAAAAACACATGCAAAAATAAATTTTTGTCTGTTCTCCTATTGACAAAAGGGAAGAGCTGGCTGGAAAGGTAGAGGCTCAGACCCTAACCAGACCAAGACCAGAACTCATCACCCAAAACCCCAAACAAATTAGTATAGAAAGGTATAACACGCTGGTACATTTTTAAATTTGAAATGGCCTTTTAAAAAGATCCCTATGACAGTGATGAACCTGGACACAGGAGTTGAGACTACAATGCTCCCAAACAAAAATTGAAATTTTATCAGTAATATAAACCTTTTTTTGATTGCAGATTGTCAACCTGACAGTTTAAAAGAGAAACCTTCTCTTTTAAGAAGTAATCGGGTCCATGAACATAGTAGGTTACTTGTACTGCCTGGGGCCAACATTAGTTTGTTTCAAACTCGTCATTATTTTATTTATTGATACCATAAGATGTACAACAAATATCTTTATAGTTTAAAAACACAGGAAAAAGGTTATTTACATTTGGCCTTAATGATAACTGAACATATTGCTTAAAAAAGCATGAAACCTCTTTATTATTGTACATCCCATAAAGATGTTTCCCCATTGTACATACCTGCACCATTATAAAATTTATGGTAATTTAGGTAGAATTTGAGCTATACTTTTCTTCTTTCACAACTCTTAAAGAAATAATACTGAAATAAACTTGTAATGAACAAAACTGTTCAGATGAGACACCTAAGAGAATATTTTTAAGCATCTCTGTGTATCTTAAAAGCATCAATTTACTTATCAATAATTGATAATGGTAATATATTAATAGATTATTTTTATTTATTTTTTTGAAATAGAACTTTTAAGGAGCTCTAGGAGAATTCGGTAGCTTACTTTTTATTAATGTATTTGTTTGAGGTAATGAAAACATTGCATTGAAAATCATTGTATTCATTTTCACTGAAGCTGACTGTTCCCTCTCTCTTTACCCAAGTTCATGCAAGGCAGTGTGGTGATCTTATTTGGGACAAGCCTTCTTTTATTATTTATGCTCCTTTCTAAAGAAAGCTAGTTATTTTCCATAATACTGTATCCTTTAGATGTAGGACTTTTTTAAGAGAGGACTGTGAATCCTTCCTGATATTTCCCTTCTTGCTGCTGTGCTGGGATGCACGCATTTTACCCATGAGAACTGAATGTCCTCTCTAGTTTGCTTTTTTTTTTTTTGAGGGACCTTTATTGTGATTCAGATGTGCTCAAGATAATAGTTTACAGGGAAGCTTATGTATTGGTCAGAAATGCTATGTGATCATTCTGCTTAAAAGCCTTCAGTGGTTCTCTTTGTTTAGGAAAAATCCAAGCTTTTTTCCAATGACATGCAAAGCCGCCCTGTCTCCTGGCCCACTTTTCCTACCTCTCATTTCATTATTTCACGGACTGCTTTCCCTCCCTGGAACTCGCTGTAGAGTTGTATGCATCCTTACCTTCTCCCTTTGCTCTTGTTCTTCCCTTCACCTGGAACATTTTCATATCTTAGGCGGGAGGACTTCTTAGATTCCAGACTTGGTTAAGGCTCCTCAGAGCTTCCTGAACATGCCCTGAGTATATTTGTACTGAAATTTCCTCTCTAACGTTTCTACCATCTGGGACTGCAAGCCTCAAGAGGCAACACTCTCTTATTATTTATCTTTATACCCTTGGAAGTTAAATGATTCCCTGGCATATGGGGGATGCTCCATGACCTGAATTGAACTGCCCTTATATGGTAGCACTCTGTTTAAATATGGAAAGTAAAACTTCTGTCAAATTTGTCTGGATTAACACCAACCACTATAAAGTCAGACTTTTGAAAAAGTCTGTTTTAAACATTAAATAACTAGCTAGACAATGATCTTATCTTTAAAGATGAATTTGATTTAGCCCACAGAGAACCAAATATTACAAGTTAACACAATAAAAATTTTAGAGTGGTATGTTTCCTCAGTTAAGCCATTTCCATGATGCAGACCTGGCCTAATGTCTTCTATTCTCTCTCCAAAATAAATGTGAAATACTCAGCCAGCCTCACCAGCACCCTGTCTAGAGCCTCCCTTCCCTTCACCCCTCACCATTGTTTTGCGCGGTACTTGATTTTCCTGTATTTAGGATACTCTTAAGTAAAAGGTTGGTGCCCTCTAGGGGTGTAAACTGCACATGCAGCTCAGTACACAGCATTTTAAAAAGCACTGCACAATTCTGGGAGAATTGTATGAAATACAGAAAATGATATTTTTCTCCCTCTTTATGTAATTCATGTTATATAATTTAATCCCAGGGTATCTCAAAGTGCTTTTACTTTGCTCATCTGCTCCTTTAGCTCTACTTATTCAGATAGTTCTTTGTTCCACAGGGAGAAGATATCCAAAATGAGAAGAAAGGCTATTTTATTAAAAATTGAAAACGGAAGGGCACGACTATTGGCAGTTAGTGCAGTCATTTGGGAAGAAAGTTGCCAGTCCAGATGTCTCTGACTCAGACTCTGGACAAAATAAAAAGCTTTTCTCTGTCAGCTTAACTATTTAATTCCTTTTTCCTTTCTCCTAAATTTCATATATTTCTCCAGAACCACATTTTTTCCTCTCAATTTATCCACTACCACTCTTTACCCATAGTGCTGATTTGTAATTTTTAATTACCATTCTCTTTTATCTCATTGTTTTGTGGTGAGGAAAACGAACCAAGATTTTAAAACATCCTGCACAGGGTCAGGTACCTAGTATTAACTTATCGTGTGTATATTTTTGTTTATTATTTATAATGGTGACATTTGTTTTTCATAGAACAGTAACGATAATGTCTTATATTTATGTAGTCTTTTTTATATCCAATATTTTTGTAGACCCTCATAATAATGACCCGAGGCAGGGAAAATAAGCAGTAGCACCTGATAGCCAATGCCTCCGAACCTTTTCAAGCATCATAGATGTTAACTAGTCTATTTCTGTATTTCCTCCCAAATTCTTAAGAAATTAGGACAAAAGACTTCAGAGTTTTCCATTTTACGTATTTTCTTTTGAGTTGACACAATGAATTTTGAAAAGATGACAGTTTTATTTTCAGATCATTGAATTTTGTTCTCTAGTTTGAACAGAGGCTCTTTGTTTTCAAATTTTTATTTTGCTGAGAAAATTGAAGCCTAGAGAGTATCGGCAGCTGCTACTAGTTTATGGGACCTGCGGCAGAAACAAGACTGAAATGCTTTCTCTTCTTCTAAGTTTTGATGGCATAATATTAATTTGCCTTTTATAAACATGCCTAATTTAATTTTCTTCATTGTTGAGTGAATATGGAGAAAAATGACACCTCGTTTTGGAAAATTTCTCTGACATTGGAGGTTTATTTCAATCTGGCAGAGCAAGCTGCGAAATTGTCTTCCTATGAAATACATGTTCACAATCACACCCCATCTTTAGCTGCCCTGGAGTGAGAAAGACAAAGGAAGTGGACTGCGGAGTGTCATGTGACTTGAGCAGGATGTGGTGGGGAGAGTGTGGGTCCAGGAGGCTCAGCATTTATGGGAGATATCTCTCTGGTCCTTGGCAGACCAGACAGAGAGGTTTTGGGAAATCTTTGGTGGTTTGAGCTCTAACGAAGATCACAAGTTTAAATCAGCCTTGTGGGGTGGAGGAAGGAGCTAGTGTAGGTTGAGTGTTAACTTTGTCTAGTGATAATGTGCTTTTGAAAACCTTGCCCCTCAATAGGATTCCTGTTGTGGAGAGGAGGGTTTGGACAGAGGTCTTCTAACCTCACATATGTGAACTTCTAAAAAACATTTTATTTTGAAATAACTATGGACTCACGGGAGCTTATGAAAATTGTACCCTTCACCCAGCTTGCATCTGTGGGTTTTGAATGCGTGGAGTGTGTGCTGCTGGCTTCCAGGATCTTATGGTCCAGGGAAGGGAAGGCCAACTGTGGGTACAAAGTCACCTCTCTTGCTAAGTTGGCTCTGGTTGCTGTATTAGGAGTCATGAAGAAGGTCAGGGTGTTGCCTGTCATTTTTAAAAGCTATAATTCCAGTCCTTGCTGGGTAGCTCAGTTGGTTAGTGTGTTGCCAGATAAGGCAAAGTTGTGGGTTCGATCCCCAGTCATGGCTCATACAAGAAGCACCCAATGAATGATAAATAAGTGGAACAGCAAGTCAATGTCTCTCCCTCATTTTCTCTCTCTTTCTCTTTTCTCTCTCTCTAATCAATAAATAAAAAATAAAAATATTGTAATTTCATTAGTTGTCCAGGCTTATATTTATATAGTATGTTAAAACATGTAGTCAGTAATAATTCTATTTATCTTTATGAGTTATTTACCTGAAAATTACATTTTGAGTCTTAAAGTTTTCAGTTTAAATTCAATGTTTAAGGAATAAGGCAATGAAAATTAAAAGAATCATTATATGAATGAATACCACATAAGAAATGTTTTCTACTTTGTCTCCTTTCTTGTTCAAGTATTAAGGATGATCCTGGGTTCTAGGACAAAAAGTTAAATTGCTTTTTCTCTGTAGGTTCGAAAACATGTGAATGATCTCTATGAAGACTTAAGGGATGGACACAACTTGATCTCTCTTTTAGAGGTTCTTTCAGGAGACACCTTGGTAAGTTGTAAATTTCTTATTTTGATGAACATGTGCATATGACTAGTATGTTTTCAGCACCGGCTGTTGAGATTTTTACACTATTCATCTTTTGAACTGCAAATTCTGCCTAGGAAGAAAAAGAGTTCTGGTTGGATTCCTAAGCATTTTTAGACTTCGGTGATGTGACTTGGGGAGATTGAAACACTTAATTACCTTGCTTATATAATTGGTTTTACAATTAAAATATTATTTTTGTTTTTGCTTTTTTCTTACCTATGGGTTTTTTTGCTTAGCAGAAGTTGGATACAAAATATAACCACATATCAAAAGACTCACAAATAGCAAGGGAATAAACATGGCTTTCTGAAAAGTGGTCTAACCCACTCCACAGGTGTCATTTCCTTTTTTTGTGAACATTATTTCCCCCCTTCTCAGTTACCTGTTCTCCTTCATTATGTTCTGTTCATGCTCTTCTTTTCATTTCTGGTCTGTCTTGTGTCTTTGCTGTCCTTTCTTCTGTCTGTTATATTCATTAGCCAAGGGAGCGAGATTTTTTGAAGACCTTACGATTGGTGAGTGCAACAGAAGCATGCGAATATGAACAGCATGAGGATGTGGAGGATGAGGATAAGGGGGTAGGTGTCGGCCCCCATAACTCGACTAACCTAGCCGTTACAGTGTGGTGAGCGCTAACGTGGTAGAGAAGTAACCCACGGGTTCGGGCTCCTTTTTAGAAAATTATGGAAAGGACCAAAACCCACAGTGAGGTGGATGCGTGTGTACCAAGAAATTGGACAAAGGAAATATTTTCTCTTTAAATTTATTTATAGATTACTGTGCACTGCATGGTAATCGTATGTAAGCACTTAAGTGATGAGATGGCATTTTAGGTAAAGGATTTTACGTAGTTACAGACATCTTGACAATTAGCCCGTAAATTTATTCTACTTCTGGAATACCTGTTGGCAATAGGTATTTGATGGACATTCTTTACCTACCTTCTGTTTCTCGTGTTATTTAGAAAGGGGGAAGGTTTTAAAATCTCCAGTCGTAACAGAACCTACAGAGCTGTTTCATGTCCATGACACTTAGGTGACTGCCAGACAGAGGTGCTTCTTTTGCCATCTACCTCCCTAGCACCCCTGATTTCATTCATTGGAAATTGTGCTTTTTGGAGCCAGTGGTGAACTCTGTCAACACCATTCCTGCCTCTTGTATAGAACCTAATTCCCCATTCTGTAGTCTGCTGTCTGCTTTGTGCCTTTGGCTTCAGCAGCTTCTTCGTGTTTGAGAAGTGACGCTGTCAGTTTTCTTTTTTTTCCCTTTTGGAAGATTTGATGTGGTAAATTTCAGCTCCATCCTTTGTATTTTGTGTTAAGCATTTTCCCAATTCTGTTTCCTTCTGTTTTCCTTCTGCCAAGTCACACTGTTTCCTAAGGAAAACAGTACCAAGGAACAGAATCATGGTTTATTAGCTTTCCCAAGGCAGTAAATAATCATGTCCATCCCCGAGCAATGTAAATAGAGTCCATCCGATTTTGTGCAAAAAACCAAAATAAAATAAAGAGGAAATATAATATATGGCTTTAATTACTTTTCTGTCTTCCTCTATCATGGCTAAGTAAAACTCCACTGTCTTTCTCCTTCTTGGTGATTTTTTTATACTAATTGCATGCTACTTTACCTTACTTTCATTTACATACCATACATATATAATTATAAAAATCATCTTGATAATAGAGTTTCATTAAGAAGGCAAAAATGGAGAATGGTATTTAATTCTTTTTGTGCATCAATAGTTTAATAATTGTAGGCTAGAGTTATAGTTTAGTGAATGTAAAAATCTCTATGTTCTATGGTATTTTCTCTTTTGGAATAAAGCATCTGTTTAAACAAAATACAATTGGAAAGATCCCTAGTAGTTTAAATTTAATCCCAGATAATACAAAAAAATTAGAACTACCTTTGAAAATTTAATGCATTTACTCAAACAGTAAATACTGTTTTGACATATTAAGATGAACACGAAGTATATTTATATAATATATTTAGCATTGTCAGTGGTATTAGAAACTAGTGTTTTTTATACCCTGTATTTTTCTATCCTTAGCCCAGAGAAAAAGGTCGGATGCGTTTTCACAGACTACAGAATGTACAAATTGCACTTGACTATTTGAAAAGACGCCAGGTATGATGTTTTTCAAAGACTGTAATCATATAAACATATGTGACTGAGTAAATCTATACAGAAATCTGTTAGGGAATGAAAAGGTTAAAAGGACTATGAATTATAATCATTATACTTGTGCTTTTGTGAGACAAATATTTTGAAATGGTTTCAAACATTTACTTCAAACAAAAGGAAGTTAATAGCAGGTGTAAGCTTAGAGGAATTATAAGTGGCTACATTTCCATTTGAATAAGAGCTACCAATTTTCCTTCTGTCAGAATTGGAGTGCTTTTGCCTAGGAAGTTAATAACAGAATGCTAAGAATGTCTCTGAACAGTTCTTAGTAGCAGGGAGGCAATACCTTAATTTTTATACTTAGTTTATGAAATTATTTTTATAAAAAATACTTTGTATGATACTTTAAAAATAGTGTATTTGCAATATTTAGTTGTGATGAGGCAATAATTTATTTTTTAGAAATAGATAATACTGGGTAATTTGTATATAAGTGGTTAAAAATAAAACATTTCTGACAACAGTCTTCAACTGGCTTGAGGTTTCAGAAGAAATCGCGGAAAAGAATGAGCATCATACTGGATATGATCTTGATTTTGGTAGCATTGTGTATTATAGTCGTGCAGACCGAATTATTGGTCTAATTCAGGAGAATTAAAAGTTGCTGAAAACAATGGGACATCAGAGGTGGCAACAATTTTGATTTTTCATAGAGTAGGTAAAAGGAAGGGAGGGAAAAGGGAGAGGAAAACTATCTTACATTAGTCCTTTATTTAGGTTGTTATGAATATTAAAATGATTTCTATTTATTACATTCTAGTAAATACTTTGTGCTTAAATATTATTTGGTATTTGCATGATTATTTTTAATTCTAGTGGAAGTTTCATGAAAGATTAATGGTTAATTATATCTCCTGGTGTGAAATATTTTTGGCAGTATCTTGTTCAGAAAGTAAAATGTTGGATATCATTGTATTTAATTTTTGATATTCAATTCATGATATTTAATTATTTTGTCCACTCAGAAGGTAAACATTAGATTACATCATAACATTTATTTACCTGATTATGACATGTATGTTTTTATATGTGAATAGCTGTCCAAATGTCCAGTCACTCATATATTTACTTATATGGGTAATAGTTTATGACAAATAGAAAAATAATGCTAGTTTTTTTCCCTTTGTGAAGGAAGGGGAAGAAAGTTTTCAAAATTAATTTATGGTTCAGAATAGTTTCCTACTTAACTGCAAAATAATGCTTATTTACAAACTTCCAATTTTAAAAATCTCAAGGTACTGAGGACTTTTCACTTGAGTTGTATTTTGTTTTGACAAATGAATAATTTTATTATTTGATCTAGAAGACAAAACTAAAGTAATATGTTTCTTTGTGATTACTATATAATTTTCAGTCTAAAATGAGTGAAGATAGGGAGTAAAACAGTATTTTGAGGTGTTTGAATCGTTCAGTTTTTTTCTTTGTATAACTTAGAATTGCTTTTATGTAGGTAAAGATAAGTCATGTGATGGTTTAAAAAACAGGTTGTTTTCTCTCTTCTTTGCAAATAAAACAGGTGAAATTAGTGAATATTAGAAATGATGACATAACAGATGGAAATCCCAAATTGACTTTGGGATTAATATGGACAATAATTTTGCACTTTCAGGTAAGCTCAGTGCTCCTTGATTGTCATTTCTTTTAGCCTCTTATTGCTAGTTTTCAGATGGTTCACCTCAAAAGTGAATTACACATGCATATACTCTGGGAGGAAATAAACTTTAGGCTTCTTTTCTTAAACAATATATTTGTATTATTCCTTTCAAGTAGCTACTTGTGAGCCTGGTACCCCATTTCCTGTTGCTGATAACCTTGACTGTCATTAGGACAGCACTCGTAATCTCAGAGTTGGAAGACAAGATTCTTTTTAATTGAATACAAACACATTTTTGTTTATTGGAAGTATTACCTGACTTAGATATATGAAAATTTTATTACTCAATCCTTAATTTAGAATGGTTTCCATTGATGTTATGGCTTCCCGACTATGCAAACTATTTTCTTTTTATTGATAGACACTAGATGGCAGTATATACATGATAAAGAGATCTCCTGAATTAGTATTCCTGTTTTTATATAGAACTACACTTTTTCAAAGGAGACTTTAGGAGAGCAAATGCAAATAAATAAAAATTGATCAGTTATGAATTATTATTTAATAACCTTGTACCAATTTAGGGTTGCTTTTGATTTTTAGTTTTTGTAAAATTATACATTTTGACAAAAATCATCTTCATTGAAAAAGCAGAGTCCTAATTTTGGAACTTGCTGTAGTTCAGTGATGCCGTGCCCGCTCACAGAGTGTCTGTGTGCAGCAGAGTCTGACCCACAGCAGGCACGCGACACCCCTCACTGACTGACTGCCATGCAGCTGGGCCTTGAAAGGGGGAGAGATAGATAGCTTGCCAGCTTCAGAAAGGAGCTGGGAGTTTAAACCAGATTTTGAGAGGAATTAGATTTGTTTTTTCTTTTTAAAAATTTGATTGGGGGCCCTTGCCGAGTGGCTAACTAAATTGGTTGGAGTGTTGTCCAATTCACCAAAAGGTGGTGGGTTCGATCCCTGGTTGGGGTGTGGATGGGAGGCAGCTAGTTGATGTCTCTCTCTCTCTCTCCCCCTTCCTTGGGTGAGGATTTAAAAAAACAACTAACTGGGGTATAGGATTTGTAGGGGAATGGTGGAAAATAATGTACCTGGGGCTCACTGGGGAATAGCAAAATATGACAGGTATAGAGAGAGGAATTAGAGTCTAGGTAAGTTCAGGTTTTGAACAGGCAGCTAAGCAAAGATGCAGCAACCAGAAAGCAGAGAGGCAGACTCAGGTGCCAGGAGACCCAGGTAACCAGGTGTCAGGCTGCCGGCCTACAGGGCAGCTAATATAGGTGAATACCCACTCAGCTGGGCATTGATGTCAGGGAGATCCAGAAACAGGAACTGGGGGCAGGACCCTCAAGGCCTGTGGGTTTACATTTTTAGAGGACCCCATCCTTACGGGACCCAGAGCCCTGAGCACTAAACCAAGACATGGATTTGGGCATGGAGCCAGACCTTGTTACCAGAATTGGGTAAAGACTGAGTAGAACTGGCCAGAAGCTGATTTCACACGGAGTTCCTCGGCCACTTTCTCAGGGATTCTTTAATTAGCCCTAAGTGGTTCAGGTCCCTCAACTTTTAGTAGGGTTGAAACTGCAAAAAACCCATTTTGGAGTGTTAGAGGCCTATTGGGAAAGGGAGCCAAATCACATCGTTACTGACAGAACTGGTAAGACAGGCTGTGTCTGGGTTTTGAATTTCAGAGTAAGAAGCCCTGTGGGGCAGAGGGAAAACCCTCAGGTTTTGGAGGGAGGCAGAGCTGAGTTTCTTTGTTGGCTCTTTTATGTGTAGCTGTGCTGGCTCTGAATGAGCCACTTACTCACTCTGCACCTGAAAAATGGTGTTTTTAGGAAACTCTCCTTGTCAGTTCTGTGTAAAATAATTGAAATGAGCAGAATCCACAGTCAGGGAGATCATCTAAGAAGTTGAGGTGGAGATCTCTGGGTAAAGTGATAAAGGCCAAGACTCAGGTGGGGATGAACAATTGAATACAAGAGATGACATTTTGAAGGAAGAAAGAAAGGAACTTGGTGATAGTGAATAGAAGGTGAAGGAGAGGGAATAAAGGCGATGACTCTAAACTTTCAGCCTGTGAGGTAAAAACCAACCAACCAAGAAAAAAACCAAACTATTGAGAGAAATGGGGATGATGGTAAGGGCAAAACTAAAGACCTTGGCAGGTTTGATGGCATGGTGGGACATCCTGTCCATTTGTCTGCTCAGCAGTTGGAGATCTGTGAACAGAGCAGAGCTGGGAAGTCAAAGGTATGGATAAACTTGGGAGTTACCAGTATGCAAGTGGCCATTGAATCTATCAGAGACAAGGGATCTTTAGAGGCTCTAAGAGATGCACCTACGTGCAGAAGAGCCTAGAGCAAAGGACAGCATTTTGGGGGAGGGCTCATGATTAGGGGTGCAGGAGGAAGAAGATCCATTGGGGGAAACAGAAAAAGAACGTTTGATGAGATGGGTGAAATGACAAGGATGTGTAGTATTGATAAAATCAAGGGAAGAGAATTTCAGGTGGAAAGGCATAGTGAGCAGTATGAAATGCTACTAGTGAGCATGAGAAATTTAAGACTGAGTACAGGTTAAGAATTTATATACAAGGAAGATATTGGAGCCCATGGAGAAAATACTCCCAAGCTCCTGGGAATAGAAACAGGAAAATACAACAGACCAAAATATGAATAAATGATTGTGAATTAGAAGTAGTATGTTTAGACCCTAAGTCTGAGAAAACTTAAGTGAAATGTCATTCAGAAAAAGAATAATGTATTAAGAAAGTTCTTTGGGGTTCAGGTGTCTTTGGAGAAGAGAGGAGGACCAGCCACAGAAGAACCAAAAGAAGTTTTGATTCTAATATGATCCTGTGGCCTCTGTTAGGACCACTGTATTTTAGCACCTGAATTAGAAGATAATGACTGTTGCATTATCAACAATATTTAAAAATTAGACCAAGATCTATTTAAATGAAACACATGAATGTTTCGGTAAAACAGAAATGTTCCTTTATTTAGATGAAATGACATTTTTTTAGTACTATGAAAATTTAATATTAGAACAATTTTACTGGTCATGCCAAGATGCCAGGCTGTTTGTAGTAGTGGCAGTCATTCTCATTCAAAGTGACTGGGCTTTTTTTTTCTTTCTCTCTATACTTTAAATAAGTAAGGGAAGTAATTTCAGAAGACCAGTTTGTTTATTTTAAACTATCTGTTATGAGCATCACACATTGAATCTATTCTCTCATCAGGCTGGTGGAAGGTGAGCAGTATCAGCACAGCAGTCCTGTATCATTAACTACCATTAGCTACTAGCTACCATTAGCTAGTAGATCTGGAGATACTAAAATGATGAAATATGTAGTTCTGTCTATTGGGAGAATGTTCATAAGACTGATTATAATCTAGGGCGGTAAATTTATTGTGATATAAATACAAATAGGGATGTAGAGGAAGGAGTGTTGTAGTAGGATCAGGATGATCTTAGAGAGTAAGGGAAATTTTCGCTGATGTTACAGATTGGCTTTGCCAGGTGATGGCCAACTACCCGGCATGGCGGAAAGCTGGGCCGTTTCTGAGACAGGGAGTGCTGTGCAATGGCCTGAGCCTGGACAGCCGCTCAGTGTGGCAGGGCTGGGGGCGGGGCGAGTGGTGCACAAATCGCTGGCTGCGCCTCCATCGTGTGGGTGCGGATGACAGCTGTTCTGCTTTTACATTCTCTTGAAAAATGTTTAATTGCCATTGAAGATACTGAAAATCAAATAAAAAAGGAACTGAAAAACAAATCAGAGGCTTCATTTTTGCCAGCTTGTCTTCTAGGATATTCACTTTTTGCTATGGAAGTTTGTTTAATTTTCTCTTTAAATGGTTAAGGAAAAAGCTCACCATGCAGGCCTGTTATTGACAGATACCAACAACATTGCTAACCTGACTCTTTAACTATATTCGTATTTAGAAAAACCTAACGAATTTCATCTTTTGATCAGTCCAAACACTACATAGAAAAAAGCAATCAGCAATTTATTTTTATTAGATGATTTCTGCTTACATGTAAGTCCAGCCATGCCATACTGATTTCCTTTTTGCCCTAGCTATGACTCAGTGTTAGAAATATGCACACCTCCGATAATCAGGTTCCATGCTGGCTCATTATTTTTATAGCAAGGCCCTAGAAAAACTATGTAATATTTAACTAAGGTACAATTGTAAAAGTTACATATAAAGTTTAACTGCCTGAATTCATGTAAGAGAACATGCAAGTGTTTCTTTTGGCTGAGTGTTCCATGCTTGAAATCATAAAATTTATCAGTTTGCTTACATGAAAACCTAATGAGCACATAATGGAAATGGCTAGGAAAAACACTTCAAACAATTTTGAAAAATTGGTTTTAGAAATAATTTTAATAGAGTATTTTAGGCATTATGCATTTATTATATCTCCTTCAGCTGTTAAATTGCCTTGTTACTTTTTTTTTTATGGCTGTTTTGAATACAACTCCTAATGTACTTTACAGAGATTTTTGAGTTTTCTTTTCAACTACCAGAATTAGTTGGTGTTTCTTACGGAAAAAAGTTAAATGGTAGAGACTCTCTGAAATGAAATTTGAAAGGCACTTTGAAACGGAATGTGAAAGGCACTTTGGTAAATGTCTCCTCACTGGCATTTGCTTTCTGTTTGCACTCAGATGAGTTGAATCACAAATAGTTTCAAAGGTTAACACAAACTGTGGTAGCGTAGCTGCACTTCAGAAAACTGAAAGTTACTGTGAGGGTCAGAACCTCCTTGTATGACAAAGCTAAGGGTTTGCCTTGCAAGCTCATCAGTGCCACAGTTTGACAGTGAGCAGTGATGTTTGTCTAAGAGGATTGGTGGCCAGAAATAAGTCACACTGTCTAATGAGACACAGGGACACAGCCGGGCAGGATGCCATGGCATTTCTTGCGTGTGCCTTTCTCATAAGCAAAATGGCCTCATGCTGAAGAGGATGGTCACACAGTCTGAGGAATTACAGGTCAGAGTGGAATTTTCAGATTTAATGAAGAAGATCTAAGTAAGCCCTGGATTTGGAAATGAGTGAATCTGTGGAACTGTGATCTCCCGCAAATCCAATGGGGAATGTCTGTGGATGTGTGAGAGCTGAGAAAGAAGAACAATATTTAGATCCTTCCAAAACTCCTTTGAGCCCTGAAAAATATTCTCCTGGAAGAAAATATTTCAGAAGAAAACCGATCAAGAAAATTGTAAATGACACAGAGCCAGGAAAGCCCAACAATGAAAATGAAGGAAAGAAGAGCAGCATTCAGCTCTCAGGAGAACAGCCGGCTCTTTTACCCAGGGGACTGGCACGGGAAGAATCTGTTGCCCCAGACCTCACACTGGAAGATGGTATTCGGCAGGAGAAGGCAGAAGTGGTAGCCGACGGTGTTAAGCAGAAACTTTTGCCGAGTGCTGTGAGCAGTTGGCCTTACCGTGTGAACATTTCCCCTGCTGAAGTCAGTGAAACAGAAATAAAAGTTAGTGAGTTGGATGAAAGGATTTCAGAAAAAGACAGCACTCCATATTGTGCAAAGAGGAAGAAGTATGTAGATGATGTCAACACAAGAGAAATAACATTCCAGAGCAAAACTGATGTATTTTCTTTCCAAAAGGCAGCCAGCGTCAGTTCCACTCACTGTGGTACAGAGAGATCACTTGAAAAAAGTGAGTTCTCTGAAGACCCATCAAAAAATTTTAGCAGTGGTCAAGAAAAGCAAAACACTGAGAGATTTTGTCCTCATGAAATACACCATTTTCAGCTTGAAAAAAAGAGATGTCATTCCCTCTGTACTAATGTGCCCTCTACTTCCAAGGACACAAATGAAAATGAGGTAAGTGAGATGGGGCGCCTGAGTTTAAGGTGTAAGTGCGTTCTCCAGGTGCTCACATCTGACTGCAGTTCTGCAATTTGTTTTTTTTAAAGTTATTTTCATATTAGTTTATGTGAAAACTGTAGAGTTCTTGGTGCATTTAATTTGTACCTGTAGGTTTGATTTTTATGATTTTATTTCTTATGACATCACTTTCTTTAATCACACTTTAACTTCAAAAGCCCATACATTTTTGTTATTGTTGGACTACCTCTTTAAGAGAATGTGCACCTTTTTAATTTCCTTAGTTCATGTTTCTTCACTTTTCTGATGGAGTAGCCTTTGAAAACTTATCAATACTGTAGGCAAAAATTAAATCAGAAGGCAGTCATGATAAGATAATAGCTTCATGACAAATGCAGGGAGGATAGAATCCCATGATTAGTACTGACTTGCTGATCGATAGGTTTGAAAAGCCAAAGTCTAGTTCTCTATCAGTTTTTATATACAGAAACACTCATTTATTGCTTTCAAGTCTCTGTATGTTGGGGGCGAGGGGTGCAGATGAAATTGCCCTGATCTATTCTGTGTCTTTGTTATGAGTTATTCCCTGACTGATCCCAGTCTAAAATCAGAATCATTTGGGCAGCATGTCCTAGGAATTTGAAAGCTACAGGGACTGCCAGGACATTGAGATCTTTATTCCTAACACTGATCTTTAGCTTTAGACAAGTTACTTCTCTAGGGTTTTTAGTTTTCTTTAAAATGTAAGTGAATATGTTTTACTTGACTGAGAAGTACATTACCCAAGTAACCCCTCTACCTGTTACTAGTTGGGATTCGATGGCTTTTTTAAAAAGCTATTTCTAACTTTGTCTTTTAGCATAAATTCTGGATGTGAGTGGTACATGTGATGTTAAACATTCTTGGCCAGGTCGTTGCATCATGGGGCAGAGGTCAATTGCATGGTGACAGGATGAGGCTTTTATTAGGGCTAGTGTGCATGATCATCATCGGCCTTAGCCTCAGGTTCTCCTGAACTGTTCCTGTTTATATACACTGCCACACCTTGCCAATATTATGTCATCAACTCTATTTACATTTTACAGTGGCTGCATTTTACAAAGAAAGCATCCGGGCTATGTCATTATCTGTGTAGGTCTAGCATAAAGGTCAGTGCGAGAGGAAGCGGCTTGGCTGCCACATGTTTATGAATGGAACCACTTGGTTTGCTCACATATGTTTTCCAACTGTTTTTTTTTTTTTTTTGCATAATTTGGATTCAAGTAAGGCTTACGTGTTTTCATTAATGGAAACTCAAAATCTGTTTCCTCATGGTACAGAAACCCCCCTTTCCCTTCTAATTGTGTATCTAACAATTTTTGAAACTTCAATGAAAAGTGCATGTGAAAATAAGTCATAAACCTGCCATTCAAATTTGTAAAATAATCGTGATATGGATGTACTTAACAAAGTCTCGCACATTTTAGGTAAAAGGTGAGCAGGATAGTTTTTGTTTACCTGAGGAGTTTGATGTCCACTTTCCCGTAGTCCAGATAAAGGCTGTGTATTCGGTGCTGCACAGAGTCAGAACCAATAGCTTAGCTACTGCTGTTAGGACATTCTTCCTGTTACCTTGGAGGTGTTTGACTCTGATGCTTCATTACCCATTACCTTCCTTTTGAACTTTGCACAGAACTCTTTATTTTGCATAGGAGTTTACATACTTCATTGGAGAATTAGATGCAAATGAGAGCTTTTAGCCCTTGATTAGTATTACATCCCAGAAATGGGCTGTAGCCCCTATTTTTTGTACTTACTCCTTTAAGAATGTTTTCATATCCTCTCTATTTGATCTTTTCTTACTCTGAGACATTTGTATGCAGGATTGGGCTTTATTATTTTTGAATTTACTTCTAAGTAAAGTAGTATGCAGTCTTTGAACTTTTCTTAACCTTACTGATCCTGTGAAATTTTTCTGTCTTAGTAAAGGTGACCAGCCTGTGTCCTCTTTAAATCACCTTACTTGCAGTCACATGCTGACCTAGAGTGACCTTCCAGGTTCAGGGGTTCTGTGGAGGTGGCTCAGCCAGCCCCTCATTCAGTGCCTAAATAATAGAAACGCATAGCATACCTTTACTAGAATAAGGAGGTATAAATTTAAAAAAAAGAAAGAAATACCTTAGATTTGTACATTGCTTTAGAATTGAAAAAATGCTTTGAGATATGACATGTGTTTTTGGATCATCATAACAACTGTATGAAATAGGCAAAATGTTCAGTTTTTCTTTTATGGAATGAGGAAATAAAAACTCAGAGAGGTTAAATAATGTCCTTAAAGCAACACTGTAAGTGGCATTAGCTGAGTTAAACTGTGTCACCGCATACCACTTTGATTAATTGTCAAAGTTCTGGAAGGGATTGATGTGAGTCAGAACAGGGGTGGATGTTGATAGGAATACATACTCATCTATGAAGGGTGGTGAGTATTATAAAGAGAGGTGGCAAAGGCGGGCCATGTTTGGGGGCAGGGAGTAATGAGCTCACTGTCTATACCTTCTCAGGGCCCCCTTATTTGTCTAGACTCACATGCTTCCTGTACCTTATGACAGTCTCCTACCTTTGCATGTGAGCTTTTCCCGCACCGCATTCTTCTTTTCTTTAGTTTCACAAATCTCACCTCATCCCAGTCTTTAGATTGATCTCAGCAAAAATGGTTGTTTTCTCTGTTTATAGGCTTTTGGTTCTGTAACTGACCACATGTAAATGTCACCTGAGGAGCTTTCAAAAATGTAGATGTCTGTTGTCACTCCAGTGATTATAATGTCATAGAGCAGTTGGGGCTCTGCAGGTGATTCTGACGGTCATGACTATGGACAGGGAGCTTGTAGCCCTTCTCATCCTGTAGCAGTGCTCCTCAAAGTGTGACCCCAGGGTCCTTGCAGTAGAATCACCTGGGATGTGTGTGAAAACACCTTACCCCAGATTTAACTTGATCAGAATATCTTCTAGTGGGGCATGAGAGAGCACTGCATATGTTTCAGGCACCCTCCCACATGTTTCTTAAAAACACTAAATTTTGAGAACCAGTATCACTCGAGCTTAGCATTTGCCATTCTTTTCTTCTCAATGTGGGTTTTCTGATAAGCAATGTGGATTATGGGCTGGAAGGCAGGAGGCGTGAGTTCTAGTCAAGCTTTGCCTCCATAGAGCTGTGTGACTTCAACAATCTTCTTCATTTCTCTAGGTCTCTGGTTTATTTTCTAGAAAGAAAGGATATTGGACTAGACCATGATACTAGTCTTAATTATAATGGAATTTGTTGAGTCCTACTGTATAACAGACACTCTACCATTCTATTACTTAATCTTCAGAGTGAGCCAAGGAAATGGTTCTATTATTAGCTCCATTTTACAGAGGAGTCAACCAGTAAGTGGAAGAGCTTAGATTTAACCCCAAATTATCTACTAAACTGAACATTTAACTAATGCAGTTTTCCCACTAATAGTTTTAAATTTCTATGAATCCATGTATTTATATGCATAGCTTTTTGTTTGTTCTGTGTTCTCATTTCCTCCTCCATCCCTCCCTTTTTTAATTTCTCTACCAAATATTTATTATTTACTTGTTATATATTGAACCAAAAGATGCTACTCTGGGAGAAATAAAGTATAGCCCTTTTCTGCATGCATTATACCCCATTGTTTGTTCATAACAAATGATGACCATGGCTGTAAACCGAGTTGCCAGAAAGTTAAGCTTCTAAGATGATGATCATGAATGATTTTAACTCCCCCCACCACACTGTGTAGCTGTAATGAAAACTGAACTATCCCTGTACTCCTTTCATCCTTCGGTGAATTGACAACGAATACCGCAGAGACCTAAGTGGGAAAGAAGCCAAGAAGAGAAGGAGGGGTATGGACATTGTACTAATTCTGTTATCATTGTCTGAATAATGAAGGGTTGAATATATTTACTAATTGACTTTTACATTATAAACACTCAAAAAATTGAGAACATCTCAACATGTGAGAATATTAATTAATATTCAACTTCACTGAAATATAATACTCATTTTTTTTCTTTAACAAAGTCTTTTATGAAGGTTAGGCTACAGAGTCTTAGAACTCCAGGACTATGATAAAATCTAAATGTTTCACCTTTCATATGGTATCATTCCTCTACAGATCTTGGAAACAAAGGTCATTTGACTTACAGTTGTCTAACTCATTTCTTTTCAAATCTTTCATCTTTTTAAATGAAATGCATTTTTACTATTTCTAGTTATTCGGATTTCATAAGTAGTTGGTGAAAAATTTAGTTATAAAATACTTATATGGATTTTGGGTCTCTGTCTGTATTATAATGTCTCTGTATTTTCAGTTTAATGAAGAACGTGCAGAAGTTTAAAATCTTTTGCTGTACAAGAATAATTATGTCTATGGTTAGTTTTCCCTGTATATGAATAAGAAATAAATGAGCATTTGCTAAAGGCAGCCATTAGTTCAGGGCATTAGCACTTGAAGCCTATGAACCTTTTGCTTTTATCCTCTGTTTAACTCTTCCTAAAGGGAGGCAGCCCTTAACCAAACACAATTTTCAAAATATTTTTGCCATCTTTATGGTGAAAAATATTTTGTGGGGCATTTTCACACATATCTTAAACTTGGAAACAGACACTAAAAATGTGTTGATTACATTTGTTTCTGCCAAAATAGTTCAAACATATTTGAAGAGATTGTCTTTGGAAGCAAACATCTTGGCTTGGAAATTTTGCCTGTGTTGACAAAGTCAATATGGAACTTGCTTTTGCCTGACTACAGTGTCAAGTATTGTGAATAACAGAGTTGAAGCAACAATATTCCTCCTGGTACCCAGTTACCTTCGCTCACTAGAGGGCAGGCACTGTACTGAACCCTGTGGGCATGTCATCTGAATCTCTCAGCATCTTTGAGGAGGTACTTCACATGAGAGGAAACCGAGGTCCATGGAAGTCACAGGGTTGGAAAGCGGTGCAGTTCTGAGTTGCACAGAGGTCCCCACCCTTCACAGTTCTGTGCCAGTCTTCCAAGTTAAACTTCTACTCTTGGAATGATTATGTTAAGAGACTCGTGAAATAGAGGGATCTTGAGATCCACCTTTTCCACCTTGCTGCTTTCATTCTCATTAATACCTAAAGTTTCTCAAATAGTATAAACTCTATTTTTTATTTTAACAAAAATATAAAAGGAATTGAATTTCCTTTGATAATGTTCTTGTGTCCAATCCCCTAAACCAATAGGGATTTTGTGTTTTGTAGGGAAGAACAGTGGACTAGCTATCAGTTCTTTATCAACTGTGTGTCCTTTAAATCAGTTTTTGCTCCTGTAAAATGAGATGGTTCATCTATAGATAAAGCTCCTTCTAGAATGTTGTGGGGAGTCACTATAGATTTGGAATAGTAGCGGAAAGAGAATTTATGAGATCTTGAGTCAGAAGACTTAAATTTAATCCAAGTCCTACTTTCCACATCTGTAAAATAAGGTGGTTTCCTCTTTTGAAGATTAAGTGAGGTGATATATTTGAAGAAGACTTAGTAGACTCTCAGCATTTTATGAATTTTATCATATTAATATCTTCTCTTGTAAAAAAGAGAAAGCCTTTTGTAACTGTCTATTGATTGGAATAACTGTACACACTTTCTAAATTTTCAGCAGAGCACTACTTCATGTCCGTTGGGCAAAAAGCGTTCTGCGTAGGCAGAGCGGGCTGCTGCCTGTCGTCCCCAGCTCCACTGGTCCTCTCACCATTTCTTCCGCAGATATTTACTGAGTACCTATTATGTGTCAGACGTTATATTGCTCTAATTTCATGATTTGCTTGAAATTTTGTCCACCTGTCAGAAAAGAAATAGCTGGTGGGAGGAACCAATTTTTGAAGTTAATATTGGTTATTTACACCTGAGTACATATACGTTTCGAAGGCATTATCGATAATACCTCTGGTATGAGAGGGAAGGAAAAGGTAATGCCAGGGGCACAGTGCTCTTTTCTGGGGGTAAATCTGTCAGTTAAGGCAGTGTGCCTGGTCCAGTAGGGAGAGTTTCTGTGAACCTCGATGTTCCCATGGTGTATCTTCCCCTGAACACGTGTAGTGTTGTATGTATTAGCGGCTTTACCAGTATGGAGACTGATAGCTCCAGTGAGAAGGGCCTCCTTGACTGTCAGGGGCTGAGGCAAAGCTAGGTGGTGCCCCTTTGTGACCTACGTGTGTGAAACCATTTTCCTTGAGGTCAGTGCCCTGAGAGGAAGCACCCACTGTGGCTACCAACACAGAGGACAAATAGTCTGAGTGGTCAGCATAAGTTTCTTTTTTAAATATGTAGGAAAAATATCACTCTCTTCTTGTAGATTCTGAACTGGAATTTTGGAGACCTAAGGCCATGCCCTAGTCCTCCTGCTCGTGTGCTGTGAGACCCTGCACAAGCTATAGCACCCCTTTCAGCCTAGGCTAGGTCACCATTGGGACCAGGGAGTTCACCAAATAGCTCTGAGCTTTTTTGGTTTGAGTTCCCCTGGTTCCTTAATGCTTCACTATATTTATGGCCTGCTCAAAACTAAATATCTTAGTTTTCTTAACTTTAGAGATATTTTCCAAAGTCACACATAAATAATTCATTCATTCATTCATTTATTTAAATTTCTTGTGGTAACATTGGTTACAATTTTATAATACATTACCTGCATATTGCACTGTGTGCTTACCACCCAAAGTGTAGTCTTCTCATACATTTGACCTCCTTTACCCTCTTCATTCTCACCCCACCCCTCTTTCCTTCTGGGAGTCATGCTACTGTTCTCTGTGCTTATGAGTTTGTTTATTTTGTTTGTTCATTTGCTGCTTTCTGTTTTATATCCGTCCCACCAATGAGTGAAATCATATGGTTCCTGTGCTTTTCCATATGACTTACTTCAGTTAGCATGACACTCAAATAGTAAAGTTGATTTAAATGTTTTAATCTTTTCAATACATTATAATTATTTAAAAACTTAAAAAACAAAAGTTTTATTGTTTGCCTTACATAGAATAATGAAATGCATACATTTTTAAAAATGTGCATTACCTTTTAGGGAGTCTCTGACTCAACTTTGGAAGTTGACTGTTCTTGTGTACTCAGTGCATACCAGAGCCATGACAACATCGGTAAAAATAGGGCGTTCCTGTCGTCCAGTTGTCTGGTGCCATTGACTTTGCTCAAAGGACTTTCACATTTACAGCCTCAGCTGACCAACACAGTGAGGCTGTTGCAGTCCGTTCAGCAGTAAGTGGTTCACCTGGCAATGAGCTGGGCATGAAGGCAGAGTGTGCAATGAGATGGGATGTGCTGGCTGGTTTTCTTTTGTTGGAAAGACGTTTTGAGGTTCTACAGTGTCTCCAATGTATAAAAACTGCTTTAGATAAATGATTGAGATGCAGCTTAGGTTCACTACTTGACATTGGGTTCTCACTGAGTAGTCTCTGGGCTTGTGCCCTCTGCTGGGCACTGTATGTAGTGGTCAGGGTGTTCTGTTATTTTGGAAAGTGAGGCTAAACCATTTATTTTTCCAAGATGACAAGGTTTATATGACATTCATACCAAATGAAAACTTGAAATGTGGTTCTAATGTCCCTCCCTCTTTGTGTCCCCCTCTTATTTAGCAGGTAGTTAATCCATGCCATGTTGAGCAGAGTATGGGGAGAATGTTCCAAGGGGAGTAGTGACTAGAACCAAAGACTGTAGGAGAGATGGAGCACGTGGTTCACATGGTTTGAAGTTTATATGGTTTGATCGTAGAATAGAAAGAGAATGTCTTGAGTCTGGGAAGATCAGCCCAGACTGAGCTCGATTACTGTGCCTGTGGAATAAGGAACCACCTGAACTGGGAAGGGAGAATAGGGCAAGACTTGGTGCAGTGATACTAGCTCAGAGACTGCTACTAATCCAGACACTGAGGCTTATTAGGTCCAGAGGAAGGTGCAAGCTCCCTTTTCCCCTAATGTCATTCTAGGCCTGTTATGACTGTGTCATGAAAGATGACTTTTTCCCCTGCACTCGACCCCAGAGCCTCTCCCACAGCCCCTGCACCTTCTTCTTTTCGTTCCAGTTATTAGGGTTTCAATTATTGAGTGTTGTCTGAGCTCTGCCAAGAGGGAGAACGGAAAATGTATAGTAAAATACCAGTGTTATATGTCAGGGTAGAGGAATTGTGGGAAAAGATAATATAGGAAAGGGCATGAGGGGTTTTTTGTTCTTGGTAGTGTGATATTTTAGGCTGAGTTAAGTTTTAAGTTTTTTTAATTTTAGTTTTGGACCTTGCTTATATGGAGTGAAAAGATAAAACAGAAATGGTGAATTCTTTGTTCTTAAGGCCTAGAATTCTGAACTATAAAAAATGACTTTATATATTGAGTGTCCGGATTGTTTTTTATGCTGTGAAGGGCTCAACATAATTTATTCAAAAATGTAGCCACCAGCCAAGATTCCAGTTCAGTGGGTTGAAGACCTCCTATCCAAGTGGTTAGATTTTCTGAGCATTTGTTTTATTAACCACTAGGAACAGTACTTTTGGAATCACATTTGGGGAACCTGCTTTCTAACATGACCAGACAGTTTTGCAAATGCCTAATGTTGAGTGTTTTTATAGCCCAGTACTGTTTTCTGTAAACCAGCTTTTGTCAGGGCTCTGGAAAATATTTGCCCTTGACATAAAAAGCTTGCAGTTTCTTTTTTTCTAATTTAGGCTTGGACTATAGTGGCAAAAAGCAAATTACCCTTCCTTGCTGTAGCCATGTAGTGGCATCACCCCATTCTGGGTTCTACTGTATGGGGGGAAATAACATTTCCTCTATAATTCAAGTGAAATAAAAATTTAGCCTTTTCATGCATGTGATATGTATATATAGCAAAAAGGATATGAAGTTTGGGTGTTTTCCTGTTACTTTGCTCTAACCGTTTTCATGTGAGACTTGAGCTTATCTGATAATAATAAATAATGAAATATGATTACTTAGTAGAACCTGTGTTAATTTACTGAAATTTCACATTTAAAGTAAATAAGCCAGAAAAAAAATTCAGTGAACTTTCTTCGTTAAGTAAAATAGGAAGCTCATAAGCAGACCAAAACATGACACTGCCAACAGCGAGACTCAGTTCTTGAAGAAGGTGGAAGCTTTGCTGACCAGTATCATTCTAGACCTACCATAATTGTGTCCTCAAAGATACTGTTGAAAATTGAAATTGGAGTTCTCTTGGTTCCTATGGTTGTATGGTTTTCTATAACACATTGTTATAACCAAAAGCTTAAGGCAAGAGTAGAGAAGACATAGAGCTGACTTGATCAGGACTGAGGTTTGGCTGGGTTGTTGCAGGGTAAGGAGAAAGGTGTGAGGGAGTTGAGGATATTGATTGAAGTGACTGATCATGTAGTACAGGCCAGATAGAGAAGGACATAATGATAGAAGAGGACTCATAGACTAGGGCAAAATTTGGAAAGGCAGGAAATCAGATGTTGGCAAAGCCTGGTAATTGGTTTAGCTAGAGGTTAGGGAAGGAAAATACTAGAAGAATGGAAAACTGCTATCAGAAGGTAAATATGTGAGCTGGACTCGTTCTGGTTGAAGATGCTGAGACCCAGGATGTGGTGTGTGAACAGCTAAAGTAGAGAGAAGCTCCAGGACTGTAAGGATGAGGACCTAGGTGGAGAAAGGCACATACTCAGCCAGGGGCCAAACCTTTGGGATGTGGAGATCATTTCTGAGGAGAGGAAGAAGGTGGTAGTGCAAGAGTGTCCTATGGTGTAAAAAATGAGGTCTTCATACATATGACTAATGATTTGAAAACTATTGGCTTTGCATCACAGGGGAGTTAGAATACACTTGCCTTGCCTGTGGTGCCTGAGACTTGAGTTAATGCAGTGGGGAAGACCTGGAGTTCAGTACAAAGGTAGAAGCAGTGTAAAGTATTGAAGGTATAAGAGACTTTGTTTGCTATGGAATAAATATTTCTGGAAAGTTTAGGCATGGTGGCAAGCTGGGTCAGGAGAGATGCAGCATGAGAAGCTCAGTTACAGGAAGAACTTGAATTTGGGTGGTAGTCAACAATGACCTGGATGTGAGGCATGAGGGCTTCAAGTTTCCAAAAGGAACTCTGGTATAAAGTATTTCATTTGTTTTTGACTCTGGCTGACAGATTGCTGGTGAGAAGCTTTAAGCAGCAAGTACTACAAATAAAAATGCCAACATTTACAGTTTTTGACATGCCAGGCACTTGGTTAAATACTTGATGTAGATTATTCAATCTAATCTTTAGAACCACTCAATAAGTAGAAGTTATATGTTGTCACACAAAGTTTTAAAATGAGGAAATGGATTTTGGAGAGATTATGTGAATAGCTTGGGTTCATAATTTTAATTGGAAAGAAAGAAGTAAAACTGTCATTATTTGTCGATGACATGATACTATATAGAGAGAACCCTGAAGATTCCATCAAAAACTACTGGAACTGATAAATGAATCCAGTAAAGCAGCAGGATACAAAATAAATATTCAGAAATTGGTTGCATTTTATACATTGATAATGAACTGTGAGAAAGAGAAACTAAAAATAATCCTTTTAATATTGCATTAAAAAAATAGGAATAAATTTAACCAAGGAGCTAAAATACCTGTAACATTGAAGATTGTAAGACATTGAAGAAAGAAATTGGCCCTGGCCAGTGTGGCTCAGTTGGGTGGAGCATTGTCCTGTAAACTGAAATGTTGTAGGTTCGATTCCTGGTCAGGGCAGATGCTGAGGTTGTGGGTTTGGTCCTGGTCATGGTGTATATTAAGAAGCAGCCAGTTGATGCTTCTCTCTCACATCAGTGTTTCTCTCCCACTTTCTACCTCCCCCTCTCTTAAAATTAATAAGCATGTTCTTGGATGAGGATAAAAAAAAGTACTTGCATGTAGGACAACACAGAAAAGTATAGTGAAGAGATGGAATCTACTGTATGATAAAAATGCTACATACACCATTTAAAAAAAAGACAGAAATTGAAGAAGATACAAATAAATGGAAGCATATACCATGCTCAGGGATAAGAAGAATTATTAACATTAAAATGTCCATACTACCCAGATTCAACACAATTCCTATCAAAATACCAATGGCACTTTTCACAAAACAAATAATTCAAAAACTTATGTGGAACAACAAAAGATCCAGAATAGCCACAGAAATCTTGAGAAAGAAAAACAGAATTGGAGGTGTTACATTCCCTGATATCAAACTATATTATAAAGCTATAGTAATCAAAATAGCATGGTACTGGCATGAAAAATAGACAGATTAAAGGAACAGAATAGAGAGCCTAGAAATAAACCCATGCCTATACGGTCAATTAATATACGTTAAAGGAAGCAGAAACATACAGTGGGGTAAAGGCAGTCTATTCAATAAATTGTGTTGGAAAAATTGGACAGATATGTACAAAAAAAATGAAAGCAGATCACCAACTTACACCATACACAAGAATAAACTCAAAATGGATTAAAGATGTAAATGTAAGATCTAAAATCATAAGCTCGAAGAAAACGTGGGAAGTAAAATCTTTAACAATTCTCTTAGCAATATTTTTTCTTATATATCTTCTTGGGCAAGGGAAACAAAAGAAAAAATAAAGAAATGAGACTACATCAAACTAAAAAGGTTTGCACAGTAAAGGAAAACATCAACAAAACGAAAAGACTACCTACTGAATGGGCGAAGATATTTGCCAGTGATACATTTTGTAAAAGGAGTTACTGCTCTATATGTATAAAGACCACATACAGCTCAACATCAACAAACCAAACAATCCAATTAAAAAGTGGGCAGAAGACTTGAATAGATACTTCTCCAAAAAGGACATACAGGTGGCCAATAGACATATGAAAAGACGCTCAACATCAGTAATTATTAGAGAAATATAAATTAAAACCACAATAAGATATCACCTCACACCTGTCAGAATGACTGTCATCAATAAATCAACAAACAACAAATGTTGGCGAGGATGTGGGGGAAAGAAAACACTCATGCACTGTTGGTGGGAATGTGGATTGGTACAGTGTGTGTGAATTACTACATGCCTTAGGACCCAGCAATTCCACTTCAGGGTATATATTCAAAGAAACTTTAAAACACTAATTCAAAAGAATGTATGCACCCCTGTGCTCATTGCAGCATTATTTACAATAGTCAAGATGTAGAAGCAGCCCAAGTGTGTGTCCATCAATAGACGAGTGGATAAGATGTGAAGTATTACTGGGCCAAAAGAGAACAAAATCTCACCATTTGGGACAGCATGGATGGACATAGAGGGTATTACGTTAGGTGAGATAAGTCAGAGACGGACAAATGCCATATGACTTCAATTATATGTGGGATCTACAGAACAAATTAAGTGAACAAACAAAATAGAAACAGACTCATAGTTACAGAGAACAGACTGATGGTTGCCAGAGGGGAGGGTGTTTCGGGGCTGGGTGAAAAAGGCAAAGCGATTAAGAAGTACAAATTGGTAGTTACAGAATAGTCGTGGGATGTAAAGTCCAGCGTAGGGAGTATCAGGGGGATCACTTTGTAAAGTACATGATTGTTTAACCACTGTGCTGTCCACCTGAAAGTAATACAAAATAATATTGAATGTAGACTGTAATTGAAAACTAAAGTTAAAAAATCCATTAACTCTTGGAGAATGGGATGTGAACCCAGGCAGCAGGAATTGAAACCTCCCTCATCATCACTGTGTTGCCCCAGGATTTGAAGGAAGGAGGCCTGATTACTTCTAGCGTCCAACCTGACAGGTCGTTACTGCTGGGGCATTCAGGCTGTCCTGCTGATTTTACATCGGGGTCATGAATGATAAGAGCAGGTTTACAACTTTTGGCATTAACTTATTTTTCTCTTTTAGTTTTGGCTACATGGTGTCACCAAAAGTTTGATATACTCTATAGATAGTGCATATTTAAAAAAATACCTTACATTTCCACATGGGGGTAATATTGAGTTAATTGGAAATAGCAGGAGAAGCTGAAAATAAGTTAAATGTGTTAGTAGTCTTTGATATGTTGAAGTTTGGTTCACAATATGTTTGAATATGCATTTTTAAATTATAGCCTTTTAAATAGTATATGCATGTGTAACACTGAAATTTTTGTGTATATTTATGTATTGCCCATTATCTATTTGCCTGGTTTATCTATTAGAAAGAAACTTATTTAATAAGAATATGTGATTTTTCTCTTGGTTGATTTTTTTTAATATGTTTTATTGATTATGCTATTACAGTTGTCCTATTATCCCCCCTTCATTCCCCTCCACTCTGAACACCCTCTCCCACCCACATTCCCCCCCTTTACTTCAGTCCATGTGTCATAAGTTCTTTAGCTTCTACATTTCCCATACTATTCTTGCCCTCCCCGTCTATTTTCTATCTACCTTCATTGCTACTTATTCTCCGTATCTTTCTCCCACTCTCCTCCTCCCACTCCCCTGTTGCTAACCCTCCATGTGTTCTCCATTTCTGTGGTTCCGTTCCTGTTCTAGTTGTTTCCTTAGTTTCTTCTTGTTTTTGTTTCAGGTGTGGTTGTTCATAATTGTGAGTTTGCTGTCATTTTACTATACATGTTTTTTATCTTCTTTTTCTTACATAAAACCCTTTAACATTTCATACAATAAGGGCTTGGTGATGATGAACTCCTTGAACTTGACCTTATCTGAGAAGCACTTGATCTGCCCTTCCATTCTAAATGAAAGCTTTGCTGGATAGAGCAATCTGGGATGTAGGTCCTTGTCTTTGATGACCTGGAATACTTCTTTCCAGTCCCTTCTTGCCTGTAAGGTCTCTTTTGAGAAATCAGCTGACAGTCTGATGGGAACTCCTTTGTAGGTTACTATCCCCTTATCTCTTGCTGCTTCTAGGATTCTCTCCTTCATTTTTACC